>CM034314.1:19709773-20207058 GCA_019925795.1 Dendrobium chrysotoxum | reverse complement strand
GGCTCACAGGGTCTCAGGCTCCTTCTTCTCTTAGCGGAGCTAAGACATCAGGCTGCTGGTCCTAGAATGATTTCTTCAGCTCTCCAGTTTGAGCTGTTTCTCTTTACCCATTTCAAATTTACGAACCCATTCCAGGTCAGAATGGTAGCTTCTGGTTCTTGAGCCAGCAGGTTGGAGGGATGGGTTGAGAATTATTGCTGAGCTCGGAGCTCAGTATTCAGTTTTCTCCTATGCCTTCTCGTCAGTTTTCCCCAATAAGAGGAAGCTTCAGTAATGTTGTTCCCGAGTGCAGATAACCCTATTGGTAGTGATGTAGTGTTTAAAGTCACCACAGAAATCCTTCCTCTGGCTACAACCCTCTTGGTGGCCGGGGTTCCTGGTTGCGACAGCCATTCAAACACAGAAATCCTCCCACTAGAATTTTCAACAGCAGTAGGTCATGGCACTGGCAGATGTGCATGATGTGTGGCAACTTCAGTAGAGCATGGCCTCCTGGAAGGCCCTTCAGCATTGCTGTCATTCACAAGAATGGCGGTAGTCCTTGCAACAAGGGCAGGGAAGTCAACGCTACCAAACTAGATGGTAGCTCCAGCATTCCCGGTTTCAATAACAGTATTTTCCAGCTAAATTCTAGCTCCTTGTCCCAGCTGGACTGCCATTTGTGTGTTCTGTAGATCCATATGCACGAATGAAAGGTAAGGGCTAGTAATCGGAATCTGATACTTCACCCCACACTTTCAAAGTGCAGAGACTTACACAGAACAGAAAATAAAAACAAATAACATTAGCGAGCAAATTCAAATAATACAAATTTAAAATACTACTAAGATATATTATCTTAATAAATTTGTTGAACGATTTTTTTTTAAAATATTCAAAATTTTAATTCGCTAAATGATCATCTTGAAAGATTCAAAATTTTAACTCGTATTTATTAGTTGCTACTATAGCACTAAGATGACTAGCCAAAGATGGAAAGAGAAACCAATCCCTAGTGGAGTCGCCAGAAATCTGTGGGCTCCAAAATTCAGTCCCGACCTCCACCCGTTTTGCTTTCTTCAGGGGAGTTTTAACAAAATTAAGTTCTAGGGTAAATTTCGAAAGGCAGACGAGTTTGCAGATAAGACACTACCCAGAGATTTTGCCCTCATTTTTGTGAGAACTTTATAATCTGAGTTCTGGTTTCCTATAAGCGCAAGCCCCTATAGTTAATTACCCCTCCCGATCACGAGAGAGAACTTTCGATTAAGGCTAGTCGTCGATTAGATACGTAAAGATATGTGAGTCTGGAATATAGTAGCAACATGGGTATGGATATTGAGGGTTGATATTTAAAATTAGAAATTTCACCATCTTGCACTATCAAGATCCCATGGTTCTATCATTCTAGGCCATCGTGGTCCCTGGTCTACTTATTCAGAGGAGGTAGTCGACCCAACCTGACAGAAGGATCCTATCGGCAGTCATGGGTGCTTCGTCCAAGGGGACCTTGTAGACCTGGGGTGAATGTTTGTCTAAGGGGACAAATTTGAATCCACCTTAGCTAACAGAGGGCTTTATGCCCTATCAATTATATCCTATTGATTCACATCTCAAGGATTTGATGCCAATAAGGAACGTATTGGCTCTGTCCATAATCGGTATCACGTGGTGCTATTTGGCGGCAAAACCACTCGGTTCATAGGGCCCCGGGTCATAACTGTTTACCCTGCAGTGTCATTTCGCAGTGAAACTGCCAGTTAGAGGACTCGTACCACATCTTGATGGTAGGAGATCATTTGAGAATGGATCCTAGTAATATTTTTGACTAGGCATTAGCTTCATGTGAGCTGAAGTAGTTTTCATATTTGTCCACCTCGGCAAATTATTGCAGAGGGAGGATGGATTTTTGTGCTTTAAGTGTTTGATGGTTGGATTTCAGTTTTAAGTATTTTTGGATTTTGGGATTGTTTGGAGTTTGGAGTTTGTGGGAATTTAGGTGGCATTTGAAATGGTTAGAGTTAACCCTCCGGTTGAGATCTACATTCAACGAGGCATCATTGGGGTGTATGGGGTCATTTCCATTATAGATTAAACCCCTGTCGACTCCATCAAGCTGTCAATAGAGGATCGGGTTTCGTAGGCTTTATGCCTGTTGACCCCTATAACTACCCCAAAAATCACAAATTTGATAAAGATGATTCAGCTCGAATGTGGGTTGCATTTCAATTGTTGCTACGCAGTGGTTGAGAGAGCAGTCAAATGAGGAGCATCTAATGCATTGCTAATGTAATGGATTTGTACATAAACATTTCTCTTTTTATCTATAGTGGGACATGGTGTATGAGAAAGACAACTCTCTTACAACGTGTTTATGAAGATGAAATGGCAGAGAATTTGATCTTAATACGTGGGTTTGTGTCTCCATAAAAATTAAGAGCCATTGTTGGAGAAATAATTTAAAGAAAAAGACTTTAAGGATCTCTATGGCAGCTAAAGTCATTGGTGGTGTTCTGAAGGACAACTTGGATGAAAGGCATTGGAGGGCAGTTCTAGAAAGCAATTTGTTGGGTCAGAGTTCTATCAATTCCATCTTGAGATCGAACTATAAAGTTCTGCTAAATCATCTACAAAATTGTTCCGCATTTGTGTTGTACATTCTCACAAGATTGTGCTTTTGATAAAGATGATTTAGTCTGAATGTGGGTTGCATTAGGTTTCATTTAGCTACCATTAAGGAATGACTATGGAGGATATTGGAGGAAGGAATGCAGTAAACTTGTATTAGATGAGACGTGCTCGACGACCTTCAGCCACCAAAATGTTTAAGGAATTTAAGCATAAAGAAATACATGGGTGCAGGGTCTATATTATGGATGAATAATGTCAATATGATGTTCAAATTAGAGATTCTCGAATTAATATATCATTTGGAATAAGAAATTTTTTCACCTTTTGGGCAACTTTCCTTTCTCCAAAATTTCATAAGGGGCCGAAAGTGAAATGGCTCGGAAGTGGATTTAATGGGGAATCATGAAAGCCATGCCCTTCCATTGTTGAATGTATTACATTGTTTTTTGAATTGGAAGTGTTAAAAGGGATGATTTAAGGCAGGAATAATTGCGGAAGACGGTTATTTGTTTCCTTGCATAATCAAATTGGACCTATATTGCTACCCAAAATTCAAGGAATCACCCTCTTTTCCTCTAAGCTCAGGAGATTGAAGATGTATGAGATTGAGTAGACGACTTTGAATTTTTGCAACAATTAAAATTATATTCCCCTCGAGGCATTCCCAATGTAAAGCAAGGATGCACATTTCAAGAAAATTGGCCTCTTCGTCGCCCAAAATAACGTCCGATTGTAAAACGGATTGCATCATTGCGTCTGGAACACCATCAATATCAAAGATCTATATTTTATTTAATTAATTTGGATCAACCGAGGTGGTGCATGCAAATCAAAGCAATCCTAATGTGATATGATAATGCGCATTTTCAAGAAAAATTGGCCTGGTCGTCGACCAAACGATCTCCGATCGATGAACGGACTTTGTCAACATGTCCGGAATACTTTCAACCTTTAAAAACTATATTTTTTTACTCAATTCGAAGCGTTCAGATTGGCGGCGCGACCGGAGTGATTCAAATGTGGCAGTGCATAGTTCAAGAAAATCAACCTCGTCGTCGACCTAATGATCTCCGATCAACGAACAGACTTTGCCACTATGTCTGGAACATCCCAAATTCTTAAGAATGACTTTTAATTTGATTGACTTAAATGATGTACAAGAAGGTCGACATGAATTGCGAGGCAAAAGCACAAATCACAAGATAATGATGCGCATGCTAAGGAATTTAGCCCTCGGCATCGACCAAATGACCTCCGATCGATGAACGGACTACGTCATCATGTCGGGAACACTGTCAGTACTCTAAGTTGACTATCAATTTGTCCAAATTAAAATTGTGTCGTGACCGACGAGGGTTCTAATACGATAACATGTATTTCGAGGAAATTAATGCTTGGCATTGACTAAATGACGTCCGATCGTAAAACAGACTGCAGCATCATGACCAAAACCTCGGCAATACTCCAAATACACTATCAATTTATCTAATTTTGATATTCATCAAATTCGACACAAATTTTGATGCAGAATACATGCAAGTCGAGAAATAGCATGCAAATTGAGGCATTTATGATTGATTGACGCATTAATATCAGCTTCATAAATGATATTACTTATAATGATAAGCCATCATTAATGTTACTGGTGCATTTAACTCAAGTTCACAAGAAGAGCAAAAAAAATTGAATCTAATTTAATACTATTACCTCGTATCCTCTGAATGAATCCCTGTGCCAAATCCCGGAAATCCCGTCGAAAAAAAAAACCTCGAACGCCCTCTGTAAGACTTGTACCTCGATTCAATCACTACTTAAACATTAAAATAGGATCCAGCGAGCTTCAATTTTTTTTTTCTACTTCATTTTAAACCCTGTTCGTCTTCCACAGCAAGCTGAGCACTTATTTGTCTCTTCCCAACTCCTCAGCCTTCATCTGACACAGAAATCTTCCTCTCAGATCTTCTAACTGCTCAAACTGAAACTCTTCCACTCCGTCCAAAACCTCCTCTGACTAAGTAGATCAGGGACCACGATGGCCTGGGATGACAGAACCATGGGATCTTGATCGGGTCCATCATTCATTCCCCCGCCATCCATTTTTAAGTGCAAGATGGTGAAATTTTCAATTTTGAATATCAAAATCTTCAAACTTTCCACATCCTAAACCCACGCTGCTACTATATGCCAAGTTCATGTATTTTAACGTATCTGATTGACGACTAGCCTTAATCGAAAGTTCTCTCTCGTGATCGGGAGAGGTAATTAACTATAGGGGCTTGCGCCTATAGGAAACCAGATCTCAGATCATAAAGTCCTCGCATAATGAGGGTGAAATCTCTAGGTAGTGTTTTATCTACAAACTCATCTGCCTTCCAAAATTTACCCCGGAACTTAATTCCGTTAAAACTCCCCTCTCAAAAAGCAAAAAGCGGGCGAAGGCCGTGGCCGAATTTTTGGAGCCCACAATGCCTTTGTAAGTGAATTCTCTTGATTATAGGTCTTAAAGGCCTAATATGAATGTATAAAATAAATATCTCAGTTGACCCCACGACTGTTTATTCGTTTAATAGTTCGAGCCATGTCGACTCCTATCTACCTGAATAGAAGGATCGGGATCGAACTTGAATTCACTTATTGATCCGCGCAGCATCCCTAGACATCACGTGTGTACAATTAACACGCTTGTCGGGGGACCCATGCAGGTATTTGGGGGCATTTTATAATTATTGATTGAATCTTGTCGACTCATATCTACTTGCATAAGAGGAGTGGGTTCAAATTTATTGACCCGTGCAGCATCCCTAGACATCACGTGTGTACCAATAACATGCTCACCAGGGCCCATGCGGGTATTTGGTATACATCCCCTTCTGTGTACCTATGTGTATATAAATTACGATGCATGTGCGGGGGTATTTAAGACATTTGACACTGCTCAGTTGTGTGAGAAACTCTTGTTTGAATGCAGCATTCTATTTGAAAGCTTGTACACACCTTATGTCTGCTTGTATGTAGGTTGCAGATCCGGTGGTGTATTGTAGCCGCTTGTAGATTGAGCTATTTACTTCCTTATACAGGGAGATTGTCGTGTACTACTTGTTATTTTCTGCAGATGGATTATAGTGCACTAACGAATCTCCTATTATAGGTTGTAGATGCTTACATCTATCATAATTCTTTTACATCCTTGCTCAAGGTCTTTGATTTTTATTGGGGAATGGCATATTGCATGTGCATAAAGAATCCCTCACCTTTGTAGTATACTTGTTATTGCTGCTTACAGGTGAACTGTGTTTGTTGTGGTTCCCTCACATTGCACTTGTGGACATTGGGCCCCTTACAATTACTTGTAGGTATTTGTATTTGTTGCATATCATTCGGTGTTTGCTTACAGGTGGAATGTAGTGTATATAACAAGTCTTGCATAACCCTGTAGACATTTACACTTCACTACGTATCATCTTCCCTTGCTAGTAGGGGACAGGTGCATCTACTTTCCACCTCCTTATTACAGGCAGCATAAATATCTTAACACTTGTTGTAGGCTCCTTGTATCCTTTTTGTAGATGACATGTGTGCATAACGGGTATTCTACCACTGCTGATAGATATCTGTATTTGGCGTAATCGTGTTGCATCTTGTTTGTGGATGGTAGGTTGGATGCATATGGGTCTTCTACAGTAGCCCGTAGAAGCTTGTGTTTATCGTTACTGTCTCCATACATTTTGATCGTGAGGGTACTTATTGCATTGAGTGTGTTGACAAAAGACCTCATTATTTGCAATGATTACCATATCTTCTTGCCAGATTGATAAGGATGCCTCTATTATTGACATATCATTTGTAAGGTTTGTTGAGATATCCCTATGCATCTTCTTGCAACTGTATCACATATCTTTGCTAAAAATTATTGATTATTATTTACATTTCGATTGGCAATGGTACCCTTTAATATATATTGCATGTCCTGCATCGTTGCTTGCAAGTAATTTCGATAGGTTTTTTTTTTGTACGTCGACCTTCAACATTTGTAGATAACTACTGTATTCATCTATGAGCTAGTTATCATTGATTGGAGGGAGATCTTCGTATCTATTTCATGTTCTTTTACACATGTAGAGAGAGTCATTGTATGCATTATCGTTTGATGTGCACGCTTGCAAGTATGTCATCTCATCTTCCATGCATTATTCACAAGCATATTATTGCACTAATTTCACCCTCCTTGTATACATGTCTATAAGGTGGCAGCCCACATTGTCATCAAGGGACTTTGTATGTTTACTTATGCAATTGGCACAAGTGTTACAACCAATCATCATTGTTCTTCCTTGCTTTGTAATGTTTACTTGATTTAACTTGCCATTGGGATGTATATCAATATGGGAGTTTATCTAATATGAGCTCCATTGTTCACATATTTGCATTTTTTACTTTAGTAATCAAAGTTACTACTTAACATTTATTATGGAATAAATGCTCATTTATTTGACATTTGATTACTATTTGAACCCCTGTACGCGTTGGTGGACCCCCTGTATACGTCAGTGGACCCCCCACCATGCTATAAGAGCATGTACAGGGGGTCCACCGATGCATCAGGTGAGTTGAGGATAGGATTGGAGAAATTATTATTTAATGCGCTCTTGTAGCACGGTGGGGGGAAATCCGGTGCGATAGGTGTGACGAGGCTGGTGAGCCCTATACACACTCTTATAGCGTGGTGGGGACAGTCCTCGATCTACTCACCAACCCCGTCGCCCTTACGTAAAAGTATAATCTCTAAACTTCGATTCCCGCTCTTGTTGTTGGCGGCGAGCTGGCAAACCCCCTATGCGCTCACGTAGCGTAGTGGGGAGGGAAGCCAGCGCGACGCCTACGACGAGACGGGCAATCGCCTTAAACCTCGCCCTCGATGCTTGTGATGAACCAGTAAATCCCCTACGCGCTCATGTAGCATAGTAGGGTGGGAAATCGGTGCGATGCCTGAGACGAGATGGGTAATCCCCGGATCGCTCATGTAGCGTGAGGGGGGATGAAAGAAAACTAAGTATCCATACGTGGGGAAATCTCTATGTTCTTTACAAAAAGTGCCTGAGACCCCTAAACGCTCATGTAGCGGGTAGGGATTGAAGAAAGAAATGTAGCCACGATGTCTACAGACATCTACCTGAAGCGCTCATGTAGCGTGGAGGGGAAGGCTGCCTCTTAGTTTTTTTCCCTAAACGGGGGAGACGCCGGGAGGCTGCCAAAATTTTGGGTGAACATAAGACAATAATATGGACTTGATTTAGGGCAAATGACATTAACTTAAACTTGGACTTAAATTCAAAAGAACAAATAAAAAGAACTTTGACTCGGACTTGAACTTGAAATGAATGTTGAACTAAAACTCGAGCAAAATGATATAAGACTTGAACACAAATGAACCTGAATTCAAGTGGACTTGATTTGAATATTAAGCATGACTTGAACATTTGAACTCAAGTGAAGACTTGAGTTGGACCACAAAGGACTTGAATCAAAATTCAACCAAGAGCAACTTGATTTCGACATTGAACTTGAGCACGAGTAAAAGAACTTGCAACTTGACTACAAAAAATTTGGATTCGAATCAAACTTAAACACTAACTTGAACTTGATTTGGATACTAATAAGCATAGTTGGAACTTCAATTGAATTAGAACAAGGACTTAGACAAGTTGACAGTGGACTTGTGGACTTGATTTGGACTCAAGCAAAGCTTATGAACTTGAACTTGCACGTGGAATTCAAATTGAACTCAACCGAGCAACAATGGAAGACTTTATTTGAACTTGAATGGGACAAGAATGAACATAATTTGAAATTAAAATAGTAATCAAATGTCAAATAAATGAGCATTTATTCCATCATAAATGTTAAGTAGCAATTTTGATTACTAAAGTCAAAAATGCAAATATGTGAACAATGGAGCTCATATTAGATAAATTCCCATATTGATATAAATCCCAATGGCAAGTTAAAGCAAGTAAACATTACAAAGCAAGGAAGAACAATGATGATTGGCTGTAACACTTGTGCCAATTGCATAAGTAAACATACAAAGTCCCTTGACGACAATGTGGGCTGCCACCTTATAGACATGTATACAAGGAGGGTGAAATGAGTGCAATAATATGCTTGTGAATAATGTATGGAAGACGCGACGACATACTTGCAAGCGTGCACATCAAACGATAATACATACAATGACTCCCTCTACATGTGTAAAAGAACATGAAATAGATACGAAGATCTCCCTCCAATCAATGATAACTAGCTCATAGACGAATACATTAGTTATCTACAAACGTTGAAGGTCAACGTACAAAAAAAAACCTATCAAAATTACTTACAAGCAACGATGCAGGACATGCAATATATATTAAAGGGTACCATTGCCAATCGAAATGCAAACAATAATCAATAATTTTTAGCAAAGATATGTGATACAGTTGCAAGAAGATGCATATGGATATCTCAACAAACCCTACAAAAGATATGTCAATGATAGAGGCATCCTTATCAATCTGGCAAGAAGACATGGTAGTCATTACAAATAACGAGGTCTCTTGTCAACACACTCAATGCAACATGTACCCTCACGATCAAAATGTATGGAGACAGTGACGATAAATACAAGCATCTATGAGCTACTGTAGAAGACCCCTATGCATCCAACCTACCGTCCACAAACAAGATGCAATAGGATTACGCCAAATACAGATATCTATCAGTAGTGGTAGAATACCCGTTATGCACACATGTCATCTACAAAAAGGATACAAGGAGCCTACAAAAAGTGTTAAGATATTTATGCTGCCTGTAATAAGGAGGTGGAAAGTCGATGCACCTGTCCCCCACAAGCAAGGGAAGATGATAAGTAGTGAAGTGTAAATGTCTACAGGGTTATGGAAGACTTGTTATATGCACTACATTCCACCTGGAAGCAAACACCAAATGATATGCAACAAATGCAAATACCTACAAGTAATTGTAAGGGGCCCAATGTCTACAAGTGCAATGTGAGGGAACCGCAACAAACATGGTTCACATGTAAGCAGCAATAACAAGTATACTATAAATGTGAGGGATTCTTTATGGACATGCAATATGCCATTCCCCAATAAAAATCAAAGACCTTGAGCAAGGATGTAAAAGAATTATGATAGATGTAAGCATCTACAACCTATAACAGGAGATTCATTAGTGCACTATAAACCATCTGCAGGAAACAACAAGTAGTGCACGACAGTCTCCCTATATAAAGCAGTAAATAGCTCAATTTATAAGCAGCTACAATATGCCACCGGATCTGCAACCTACATATAATCAGACAGAAGGCATGTACAAGCTTTCAAATAGAATATTGCATTCAAACGAGAGTTTCTCACACAACTGAGCAGCGTCAAATGTCTTAAATGCCCCCGCACATGCACCGTAATTTGTATATGCATAGGTACACAGAAGGGAATATATATCAAATACCCGTATGGGCCATGCGAGCGTGTTATTGGTATACACGTGATGTCTAGGGATACTGCGCGGGTTAATAAATTTGAACCCGCTCCTCTTATGCAAGCAGATAGGAGTCGATAAGGTTCAATCAATAATTATAAAATTCTCCCAAATACCTACATGGGCCCCGACAAGCGTGTTATTGGTACATACATGATGTCTAGGGATGCTGTGCGGGTCAATAAGTGAATTTAAGTTCATGATCAATCCTTCTATTCAGATAGATAGGAGTCGACATGGCTTGAACTATTTAACTAATATACAGTCGTGGGGTCGATTGAGATATTTATTTTATACATTTATATTAGGCCTTCAAGGCCTATAATCAAGAGAATTCACTTACAAAGGCATAAAGCCTACGAAACCCGATCCTCTATCGACAGCTTGATGGAGTCGACAGGGTTTAATCTATAAAAGGAAATTACCCCATACACCCCGATGATGGTCGCGTTGAATGTAGATCTCAACCGGAGGGGTTAACTCTAACCATTTCAAATGCCATCCAAATTCCCACAAAATCCAAAACTCCAAACTCCAAATTCCAAACAATCCAAAAATCCAAAAATATTTAAAATTGAAATCCAACCATCAAACACTTAAAGCATAAAAATCTATCCACCCTCTACAACAGTTAACCAAGGTGGACAAATATGAAAACTACTTCACCTCACATAAAGCTAATGCCTAGTCAAAAATATTACTATGATCCATTCTCAAACAATCTCCTTCCATTAAGATGTGGTATGAGTCCTCTAATCGGTAGTTTCGCTACCAAATGGCACTACAGGATAAACGGTTATGACCCGGGGCCCTCTAAACCGAGTGGTTTTACCGCCAAATGGCACCACGTGATACCGGTTATGGCAAGAGCCAATATATTCCTTATTGGCATCAAATCCTTGAGATATGAATCAATAGAATATGATCGATAGGGCATAAAGCCCTTTATCAACTAAGGTGAATTCAAATTTGTCCTCTTAGATAAACATTCATCCCAAGTCTACAAGGTCCTCTTGGACAAAGCAACCCATGGCTGCTGACAAGGATCCTTCTGTCAGGTTGGGTCGACTACCTCCTCTGACTAAGTAGACCAGGGACCACGATGGCCCGAGATGACGAAACCATGGGATCTTGATCGGGTCCATCATCCATTCCCCCACCATCCGCTTTAAGTGCAAGATGGTGAAATTTTCAATTTTAAATATCAACCCTCAAATATCCATACCCATATTGCTACTATATGCCAAACTCACATATTTTTACGTATCTGATTGACGACTAGCCTTAATCAAAAGTTCTCTCTCGTGATCGGGAGGGGTAATTAACTATAGGGGCTTGCGCCTATAGGAAACCAGAACTCAAATTATAAATTCCTTGCAAAAATGAGGGCGAAATCTCTGGGTAGTGTCTTATCTACAAACCCATCTGCCTTCCAAAATTTACCCTGGAACTTAATTCTGTTAAAACTCCCCTGACGAAAGCAAAATGGGTGGAGGCCGAAGGCGAATTTTCGGAGCCCACAACCTCTGAAGTACTCTTTATTAGCTTGGAGAATTCTCAAGGGTTTCATTCCAGTTGATGTCAGGCTAAAAAAAAGGTTTTACCTTAGCTTTCAAATGTCAATGTTGTAAGGTTTGGAAATCGATTCAGAATAGCTTAAACATCTATATTGATTTTAAGGCTAATAATGTTTTAGCCTTTTTAAATGCCATGAGTCAAATCAATAGCTTTGATCGATCATTGGATGATGACCATTCCTTTAATTTTTTTTGTTTCTTTGGGAAGAGAGGAATAATAGCAAGCATGTTGGCATTAAGGTGTGTGAAATTAGAATTATAAGATCTTTCATATTCAAAATTCATCAGTTGTATTCAGCCAGAGTCCTGCTTCCTAAACATTTTCATAAAAAAAAATTATTGGTGTTTAACATAAACTTTAATGACTTGTTGATGAATACCCATCCCAATTTATTTTATTGGCTTAAACTTGGGGCTGGGGAGCTTAAGCTCAATATCCACTCTTCTATCATTGATAATCGTTGTGAGATTGGTGGTCTCATAAGAGATTCTGATGGCAGGATAATTGTTGGTTTCGAGTGTTCCTATTTGACTCTTGATGAGATTGCTGTTATTTTTTATGATATTTCTAGAGGCTTTTGACATGTCAGGCTTTAAACTATCACTGCATTTGGATTAAAGTTGACAATGTGGTGGTGGTTGATACTATCATGGTGAACAAGGGTGTGAATTTGCATAATTTCTATATTGTTCGTCAAATTAATGTCATGCTCCAAAAGCTAGTTTATAGAATTTCTTACATTAATAAGCTTGTCAATGGGCCTGCTGCTTGGATTATTAATCATGGTACTCTTAGTTGTACTCCTAATTTTTTTTTATCTTGTTAACGCTCATATCTTTCTTAAAGGTAGTTTGTGTCTGGATGCTTTAGGTATGCCTTATGTTTGATTTTCTTTCGGTGTATGTTTCTTTCTGTGTTTTTCTCTTATTCTGGGCCCTTTCGATATGGCTAGGTGTTTTCCTTCGGAGTTGTATGCTCTTTTGGTGTGGATTGGTGGCCGCTTCTTGTCCAGTTTAAGTTCTATGCTTTTTAATTCATCTTCTCATGTTGTTGTGTGGTCTTTCTTTCCCCTTTTTGGGTCTTCTCCTATTCCTCTTCCTGATCTTATTTATGCTTGACCCGTTTGGGTGATTGGTCCATTTTATGTGTGGTATATTGTTTATTTCTTATTTATTGCCGATGGCATTGTGTTTATGCTGAGTTCTCTGCAGGATGATTTGGACTTTCATGGGCCGGCTCTATTTCACTATTTTCTTAGAATCTCTGCTTATATCTTATATCTGATTCATATTTTCGATGAAATTAGGGAATGTCGTTGCACCTGGCTGTATTGGTTTCTTCCTACTCTAAGAGCTTTTGTTTATTTTTTCTTCTGTTTTTTAATTTATATTTTTCTTGCTATTTGGTATCTGTTGCTTTGTTCTTTTGGTTGTTTTGCAGTTCTCTTTGATAGATTTTTTTGGAGTTATCTTTATTGTTTTCCAAGTCTTTTTTGTTTGTGGCCTGAAGATTGAGCCGAATGGGATTATCTGGTTCATATTATTTTGGGTGTTGGCCTTGGCCGACCTAGAATGATATTAGCTTTTCCTATTCTGGTGTTTAGTGGGGAACTCCAGCTCATAGGTTTTTCTTTCCTTTTTGATAGTTTTGTAGCTCGTTCGAGCAGTAGAGAGCTAGAGATCCCCTTAAGGATATTGTGCAATTTTTTGGATATTAACACGTAAGCCATCAATGGGTTTTACCCAAAAAAAAAAAACATGCTTGTCAAGTTATACGGCATTTTATATACATTGTTGATTGTGAAAATGTCAGCAATGTCAATACTTTCGTAACAGTTTTAACAATTTGAAGCAACCACCTTTTGATGACTTTCTAACCCTTAGTTGCAACTAATTAATTCTGGAGATCTAGTACAGTTAATTTCTCAATCTGCTTAGTTGCATAATTGGAAGAAATTTACACATGGAAAGGCTTTGATCCAAGAAAATTCTTTTAATTAACATTTTGATGATAATTAATGAAGAATGTTATTGTGATAATCCTTTTACAAATTCAAAATATTCAGATAAACCATTTTGAAGTTATGTATTCCTTTCATCCAACAGTCAAACAAATTATACCGTATAAAGAAGTATTTGTCAATACAATATTAATCTAATATAGTTGATGGTAGTATAAGTACCAATAAGAGGTTAAGTGTGGCTTTCATATAATTTGGTCAGACAGAGCTACTTTAGAATTCAGAAATACTTCAAAAGTCTGAGTTTTACAGTCAAAAGATCTAAATATTCATATGCCAACAAATTAGGTGGATGCACATTGTAATTGATACAGTTCTATATATATCTTAATCATCCATGTGTCCTACAGTAAATATAGCTACTATTATCCTTTTTTAATAAAGTTTTCTGTCCTTTGATTTGGTTCGTTTAACTTCATTAATTAGCTCAATGCAAGCGTTCAAATATTTACAAAACTTTTCAGAATGCTCTGATACAATTTGCATTTTGATAGGAGAAAAAGAATTTAAGAGGGGAAAGAAATTAATTTATTCAAATTATAAGTACTTACTTTTTCTCGAAGATTTGGACAATTATCTTCCTTTTTTGTGCTTTTACCCGATCCTCCTATCTTAATGTATAATTATATCACAATATTGTTGTTGAATGTTGGAATATTTGTGATGATAGAGAGAGTTTATCATATTAGCATTCAATGAAATTCACGTGTTCAGACGAGAAGATTAAGGTTTCCTTTGAGACGGCTTTCTTACTGCTTTTTAAAGCAGCTTTCTAGTATAAAAATTTTAATTTTTAAACAAAAAAATTATTTTAAGAAGCAATAAAAAAGCCGTTCTCAAATGATAATTTTGTAATACCTGGTAGAAGATAGGAGATTTTTTTATCACTGCAGAGTTAGTAGATTCGCCTTGTCAAAACATTAATTTATTTCGATTATAAATCTGTTAAAAATGGAGTTCAGATTTTCTTCATACTAATTCCAGAAATTTTTAATTTGAATACTTTGAAATTTTGAGATCTACAAAATTGCATCAAGATTCATACTTTTCCCAACAAATTTTCAGAGATGACGCACAACCCTAATATAATAGTAGGCAAGTTTGAAATTATTGTCATCGCTTTTTGCCTATAAAAGCCCATCAAATGAGCTTCAAACCGATATCGTAGTGAACACCACCTCAAGCTTCAGTCTGCCTTTTCTTTTATAATCACTAATTAGCATTCATGGCTTTTAAAGAGAGCTTGGCGTTCTTCTTAATCTTTTTCCTATTTGCTGGTTTTGTTTCAGCTCAGCTGTCCACAACCTTCTACGACAAATCATGTCCTTTAGCTTTGCAAATCATCAAAAACGGTGTTTTTACAGCCATCAGAAAAGAGAAACGCATGGGAGCTTCGCTACTCCGCCTTCATTTTCATGACTGTTTCGTTCAAGCATGTCTCTTAAACCTTAAGCACAGATATCTCTTTTTTTTTTTTTTTTTCTTCCTCCTATGTTTCGTAATTTTCTTTCTCGAAATTCATTTGTTTAGAAGAATCAAATACTCTCACAGAAATTAAATTATTTCTGTAAAAATAACGCACGTACGTAATTGAACAGCTTTACTCCAGAGCTAAAAAATAGCTAACTCTGTGTTTCAAATGGCAGGGTTGTGATGGTTCTATTCTCTTAGATGACACTCCTACCTTCACTGGTGAGAAGACAGCTTTACCAAATAAAAATTCTGTGAGAGGTTTCGATGTGATCAATACAATCAAAGCAAATGTTGAAAGTGCTTGTAAGCAAGTAGTATCATGCGCTGATATTGTAACAGTTGCTGCTCGTGACTCCGTAGTTGCAGTAAGTGATTTTTGTATTCTAAATAAAAAATAAAAAATTCAAATTAATAGTATTTTTAGCAATTCTAAATTCAAAAAAAAAATATTGTGCCTCAATTTTTTTGAATTTATCAAAAAATAGCACTGTTTATTATATTTTGAAATACACTAATCTTAATAAAAATTTAAGAACTTTGAAGCCAATTTTGATGCATTGTTGAAGCTCACTTTAAAATCTCTCTCTCTCTCTCTCTCTCTCTCTCTCTCTCTCTCTATATATATATATATATATATATATATATGGATTTATAAACTTACAAAATTGGGATCTTCATGTGCTTTGTATGATCAGTTAGGAGGGCCTGATTGGGATGTGTTACTTGGAAGAAGGGATTCATTAACTGCAAATTTAAGCCAGGCGAATACAGATTTACCTGGGCCGCAACTTAATCTCAGCGCCCTCATATCAGCTTTCTCTAAGAAGGGTCTGAATGTTCAAGACATGGTAGCACTATCAGGTGATTACTTAATCATAGTTTGGAATAATTTTCTCACTATTTCTTAAAACAGTTTTTTAATACAAAATTCATATTTTTATATTAATAAACTGCTTTAAGAAACAGTGAGAAAGCCATCCCAAACAAAGCTTTAATCATAGTTTTATTATTTAGATTTTGTATGATATTTCAGTTGATTAGGCATTAGATGTAAATAGCTAATCCAATCAGATATACTACTGATTCTTTTTTATCTTGTTCATAACAAATAATTTATACATACAAATTTTTAGTCACAAAACTTGTATATTTGCTTTTACGCCTATTGGCCACTGGTCATTTGGTTTTTTCGGGTTGTTTTATAAGAATTTTCTTACCTTTTTTTTTTTGATATTTAGGTCAATTAAAGCAAATTCACACGCACATCACATAAGCAAAACTCGAATAGAAAATCTCTCGATTGGTAGCCAAAGCTCCCAACTAACAGATTAGGATGAGCTGTGTAGAATTTTCTTACATGAAAAACAAGAGAATTCAATATTCACTTTTTTTTTTTTTAGAGAGAATTCAATATTCACTTATCATTCTTATTTATAATAAATCTATGCCAATAGTTTTAAGAAAAACCATTAGTAGCTTGATCAAATACGCTCCAAATCATTACATACCACAACAAGTGATAATTGTTATATATATTATGTAGATGGCATGACAATAAACCACTAAAGTGAACAAAATAGAGTGTCATTGAAACATATAAATGATATTTCCTTAACAAATTTTTTATATGATTGGTAGGGGCACATACAATAGGGCAAGCAAGGTGCATCACATTTAGAAGTCGAATATACAACGACACCAACATTAATGCTTCATTTGCCTCATCCTTACGAGCCAACTGCTCTACCTCTAGCAGCAATGACAGCAACCTGGCCCCGCTTGATACTGTTAGTCCAACCAACTTCGACAATTCTTACTACAATAATTTGCTAAATGAGAAGGGCCTCCTGCATTCTGATCAACAGCTCTACAATGGAAACTTCACTGATTCTCAAGTCATCGACTATGTGGATAACCCAGCCAATTTCTTCATTGATTTTACTAACGCCATTATTATCATGGGTAATATAAGTCCTCTTACTGGAACTGCGGGAGAGATCAGACTCAACTGCAGTAAGATCAACTGATAAAGAGAATAAGGCTTCGTTGGGGACAGCTTCTTTGCTGATTTCTAAAATAATTTTTTAATACAAAAATTTCTTAAATTAAAAATTTTTGTACTAAAAAGCAGTTTTATAAAGTAGCAAAAAAATTGTCCCAAACGAAACCTAAATTATATCAATATATCTGAATCTAAATATGCCCTGACAAAGATGAAAGTTGCTTGAAATAATTAATAAGATACTCAGTATAAATTACCGAAGGTTTCATTTTAGGGAAATTTACATACATATCACTTTCTTTTATGCCATTTATATATCTAACACCCAAAACTTTAATATTACATTTATATTACTCATTTAAAATTTTAATATCAAATATACTACTCGATCCTATATTTCATTATCACCACCTATACCACTCTACAAACTTTAATATTTCATTCCATGCACCTATTTTTATTCTATGGATGATATACATGTAATATTAAAGTTTTAGATATTAGATATGTAAATAACATGAAATAAAATGATATGTATGTAAAGAACCCTTAATTTCATTGTATGAAGAAAATGGTTCCTAATGTTTTCTTGTATCCTTGTATCCTAGTTACTGACTATCAACTTATATACTTTTATTCTGATATATTTTTATTAGGATATTTGATCAGAAAATGTGATGCTATGACATGTTTATATATGAAGTTGCTATATGTTTCATGTACTGTGTGTGCATTGTGTGTGCATAATTTTAAGTGTGACTGTGAGAATCAAGGGAGGATGTCAAACTAAAAGGCTTACAGCAGCTTGTGTGGCTGTATTTTTACGGCTAGTGGTGGTGTAACAAGTCGAGTCGAGTATTTGCCGAACGAGCTAAATTTTTTTAATTCTTGCTGAGTTCGAGCTCAAGCTCGACTTGTTAAAAAATTTATAGAGTCGAGCTCAGCTCGATTGCTTGAGCTTGTTTTGAAAGCTCGAGGTGCTTGACTCGACTTTTGAGTTCGATTTCTTAGTTTAAAATTAAAATTTTCAATTTTTTTAATATAGAATTAATTTAAAATGTTAATATATTATATAATATTTTTAAATATATTTTAAATTAATCGAATGACTCAATGAGCTTTCGAGTTGAACCAGGTTGAGCTCAAACTCGTTTAACATACGGGCTAGAATATGAGCTCGAACTTTTAGCTCGATAAGCTCGACTCGTAAAGTTAATGTGGATCACTACTCATCACAAAGAGTTAGCACTTCATACACAAAATGTCAGTGAGCACAAGGTGTTTTTTTTTTTTTTTTTTTTTTTTTTTTTTTTCAGACATATCTGCTAAAACGTTAACTGGCCTCCGCTAAGTAATTAGCAACGCATCCTCAATGTGCTTTAAGTCGACATAGAGCCTTTGCATGGCCATAATGGATCTATGCTAAAGGTTAACATGCCACCATACTTCTGGCTCGCCATTAATTTCATACAGCTCGGCACTAAACTATTCCGTCAACAACTTTTTTCTTTTGTTGGTTTTATCTTTCATTATTCCTTGTTTTGGGTCCCAATTTGAGTTAGAGGTGTAAGTGAGTCAAGTTATCTCGTGAGTCGGCTCAAATTCAACTTGATAAACGACTCTTGAGCTGAACTCGATGAGCCAATGAGTCAAATTTGAGCAAGCCCTGACTCAACTCATTAGCTCACGAGCCGACTCGTTTAAAAAATATTAATAAAAATACACTTAAAAATTATCATTATTTTATCATTTTATCATATTGCATGAATCATAATCTTTTTTCTCCTTTATAATAAATAAGACAACTTGTGAGCCAACTCAAACTTATAGAATAAAGCTCAAACTTGAGCTCGACCTCGATCTTGATTAATTAATCAAGCTTAAGCTTAAATCAAGGCTGACTCGAGCTCAGCTCGACACGGTTAATGCGAAATTTAATTTGTCAATAAAATATATTTTAACCAAGATTATTCTTTCATATAAGATGTATCCAACCTAAAAATTGATGTTCTCTTATATCTGACGATTATGTAATTATATGTTTTTTTATTTTTTATTTTTTATTTTTTATTTTTTAAAAAAACAATATATTAAAAAAGGAGAAAAAAGATACATGAAAAATAAAAAGCTGGTAATGGATAGACTACCACTTCCCAAGGACAAAAGGGGAAGGGTTACAACTTGAAAAAACATCCCAAATCAAGCAACAAACAGAAAACCACTCAAGTGAGAAGGAAGAGACCTTCATTCGTTTGTATTGCGCAACAAAACCAAATATAAATAAATGAAATGAGGTCACTCCTTAAACATTTGAGGGGACCAAGTCCCTGCCTGTAGAGTCTGTGGAGATCTTCTTCCTCTTCCTAGGGGAGGTTGCTAAAGCACTTAAAGGCCCCAATCGGATGAGCTCCCTGTCTAAGCGAGTCATGGACACTTTTGGTTGTTATTTGCGAAAGTTCATGATCCTATTAGAAGTTTCTTCCAATTGCTGTAACTTCTCAGCTGAGAATTTGAGAGGAGGCTCAGCAGGTTGTCGAGCCCCTTGGTCTATAGGAGCCGGTGTGGTAACTTTATCTTTCTTACTTTTGGGCTTGCCTTTTCCTCTTCTAGTCACCACATTCCAAGCACCAAGAGATTGCTCGTCTATCACTTCGGGGGTGGGGCGGTGCTGCTCTTTGGAGGTCTCGGGTATAAAAGAGGAAGCCCTGTTGGGGGGGGGGGTTTGTTATGAGGATCGGATGGTGGCATGTCCTGCTTGGGGGGCACGGAGGGTGTCTGAAAGTTGGCGGGTGACTCCCGAATTGGCGGAGTTATCTTAATGGAACAGCTACCCACAGTGTGTCCAATCAAGCCACAATGGCAGCAGAAATTGGAAAGCCCCTCATATTCCACTTTTTGAAAACATCGGCCATGCAGCCCATTAATCCAAACTCCTGATTGAAGCTTCTTAGTGAGGTCAATCCTCACACAAATCCTTGCGAAGGAAGATCTGCCCCACGAGCTTGTATGCGAATCCATCCAGTCTGGCTCTCTCAGCATGTTGGTGAGGCAAGTGATGTTGTTGGGATCCCAATACAAGTGCGGGAGTTGGGGTAGACGAATCCAGATCAGAGAATGCAAGCCTTGAAGAGAACTTGGAGAATAATTGGGAGACCATTTATCCATGCCAATAACGTTACCCGCAATGATCCAGGGTCCACTCATTAAGATCACATCTCTTGCTTCCACGCTTTGAAAGAGGCAAATGAAGGAATTGGGGGCTGTGGTGATAATTTGGAATTCACCAAAATGATACCACCGGCACTTGAGTTCTGCAAGGAGGTAGGGAAAAGACACTCGCCTACCAATGATCTTCGCCACAAGAGTTTTCCCAAGCTTTATGATATTGTCTTAGATAGATGACACCTCCGGCTCCATGGAAATGCCATCCTTGGCAAGGAAAGTCTCTTCACTCATCTTGTTCAAGGTTACATATTACACCTTATTCTAGGCAAAGGGGCCATTAAGAACCTCAACCAGAGGCGAAGGAGGGGCTTTCGTGGGCTGCGGCTGGTGGCAAGTTGATTTCTAGTTTTCAGCGGCAAAAACACAAACACCAGAAATGCAGTGTCCTGTAGAATTATGAGAAATGGAGGTGGGATCTAGAAGATTTCCACACCTGCAGTTGGGGGCCTCGGAGTCGCATCTCATTCCAGAATTAACATTCCTAATCAAAGAAACATCCCCACACGGGACGAGCGGGTTCAACGAACAAACCTGGACGGAATTGGGCAGGACATCACAAGGAGTTTCAACCACTGGGAGGGTATCGGGATGCAATTCAGGGAGTCTAGATGATCCCATAGAAGTGTCTGAACACTCTTCGGCTGAACGGTTGCTGGAGTCCTGCATAGCGCTGCAGTTCGTTCCAAATTTGCAAGAATCCGCAAGTTGGTCGCACACGGGAGGACCAAGCGATTGCTGATCATCATCCATCTCAGAAATCGAGTCGGAGAGATTATCCTCCTCCTCCATATCGGCATTCCAATCATTTTGGACTTCCTCCTCTTCATCATCGTGACCCGACCCGCTATCGAAAGCTTGTAACTTGTTGGACCGATCAGGGTGGGGACTTTCATCGAGCTGTTCAAGGCTAACCCGCACATCTGTGGGCATTGCTGACATTCCGATTAGAGAAGAGAACCCGCCAGCACCCTCATCCGGAGCCGAAACTTGAGGGTATAGATGCTGCATCTTTTGGTTGTCCTCCTCCTTGCCTCGTTGGATGATGGCCTGGGTCCTCGTGACAACCTCATTCCTGGAATCCCTAGTGACTGTGTCTCATACCTTAGAAGATGGAAGGGAGCTGCTCTCTGGCTTAACTACCGGAGAGTGTTTGGAAGATGTCGCCTCTGCCTTGTCGACAGGGGCGATCAGATGCCAATAGTTATAGTATTGTCGGTTGCCTTTCCTGCCGCCACCCCTGCCACCGGAGGGAGGAGGTGACCTAACACCACCTCCTCTAGCCATCCAACCGTAGAGTCACTCCCAAGGTTGAGAGTGAGTCTTTCGTTGATCAATGCAAACCAACATTTATGTAATTATATGTACATTAAGATTATGCAGAGATATTTGGATAAGTTAATTGCCACGTGCAAAGGTATCAATGAGGTACATAAAATATAAATTAACCTTATACAAGAATATGAGCTTTATAGTAAAAAAAAACTTCATAAAAAATAATTGTTGCAAGTCTAAACTTTCATGGCGGTAGAGAGATTGAGTTTTTAACGTCCTATTTTTGTATGAAGATCCAACACATAAATAGATAAGAGAGAGGCATGCAAAAGTCATAAGATGGACTAAAATTTTTATATGGAAAACTCTAAAAATGAAAAAACCTATGGGGCATTGCCCAATTAAAATGATTCAATTAATGTTTGTCATTGGTTACAAATGATGTCTTTCTGCGGGGGAAAGTATTGGCTTAATGTAGAAAATATATAAATCGTATAGAGCACATTACATAGTTTGAGTTAAAAGAATCCAATGACATGATAGTTGTTCAAAATAAAACATCGGTGTAATAATCCAAAAAAATATGAGAAGTTTAAAAAAATTGAGCTTTTGTTTGAACTGAAGCATAGTAGCGCTGGGCTTAGGAGCATTGTGGTTCTAGATAAAAGCACACCGGTGCTAAAATCTGCCACTATGGCATTTGAATCTCTATTCCACAATAATTATGGATTCAACATGCAGCGTTATCGTGCTGGGTCTTAGCATTGTGGCGCTAGGCCACTAACAGCCTTTTATAATATATTTTATTATAAATATTCTTCCCACCTCTCCCATTAAATCATTTATCAAGGCTTGCAACACAAGGAAGAGACACAAGGAGGAGAGGAAGTAAGAGAGGGAGAGATTAGAGAGAAATGCATTCCATGTATTTTTATACATCGATTATGTTTTGAGATTTTTCCTGATCGTTGTAAGTAATTGAAATCTCATTTTAATTTTTAATAATATTTAGTTTGACAGATTTATTCTCTACTAAATCAATAAAAATACATTTCTCTTAATTTATCACACTCTTACTGTGTAACTTTTAGTATATGATATATTTGAATATTACAGATATTTTGACTGTAATATTATCAATTTTCTTTAGGTGAAATGAAAGTTATGATTTTCTGAAGCTATAAACTAATATATAGAGTTTCCTACATTTTATAGAACTGAGCAATTTCATGTTGTATTTCATATATTAAAACGTATTTCATTAAAGCAAAGAAGACTGACTATCAACATAATAAATTAATATGGGTTGGCTCTTAAATATAATACCCTACACAAGAGGGTGGGCCAGCAGGGTTTCCTTTAAAGATGGTTTGTGATGTTATCCAGGTTATAGCCTGTAATTGATGATCGATTATGCTGACGGGCAAAGAGTAATGACTCTTAATGATTTGTTGAAAACAACCATTTAAAATGATAATGGTGTTGTAATGATAATGATAATGATATAATATAATGATATGAATGAACATATGAAAAGATGAAATACCACATTAAAGCCAGATGCCCCACTTTGCTAAATTATATATTGAAGTATGTATACATTGAAAAATAGAATTGTAATATGCATAGTAGCATTGATAGATAGATCATGATGGGTACAAATACATGTATTTACTATATATGATGCATATAATTGATAATAGATAAAATAGATAACTAATGACGTTAACACTTATATGTTATAATTTATGAATGATTTCAGTACGATTGCTTTATGAATTTATTAATTCATGTATTGACTATTGATCTATATATTTCACTAAAATGGTATCTTTCACTTGTTATTGATCATTTTGAGCCTTAAGAATAATAATTGATCATTAAAGAGATTGAATGTTGTTGACTATGTTAACTGAACTAAGCATGCATATTGATTTTTTTAAGCCTTACATTGGAAGGTTTAGTGGATTTGAGTTATTGCTGGGTTTTTTAGCTCATTATGTGAATTTTTTTGATTTCAGGTCTGGAAAGGGTCAGACCAGTTGGAGTAAGATTGACATAGATTCTTAAAATTTTCTTTTTATTTTATTCTGTCTTTTCTTTTATTATTTTACAGTCAGTTGCTATGAATGAATTATTAATTATATTGATCTCTTGGTCATTGTATATATGATTTAGGAAGAATGAATATAGTAAAATATTTTGATGTATATAATTTTAGAAGCTTTCATTGGATTTACAAATTTATATTGATGATTTATAGAAGCTATGGTAATTAATTAAATAATAAATATTATATTCTTCCAATTTAGATCTTGGGGCGTGACTATTAGGCTATTCATTTGGCCTGTAAGACTATAATCGGGCGACAGTAGTCGAAGGGACCATATTCTAGTGATAAATGTTAGAAGAATTATAGTCAGTGAATGACGGAGGTTGGATGAATCTTAGTCAGGCGACTAAGATTGGAAGGACCTTAGTCGGGTGATAGAGGTTAGAGGGATTGTAGTCAGATGATGAAAGTCAGACAGATCATAATCAGGTAATGGAGGTCAGAGGGACCGTAGTCTCAGGATGTTAGAAGTCATAGGGACCTTAGTTTGCAGGTGATAGAGGTCACAGGGATCATAGTTAGGTGACTGCATTCAAAAGGAAAGTAGTCAGGCTATAGAGGTTGAAGGGATCATAGTTGGGTGATGGAGGTTGGACAGGCCATAATCAGGCAAGGGAGGTCAGACGGACTATAGTTAAGTGACAGATGTTGAAGGGAGCTTAGTTGGCAGGTGATGAAGGTTAGAAGGACCTTAGTCGGCTGGCAATAGAGTTCAGAGGGATCGTACCTGGCAGGTGATGGAGGCAGCAGGGACCATAGTCGGCAAGTGATAAAGGTTATAGGGACCTTAGTCAGCGAGCGACGGAGGTCGAACGAACCATAGTCGGATGATGCAGGTCAAAGAGATAATAATTGGAAATGCAAATCAAAGGGACCTTAGTCAGAGATGGAGGTCAAAGGAGTTGTAGTAGGGAAGATGGCAAAGTTTAGTAGGACCATAGTCAGTAGGTGGCAGAGGTCAGAGGGACCATAATCAGCAGATGATTGTGGTCGGAGGGATCATCATTGAGCTACAGAGGTTAGAGGGATCAGAATATATGGGTGCATGTGGTTGTGGGGACTATAATCGGTAGGCAATAGAGGACGTAGGGATCATAGTCGGTGGGAGACCAAAGTTAAAGGGACCATAATCAGTGGGTGATTATGGTCAAAGGGATCGAATTGACTAGTAATGAAGATCGGACATACCATATTTGGTGGGCATCGTAAGATGGAGAGATTGTAGTCAATAGGAGGCGGAGGTTGGAGGGACTGTAATCAATGGGCGACTGTGGTTGAAAGGACCATAGTCGATAAGTGATGAAGGTTAAAGGGATCGTAGTCGGCAAGTAATAGAGATAAGGCAGAGATCCAGTAATGTAGTAGGATGGAGGTCCGACGATGATGATCAGATAGATGTCCAATATCGGTGGCTAAACGGGGAGGGCTCACTGTGGGTCTCTAAAAGGGAAACTACTCGTAGGGATTAGAATGTAAAAGGATACGATCACACTATCCCATAGGAAAAAATAGTCACAAACCTGTACACTCTATGCAAGCAGGCTAATGAAAGAGCATATAGAATCATACATATGATTATATATGAAAAATAGTGGCTTTCACCTACACATTTTGATGGATAATAACATATATGATTCAATAGTCACGAAATTTTTCTCATTCAATACATCAGCTTGAAAGGATTTTATTTATTGTGGGTGTCAATTTTCCACAGGCATAAGCCCCCATGGTTAATTACATCTTAGACCTCAACCTAAGAACACTCTCGATAGGGATGCTACTTTATTCTCTTCTCAGTGTGGTGCATAATGGAATTCTTAGGTTCTTATAATCCAAAAGGAGATATGCCTAACGGGTTATTCAACACACTCAAAGGTCATGTAATCATCCGGTAGATCTAAAGGGAAGGTATTAAGGGGGGAGATATCATACATAAAGCATGTAGGAGATAAACATGGAAGGGATGCCATCAGTGTGATATAGATAGGTGGAATTTATAGCCTCACAAGAATGAAAAGCTTACTTTATAATAAGGCAAAAAGATATACTCATACCATTAGCCTTTGATCCTAGATCTATAAGAGATGTATTGTACCCTCAGTGTTAATGCCTTCGATCTAGCTAATACAAGATATCCAAGGGACATATAACTTAAATTCCACTAAGGACCTAAGCAGCCCCGTCCTAGATTTTCCACACTACTCGAAAGGAGTACTACTTAAAACTCCATTTAACATTTTAAATCCATGCATGCAAGTCCTACACAAAATACAAGAGTGGTGGGGAGGTACAAAAGGTGAATGGGCCTCAAGCCCGACCATGATGATATTATGCTAATGTAATGGTGAAATATCTCTTGATATAGTAAAAATAAAATCTATATGCTTGACTCAGGCTATGCATGCAGAGTAAGGCTAATCATAACTAACCAATAGCCACCGTAAAGTGGGCTAGGTTTGTAATATTAATTATACTTTAAAAGATCTACCCAAGAGTGGTTATGCATTAATTTTGAAGTGTTGGTTGATCTTAAGCTCTATATTTATTTTATCTTGATTAAGCAAATTATATATTTTATAAAAAATTAACATCCTAAGAGTCTAACATAAGGACTCTATCTGAGCCACCCTTAAGTAAAACAATAAAAGTAACCTAAGAAAATCATATAGTTTTAGTACGAAAACAAAGTAAACACATTAATCATCCATATAAATAAATAATAAATAAGAGGTTAAATATATAGCTGTATTCTACAATACACCCCAAGAAAAATGAAAATAAGTAGCTTAGCTCTATCATGGTTATAACTCAATCCTAGAATTATAAATAAATAAATTGGTATTCGGGCCTTGATCAGTCTTCACATGCTTGACCTCCTGCCTTCTGAAATGCCCATATACCTATATGGTTTTCCTAACTAAAACTATATATTTAAAAAAAATGCATAAGCTCCCTATAAATAGAGGTTAGCACAGTTATAATAAAATAGTTATATTCATATTCAGACATAGTCCTTATAACACCATTTCAGGGGCTTAGCAATCGTTGTGGTACTTATTAGAGAATGCATTTATAATGATAATTATAGTATTTTTAATTAACCCCTTGGGAACATGGCCACCTATAGAAGATATCATTATAAAAAATCTAACCACTTTAGGGCAAGTGCCTACTCATTAATCCACAAAAAGGAAATTAAACAACCATAAAAAATCCAAATCAAGAAACACAATATCACATCATCACATATGTAAAGTGAAAAATTAAAAAAGATTATCAAATCTACACCCTACCCTAGGATGCCTACAAAAACGTGTCTTATTTAGCTATTAAGTGTGTACAAAATTAGTGTTAACTAATTAACTCAATTTAAATGAAGGGTTCAAGTTATAAGGTCAAGTTCATATTGTCCAATTTATTAACTTGGATATTTTTCTTTAAGTTATTAATCATTTATGGTGTATAAATTACGACTTAATTTTAGAGTTATAGTTTTGATCATTAAGTTATAAAGAACACAAATATGTGGGCCATAACCTATGCTAGACACTGTAGGAAAATCGGTCATTACTAGCAGCTTTTTCTTGCAAAACTGGAAACTTTTCGACAATAATGAGGTCTATCAGAGACTTTCTGACATTTCTTTTTTCCGCCGGTATAAACTGTGTAGGAAACTAAAACTGGCGGTTTAATTCTGGCAGCAATTATTTCCGGCAATTTTTTGGCGGCCTATGGCCATCAGAAATTAAAAAAAATTATTAAAAAATAGTTTCCCGCACGCGCTGCCCCCTGCCCTTGCTGCCTCCCGGGCTACCTGAATCCTGCCCACGTTACCCGCTTGCCTGTTCGCTATCACTGCTTACCTGCCCGCTCTGCCCGCCTGCATGGCTGCCCGCGGTCACTACCCGCTAGCCCGTGCTGCCTGCCTGCTATGGGATTCGAAGTGAGTATGAAAAAAAAATCAAAGCCCCAACCAGTTTGCTGGAAGGGTAAAAGTGTTAAAATATTCATATTTTTTATTTAAAATATAATAAGAAAAAGACACCGAAAAAGCCGCCAGACAAATGCCAGAAAATCTGAAAAAAAAATGTTAGGCATATTTTGTCTTAAACTGCCAGAAATTCATCGAAAAGTCACCGGAAAGCTGCCAGAAAAATTCGTTGGTAATGTTCGATTGTCCTTTATTGAGAGTTGTAAGGAATTAAAGGGCAAATGGTCCATCCTCAATCATGCACCTAACTAAATCCAGAGTAGTTATAAGGCTATAAGGGTGGCTAATCCCTCCTTACTCTCTTAGGACTTGGGTAAGGCCAATAGGTGACACACTAAAGTGGGGCTATTATCAATCACAAAATTCCTAAGCTTCGTATGTCTAAGGTTAATCAATTTTAAGAGGGTGACATAGGAATAAAATACTCTCCACAAAAGAAAATAGAAGGGTTTTATCAGAGCTAAGGTTAGACACTTAGGTGGTAAAGGAGTTGGATTAGGCTCTAAATGTGACTTTAGGTTTCTAAAAAGGAATGGTTTGTGCATATTTTTGGATTTCTCTTCCTCTACCTGTGAGGTACGTTGCATTATCATAACGGTGATGACCAAAACCTTTTGACACGTAGCCCATAGCTCGAGGCCTCTAGCTTATATACCTCATATAAAAAAAAGAGGATGCAAGAATAAACACAAATCACACATAGGTTAAGGCACTAAGGCTTGACTTGAAGTTCATTTATTATTCCAGCATCACGTATTGTATTTAAAAATATTCTTAAATGGAGTTTTCTTTCTTTATTTTCTTACAAGATTTTGAAATTTAATACATACATCCCTTTAATTCATTTATGATATTGTCACAATGGGAACGAGAACCAAGACCTCCTTAAGACACATAACCCCGCAGCTCGAGATTTCCATCTTATAAACTTTATTGACGGAATGTGTAGTATAAAAAGGTTTCAAATAATTTTCTCTTTTTTTAATTTATTTAATACTCGTAGAAAATGAACTTCAAACATAGGCTCCATACTAGATTGAGACAACTGAGTCTAATATATTGCCTATAGAAAGACACACTACACAAAACTAATATACATATCAACCTAACATGCTAAAGCTCAAATTTTATTTCATTTTTCATGTTCTTAACATTTTCTTGAAAAAAATATTTAAAGGCTTTAAAATCATTAAATGGTGATTTTTATAATTTCTTAAGTGTTTATTAGCTAAACCTAGAAAAACATCCTAGCGAGATGCACTTCATGTGAAAAAAAATAGCGATGCACATGGCACAAATGGGTGGCCTACACTACAGGCCTAGTTGACCATATAAAAGTCTCTAAGGTTCATAGAGGCAGTAAGTTTTGGCTAACGAGGCAAAATATTCGTTAGTGCACTAACCTATGACCAAAGTCTAATAGAAATCCTACCACATGATTTAGGTGAAAGTAAATATAATAATTTGAAGTGTATGTGAGTGCTATCGGTTAGTTCACAGTAATAGTGAAGTCTTAATATGTTACAAAAATTATATCGGAATCGAGATGCAAGCTGGGCATATACGTATATCCCGACACAACGAAGGAGCCTCTTTGAGGCTTGGGGCTATGACTCGTCGACCACCAAGAAACACATAAGTCTCTTACAAGCAAAGCAAAAGAGCATGTGTAAGTAAGATATACAAATGATTAATGTAAACAATCATCAAGGTAGAGATATAGGGATGTAATAGGTACATCAAAGTTACAACCTAAATGATACGGATAAGCTATATAGATCTTCTTTAAAATCATATGATACGAGATGTATGTAGAGATCGACACACAAGCAATAAACATACGTCGATATAATCAAATAGTCATGTAGTGTGATGTACATGAAAGATCAATGTGTAAGATGATTCATGTAAAATAATAAAGAGTGTCATTAAGATCATGCAATAGGGAAATCAACATATTGTGTTCTAATCCAATGATATCAGCATACACATAAATGAGGAAATGCAACTATTAAACTATGTCTAAGTATGAGAATTGTAAACTGTATATGATGTTGAAGTTATCAAAATTAATAAATGAAATTTGATTACAATGCCTAAAAATAATTTTAAAGATGCTAATAATCATGATGTTGCACATATTTTTAAACATTTAGTCAGTAAAGAATATGATTCAAGTATTTTAATTTTTGAAACTGTAAGGATTATAAGGACCCATGAGCATAATGATATCTAATTTTTATATGATCAATGCACACGATGCAGGTGAAGACTTAATCAAAACTTCCTAAAGAGATTTCAGCTTCTTCAATATATGTAGGTTTGGTATGGAGCTTTAATAAAGGCATAATAGTAATATTATTTTTATTGGGGCATTTTATCAAATTATTAGTATGTAAGATGCATGGAGTTTCGTGAAGCAATCTAACTAAAATCAGGCCATGATTATTAGTAAAAGTTCTATACAAACACATGATTTTAAAGAAATTGTAGCAGGAAAATCCCTAAATCAATCCAAGGGAATTTATATGATTACCCTTTTTTAAGAAAGAGAATGTCATCTCAATGCATGATAACATGAAAAGTTTAATCAAAATTTCACATCATGATGTTAAGCAACATAATTATGGGCTCGTATCAAAATCTATTCTTGACTATAAGGGGGTGTTCAAATAATCTTCCACAAAGGGTTAGTTACACAGAAATTTCACATGCCCTCAAGAAAAAGGAATAATGATCTCGAGCAGTAATTACGCATATACAATGTAATATAAATACTTAAATAGTAATTCCAAACCTATATTCATTGATTGAGATATCCATACCTAGGAGAGGAATCACTGGGAATAAACACGTGGAAGGATGGTCAGAGATGAGTTAGGCTTAGGTGCTACTGGTTGGCTGGCGGTAGATGAGCTAGGCAGAGTCTGATGGGCATGTCAGTAGCCGGAAGCACAACTCGAGGGGGAGAGTCACTGTTGTATGCACGTGAGTTTGGTAGCTACTCATGATTGGCTTAGGCCACCCCACATCGGTGAGAGGCTGTGATGGAGCAATAGCGCTGGTGGATCGGGGTTATAGTCATTCCGGCTGGAGTAGTGGTGTGCACAGCTATCTAGTGGAAATGCCGATAGCTAGGCAGGGGAGCATAAAGATAAGAGGGTTCCAGGCGATTGGGTGTACGGGAACACGAGGGAATCAGTCCAACAAGGTCTAGTGCAAGTTCACACGTGAGCAGGGGGATTGGGAGCTGGGCTAGTGCGTGAGAAATGGATGCATGAGAGGGGAGAGACGTGCAACTGTAGTGGAGGTTAATTAGAGTCAGAGCGAGAGGTCGGGTCTAATCTAGCAGGCATTGGCTGGAGATATTCAAATATGAAGGAGAGAATGGGGGAGAAAACTAGTCTAGGAGTTGGGGCTTCAGCTTTCGTGTGTAGAGGAGTCGAGGGCGGGAGAGAGAGAGAGAGAGCTTTGGGAGAGGGAGGGCTGAAGGGATCTTGTGCCTGTGGGAAAACTGAAGGAGGAGCTTCTTGCGTGTGCCTAACTTGGTTCGAATCAAAGAGAGGGGCTGTGTGGCTATTTTTGATCTTATGGGGAGAGAGGGGGGCTTAGTTTGATGGAAAGCACGCATAGCGAAAAATGATAAAGAGAAAAATCAAATAGAATCATCCCTCCCGCTCTCTCGATTTCCTTTTTTATAAAAGAGGCCTCTGTCACTCGATCCTTGCCAACGAAGCCCAACTCCGCATCGAAATGTGGAGGTCACTCGATGGAGCAATATTACACCAGCTCAGAGTTGGAATTTCAGCAAAATTAGAGCCGTCGAATCAGTTTCTGGATTTGGGGAAGGAATTGAATTGATTGGAAAGTCAATTAGAGCTTAATTAAACTCATATTTAATTAATTGGGCTAAAATTGAGTCTGAATCAACGTCAATTTGATTCATTAATTCAAGTTTGATTTACTATGATTGGGCTAATTGAATGAAATTGAAATCAAATTGGCGCCGATTTGAATATGATTAGAGTTGATGGGATTTGATTGGGTTTATCGAGCACGATCAAGCTTTATCAGAGGAAATTAAGTATGCTCAAAGGGATGCGAATGAAAATTGAGGTCAATATTCATCGATAGTGGAGCATGGGTGGAGCTCCGGGACTCTTCAAGCCTCAGAGCTCTCTTGAGTTTTTAAGTTAGGGTCCAAGCCTCTAAAAGTTCAAGCCCACCACCATGTGAGAAGTGGGGGTCTATTTATAGATTTTTTTAAGAGTGACATGCACCATAAATACAAAGAGGATCCAAGGAAAATTCAGAGTGCTCCATCGGATGGCCCATATCGATACCCTTAATCATAGAGCATTTGTTAAGCATTTAAGTGCCTTAATGATGTTAAAATTTAGTGATCTTAGGCTTGTTGGATTCATCTCGTCGAGTCGCCCTATAATAATCTAAATTTCAGCATCATGTCTTACTGAAGAAGAAAGAGGCAATATAGAGAATGTTAATCAAGGATTTTAGATCCATCAATTTCGTTCAGAGATCTCTTCTATTCATTGTAAGTAACCCAAAATTTCATTTTAGTTTTCAATGATTTTGAGTATTATATAGATTTTTTTTTTGTATTGAACAGAATTGACTATTTTCTACGATATTTTGATTGTGGCATTTACATAAGCAAGAAAGGCTGGTTGTTAATACTATAAAATGAATTAATTGTTAAAGCATAATACCCTATACAGGAGGGTGGGCTGATGGGATTTTCTTTAAAGATGGTTTGTGGTGTTATCCCAATTATAGCTTGTAACAGATGACAGATTACGTTAACAGGTAAAGAGTGACGGCTCTTTATTAATTTAATGAAGCCACCTGTAATAATAATTAATTAATTAAATATGATAATTAATTAATTGAATAAGTAATCATTGATATGACTGATGACCAACTTGAAGTAGTTGGGGTAAAAGATGTTTAAAACTTCACATTAAAGATGGATGTTCTATCTTGCTAAATCATATATTAGCCGATGGACTTTCCTTTAAATAAAAAGTTGGTGGTGTAATCCTAGTTGTAGCCTGTAACTAATTGATTAAATTATGTCGATGGGTAGGTAACAACTCTTAAATGATTATTGAAAGTCACATGTGAAAATTGACAGATTGAGAGCTATGATAGAGAACAAGCGTACGAAAGAAAATACAACATTAAAATTAAATGTCATGCCTTGCTTTTCATAATTATACTCATGATGTTTTTTATATTTATCAGATCAAATTTGATCATTGAGCATTACAAATTGGTATAAGAGTGGTTGATGGAAGAATTGGATTGTAACTAAAGCTATAGGAATTAATTTAGGAGTGGGTAGAAGTTCGTTAGTATAGATTTTCATTTCTGCATTTGATTGATTGCTTTACATATATATGTATGTTGAGTTTATGAATTAATTGATTAGGAAAGAAGATTTTATCGGTGGATAGATGGAGCCTATTAACCAGGATACACAGAATGAATAGAGTGCAGCAGCAACAGCTCCAATGAGTTCTGACAGTTTGATGTAGTTAGCTAGCATGCTTGCACAGGCAATGAGTGATGCTCAAAGTAGACAAGTGGGACACAAGGAATTAGAAGAAGTCAGATATATATAGATGTTCCATAAGTTGAAACCCCTATTGCTCAAGAGAGCTATAGAGCCACGGGCAGCAGAGGACTGGTTGTTGAGGATAGAGAAGATAATTGACACATGTAGTGCCCAAAGAATCATAAAAGTACCACTTGTCGTGTTCCTATTTAAAGGAGAACCAAAGAGATGGTGGATAGAATAATAACGAGATAAATTTTAAGAAAAAATGAATGCAGAGATCACCTGGATAAAGTTTATTTTTATTTTCAAAGATTGGTTTGTACCTCTGTTAGCCCGATAGCAGATACAAGAGGCATTCATGAGATTGGAGCATGGGAACAGGATAATAATGCAGTATGAGGTGGAGTTTACTACATTAGCCAGGTATGCACCTCAACTAGTCAAAACTGCTCATGAAAAATGCTACAAATTTTTTAGAATATTAAAGAATGAATTGAGGCATCCACTTATACCGTTAAGGATTTATGAGTTTTTAGAGCTTATTAAGAGAGAGAGAGAGAGAGAGATTGGTGGAGAATGACTTGGCTATTCCACTGTTTAGACATGATATAAGCAAGAAGAGATCAGGAGATGACATAACTAGGAGGGAGAACAGTGAAAAGAGAGGTAGATTTTCAAAGCGCATGAGAGGATCTGCATCTGAGTCCAGTGTGGGTGTACTGGAGTGTGCCCGATGTGGTAAGAGACATAGTGGATCGTATTTTATGATGATTTGATAATATTTTAGATATGAGCAATGAGGACACTAGATAACTGATTATCCACTATAGCGACAAGGGATAAGATCCAAATTTAGAGCGGAGGATGCCAGATAAGACTATAGATAAAGGACTATGGGATCTAGAGAATACAGTGAAGGGTCTGTAAGTAGGATAGATGGAAGAAGGGTAGTTGAAAGTCAAAGAGAATATGAAATATTTCAAAACTAGATTTTGGGATTAGCATATCATAGCTCAACACAATAGGACTTGTCTTGGTTAGGTTGGGTTGTGATTCAAATATAGGTATACTATATTTGGATATCATTTGGTCATCAAATTTATGCTCCAAAGCTTTCATATATGCTTTAAGCCCTTGATTTGAGCTCATTTGTGCTCGGAATAGACCAATTTTAAGGTCATTAGGTTCGTCCTGCCGAGACGTTCAATTTGAATATAAGTTTGTTAAAATTTGAGATATGTGCCTGATCATGGAGATTTTTGGTGATGTATAAGTTGTCCCCCTCTCCCCCTTTTAAGATGTCAAAGCTTGTAGGCTCTCAAATTTAATTTTGAAAGTTTCTAATTCAGATATGCCTCAAGAATTGTGCTTGGTCACAAAGATTTTTGGAAACATATTAGTTGCCCCCTCTCCCCTTATTTTTAGACGTTGAAGCCTGTAGAGTTTGAGAATATATGTAGGAGCTTATTAAAATGCTTGTGTTGTATAATTATAATTTTTAAAAAAATTACAAGTCGTGATTGCTCCTTGGATGTCAATGTGGACCTCCCCTCAGAGTTGTGAACCAAGTAAAATACCCTGAATTATAATTTTAGCATTCCCTAAAGTTAGGGCGTAAATCAGAGCAAGAAATATTAAAAACTTTCACACCAAAACTTTTAAAATTACTTGAAACTAAATATAGAGGTTTTGTTAAGCTCTGAAAGTGCCAAAATAGAGACCGAAACATCAAAAAATTATTTTGAGGATCCAAAAAATGTTTGAATCGAACTTACTGAGCCAAAAATTAAGCTTGGACAAGCGTAGGCGGCCAATCAGGCCGGCTAGCCGGCCGACTGCCACTGAGGCACATGGTGCCTGTGCCGACATGCTAGCACACTACAACACCCCAAACTCTTCTTTTTTTATTTTTTTATTATTACTTTTTAATATTCCCTTTTTAAATTTTTAAAAATTTTTACAAAATCCTGATATTTTTTTAGGAAGGAAATAATTAATTTTATTTATATTTATTTATTTTAATTTATATTTCCCTTTTTTATTTACATTAAAAATGAAAAAAATATTTTTTGTATTAAAATTTTTTAAAATAACTACAATTGAAAGAAATTAAGATTTTTTTTTTAAATTATACCACTTTGGATCTATAAGTATTCCCTTTGGGGGTTAGGGAGAAGACAAAATTCTCTTGAGTGGGTCAAAAAATTTTCCCATAGACTAAGGGAAAAATAAATTGACCAAAATTTGGAGGCCTTCGGTGGAGATCAAAGGATAGCTTTTTTATAAAGGTTACCTATAGGCAAGAGTTGAATAACATTGGTAGAGATCAAAGCTCGGTCCTCTTATGCACGCTCTAGTTCTCTCTCATAAAAAGAGAAAAACTATCTAGCAAGAGTTGAATACTATCAGTGGTGATCAAAGTCTGGTCCTCTAACCCAAGGTGGTTGTTGGCAAGAGTTGAATACCATTAACGACAATCAAAGCCCGATCCTCTTATATAGGCTCTAATTCTCCCCTGTAAAATGAATGAAAAATTATTTGATAAGAGTCAAATAATGTTGGTGGCGATCAAAATCTGGTCTTCTTTCACTATCTGGTTGCTGGCAAAAGTTGAATTCTGTTGGTGGTGATCAAAGTCTGATCCACTTATGCAGGCTCAAATTCTCCTCTGCTAAAGGCATCAACTAAAATTATTTCTTTTATTGGATCATGTAACCATCTCATGGTCTTACAGGTTGATGAAAGTGGAAGGTCAACATTGATTAATGATGTTGTGTCCTCTATTACTTCAGACATGTTGCCCATTGGAGGTGTGCCAATGATGGAAGTTAGGCGAAGATGTGATAATGGTCGTTAGGAGGTAAAGAGCTAATGAAGGTGATTGAGAGGCAAAGGGCCAATAGTGGCATTTAAGTGAAGGGATGATGACGATTGTAGTTTGGTTACATTTTATTGAAGCCAGTATGTATGCATGCTAATGAGGGCAAATAATGGATAGCTCAATGAAGGGGGTCGAGCGGGTTGCCGACAACTACAGTTTAGTAGCAAATTAATGGTGCTAGTTGAGTGGAGTCTTGATGGTGATGTGGCTCTAATATTCCCTTGAAGAAGGGGTCTAGAGAGATGCTTCAAAGTGCTACATAGAAGAGGTCAATGGGAGAAATCTAGCAAGGATGTCATATCTATCTAAGATTATTTACAAAATTGTTACTCGATAATATTAACTTGTATGAAATAGGTTGAAAAAATCAACTAAGAATATTTGACCTATCTAAGGTTTCTAGTTAAAGCGTTGCTCGATGATGTTAACCTGTATAGAAAATGTCCAGAGAAATTCACCAAAGATTTTTTGACCTATCTGAGATTGTTTTTCGAAGTGTTGCTTCATAATGTTAAATGTATGGAAGATTTTGAGAGAATCTACAAAGGATGTTTGAACTACCCGAGGTTATTTGTTAGAATATTGCTTAATGATATTAACATATATGAAAGAGGTCAAGATAAATCCACTAAATATGTTTGACCTATCCAAGATTAATTTTGAAGCATTACTTAATGGAATTAACATGTATGAAAGAGGTTGAGGGACTCCACCAAGGATATCTTAACTTATATGAGGTACTTGTCAGAGCATTGCTCGAATATATTAACCTATATGGAAGAGGTTGAATCAAATCCTCCTAGGATCAATTATACCTTGATTGGGAGGGGGTAAATTCAGCATGTACCCTGAATCAAAAGTGAAGATTGGTAAACCATTACTACCTTTTCGAGGTTGAGACTAAGAACTTGCCCAAGGAGTAAAAATCTAGCTATGGACTATATAGAGCTATAAATTTACTTGAAGAATCCTTATATTTGTTAAAAGTTTTATGAAAGATTATTACCAGAATATTATCTTGGATATTAAAAATATTGGAGGAATTTGCTTGACCACAGTCATATTTGAGGTTGCAACCAAAAATGCTCCCAGTCCAAATATGCTTACCATAAAATTGATGTAGTAAAAGTTGATAATTTATGGGAGAATAAAATAATGCATGTTTGTTATTGTAGCGAGGTTACCCTCAAAATTGAAAGACTTCTTTCAAACCTGCTAATCAATCATGAAAAAAGGGACTACCTTGCTACAATCATGCCCAAGACGTTGACGTGAATGTCCTTTCAAGATTTTAGCAAAGGTCCCCCTCCCTCCCCCAGCCCCCCGCCAAGAATTATTTTCCACAGACGGAGCTAAACTATTGCAGGCCTGATCGTTCATGGTGGTTGAGATATTGAGTTTTTAATAGCTTTGTATGAAGATCCATCAAACATAGAAATAAGAGAGAGGAGTGAAAAAATCATAAGATACACTACAATTTTTACATAGAAAATCCTAAAAAGGGGAAAAAGCCTTACCTAGTTAAAATGATTCCACTAATTTTTGTTGTTGGTTAAAAATGGTGTCTTTTCACAGAGGAAAACATTAGCTTAATGTAGAAAAGATGCTTAGCATAGAGCACATAACATAGTTGGTGTTAAAAGAATCTAATGACATGATACCTGATCTAAAGAGAATGTTGACATGTTCATTTGGTCAGTAAGACCATAGTCAGATGACAGTGGTCAGAGGGATTGTAGTATAAGGACTGAGTCAAAAGAACCATAGTTAGAGGGACCATAGTCAACATGCGATAGAGGTAGGAGGGATCTTAGTCAAGCTACTAAGATCAAAAGGATCTTAGTTGGGTGATAGAGGTTAGAGGGACCGTAGTCATGAGATGGAGGTCTGATGGACTATAGTTAAGCAATATAAATCAGGGAGATCCGGAAGGACCATCAAAACCATGATGAAAAATCACCAGACCAAAAACCCAAACGCATATGAAGAGAGCTCATAGCTAAAACAAAATAAAAAATTGATTACAAAAAGATAAGCATTAGGGAACTCCCCTCGATAAGAAAATAAAGGCATAGAATAAGAGCGGTGAAAAGAAACCCCTAGCAAAAGCATTTTTCTTCAAGCAATGCTATTGATTGAATTCAAGGTCTTTTGATTCATTTTGATGTTATGTTTGTAGTGATGACACCAAAATATACCTCTCAAAGATGATTTAGGATGATGAATATCACCTCTATTAGGCCAATAGGATGCATTAAAACTATATATTCTTTATGTATGAATTATCTTTTTGGGCTCCAAATTTCTAGGGGGTACCATATGGTGAAAATTGAGATGATGTTAAATATGATTCCTTTTTTCGGATTTCTCTATGATTGAGAAATATGAATTGAATATTACCATAGTAATTGACACATTTTTTATTTATTAAAATTCCAAATATCTTAACTACACTCCAATGTTTATTATTTTCCTCATCTAATTTTTGAAATGTATCTTTAGATTTAATTTATATGTATGCAACTTCTTGATTAGGTTTATGAAGTTCAGTCATAGTTAGATGTGCAGGAATCTACTCTGCATATAAACAAATGCATATGTATTCAGTCATTTAAGAATTTTTTTTTAAAAATTTTGATATTCAAAGAGTTTGGATTGCTGCCTTTGTGGAAGAAAGGCAGTCTTTTGCCTCCTTCTAAGATGTCTGTCAGGTTAGCATTTCCTTATCCCACTCTAGTGCTAGGAAGGGAGGAAGACTTCTTTCGCTATAGAGATACGTTGGACAAGGCAATGGCCTTATTACTGGATGCTCATAGAACTAAATCACATCATAGAATTCCTGTTTAGAAGAGTATTCTCTGACCTGATTATTGATTGGTTCTCTATAGTCGCAAGGGCTGCCGACATAATGATCGCTACAAATTAACCTTTAGAAATCAGCTTTCCCTTTGGCGAGAGGGCAGAATATCAACTAGAAGATAGCCTTTTTAGGCTCTTTAGGCGGATATCCCAGAGTCAACAGGAGAATAGATGCAATGAAAGTAAAATGAAAGTAGAAATTACCTGAAAAAAAATATTTTATTGCAATTGAAAATTGGTTTTTCATGATGTATGATGATCCCTATTAAGCATCCGCAGCTGAATGGTTAAAGCTCCCAACTCATAATTGGCAAATTTGTAGGTTCAATTCCTGCTAGATGCACGCTAATGGGTTGTTGGCAACAACTAGAATGATATATTGTTTGATCATTTTTCACCACAAAATTAAACTCTTTCTTTTCCTATCAAAGAAAAATATCCTCTTATTTTAATACTCCGGGGAATAAGAAAGAGGGAAATTGTAGATGTTGTTATTATCAAAGGGAAAAAATTTTCCTATTTCTTAGAACAACAAAGAGAACGAAGAGCGCTACTCTTTTACTTATATTAAACCAGGAAATGCAGCCCGCAAGGCAATGGAAGAAAGTTTTCTTCTTATTATTGTAAGGGATAAGTTCAAAGAGTGGGAGTCCATTGGAAAAATTGTAGTACTCCCGGCTGACACTATAGAGGCTAGTTTCTAGTCCTAGTTCACACTACTGACAAAATTCATTGTTAGGTGCGCTCACGAATGTCTCGTATCGGCAAACATCTCAGCCACAACTAGTCATAAAACTTTTTGTATTAAGTTTCATTAAAATACACATATTGGGGAACATGAGCTTTTAGGGCAACGAGTCACATATTGGAATGCCATTTTTTATACCATAATTTTCACCCTAAGTATAAGAGGTTTAGTCAAGCTAACTCAGTGCTACTCACCTTTGCTAGGGGGTGATGTTACCAGGTTTTCACGAATGTGCTCTCGAGTGAATGATGAAGACTAAATAAATGATTTAAGGTGGTATTGTCCATAGAGAAACCACCCCAAAGCCAAGTCACCATGGTATCTCCTACTACAGGTATATCGTTAGCTAAGCTTGTAATTATTGTAGAGTTAATATATGTTCTAAGGTTGCAAATATCATAAAGAAGAGTCCCTTTTAAATAATTGAAATTATGGGAAGAAAAAATAAGATGTTTGTTTTATCCCTTCCAAGCGAGCGAAAATAATCAAAGAAGTAATGGTTCAACCATCTCATCCAGAAGATGTCTCATATTAGATGCAAAGAGTCTGACCTGCTGCGCACCTTATCCAGAGACGAAGATGGATAAGTCTATTTATTGATGTCTTTCTTTAGGACTATTTGAACTAGCGACTAGCTTCTTTGTAATGTATTGAACCATAGGAGCTTTGAAGTGGCATCAATCAGTACCTGATATTCAGCCTCAGTGCAAGAACATTTTTTAGTATTAGTAAAAGGAGGAAAGGTTAAGGATTTAACTGGTGTGATATATCACATTATTCAAGTAACCCTAGATGCTGTCGGATATCCAAAGGCAAAATCCATAGGAATTTTGGTCATTTAATTTAAGCTAATTTCTGTTGAAAATCTGTTAAAAAGATTTCCAACGAATATTGTAATAGCCTGTATTTTGACTTTGTCAATTTTTTTCTAGAGTCATTATAACACCAAATCATAAACCATCTTTGCCATAATATTTTGATTTTAATATTTTACTTATATGAAATTTTTCATAATTTTTGGACACTAGTAAAAATCTTTAAGGAATTGGTACCTGTCAATACAAGTGAAGATTTCAAGAATTTTAGATGTCCGTTTTACAAACTGATTTCACCAATATTTTTTAAATAGAATATATTATTTTATGGATATTTTTTTATAATTTTTAAAGCTCAATATAATTTATATGAGTTCTATCTTAAAAAATTAATTAAATTAAATAATCATATTAATATTTTATTAATATTTTATTCAAAATATCAAAAAGAATTATCAAAAGTTTTTTAAATCCTTTTCCCTTTCTTCATTTCGTCAAATAGAGAGTGGTGTGAGGGGAAAGTGAGAAAAAAGATAGGAGAGAGAAAGAAAAAGCTTGGGTTTTAGAGGTCGCGGGGTGATTTTTGTCTGTCGAGCTTGTTAGAAAAATTGCTCGTCCCACTGTAACGAACTTTTACTTTATTTCTGATTTTAAAAATTTTATATTTTTGGTATTTTTATGATCAAATTTATGATTTCGTTATTGAAAAATGTGAATACTTTTTTATTGGTAAAACTTTCACCACATAACTTTTTACATGTTATAGAGATTGAGATTATAAACGTTTTGAATATTTATTTCAAAATTTTCATCTGGTGATTTTGAAAATATAGCAATTTTTTCCTATAAAAAATTTATTTTGATGTCTAAAAATAGTAATTTAGTTCAACTAAAACTTCATAATATTATTTTATGCAATATTTGGTAATTTGGTTAAATTCTTAAAATGTGAATTTTTGCTCAGTATGATTTTTGTTATCTACCGCTAGGACGTTTTGGCTGTTTTTGAATTAAACTCAATTATGCTTTATTTATTACAATATATTAAAAATGAATATAAATATGTGATTAAGATTATTGTTATAGTACTGTGATAATAATACGTTTGTAAAAGAAACATAAATACTAGTTGACCCATTGGTTAATTAGAGATTGATTGACATGTACATGATAGTGGGCCAAGGAGCTTTCCTTTAAATATTATTATTTGGTGTTATCCTATACTGATTCATATTATATACTGATTGGGAGTTATAAGAAGATGATTATTGTGCTGACAGGTAAAGAGTGACGACTCTGTTTACTAAGCCAACGGTTTACTGAAATTGATACGATATTAAAAAATATTGTGATAGCCAAGACTTCTTACTTGTTTAATGTGACTATTGAATGCATATTATTGAGGCATTATTTCTTTTACTGTATAGATTTATTATGACTGCATTATTTTACTACTCCTACCACTGAACTGTTACTGTATAGATACTGATATTTTATGATACTACTGATTCATTATACAATAAGCATGTGACAAACTGAACATATAATATTCTGATTTAATATTGATATAAAATAATTAGATAGTATATATACATTCTTATATGATTTTACTGTATTGATTTGATTTCAACAGTCTTTATTAATATTTTGATTTAAGGCCTTATCTGATTTATGTATTGATTGGTATTACGAATATGATAATTGCTTTATAAATTTGATAGTCATATTATTTTCTTTCTTTACTAGCTTCTGTACCGTAGTGTTTTATTATTTATAGATTCTACTACTACTATATGTGAATTTTACTATTTCTACACTGATTCAATGATCATATGAATGTAACTGCTATGATTTGATCTTTGATATGCATATTGCTCATTTGCCGTACTTTGAATTCAGTTATAAGTTTTGGTGCCTGCTAGATTTTTTAGCTCATTATATGTGATTAAATGATTTCAGGTCAGGATATGGGAGCACGAGTGTGAAGCTTGTTTGGATTCCTTGAAGCTCAAGTTTTTTTTTATTTTAGCTATTCTTTGGTACTCATGATAGAGTAATTATAATATGATTATGTATATCTTGAGTATTGTATATGATTTTTGGGAATGAATATAGATGTGTATATTGATGGTTTGAATTATAGAATTTATTTTATTATTTATTACTGATAGATGATATTAGATTTCTATGGTTGTTGTTAATTAAAAGATTAAAAGAATAATTCTTCCAATTTAAATTCTGGGATATAACAGATATAAATTCCAACAAAATCTAGTTTCCGATACATGTTTTAGTGACAGAAATAATTCCATTAAAAATCTGCCAAAAATCACAATTTTCGACTGAAGTCTTTTGATTTTCGATTGATTTCTCCGTCAGAAATAACTCATTTTCCTATGGTGTATGTAGCCTTAAATATTGTTAATCAAGTAATGACTTTGCTACAATAAAGGCAAAGCCTAGCATCAACAGTTCTAATTTGGTAAATATTTTAATTCATTCAAGACTCTTTGAGCTTTTAGTCTATTTACTTATAAATTTGTTTTTTTTTTGTTATTTTTTTGCAGCAATTTAGAAGTAGTTAAGCAATTCATATGATAATTAACTAAGTAAATCTTCAACAAATTTTGTTGAAAGGCTAAGAGAGCATTCTAAAGTAAAATTTACTTAAATATTTTTCAATTGATAGATCTAAATAGGTGGTTTTAGAAATGAAAAATGTTAAAGTATCCATGATTTATGATCCATGTTTTGCAAACTTTTAAAACTACTTAGGATAAGTTGTTATGTCTTAGGTTTCATTTGGAACAACAGTGGCGGAGCCAAAAATTTTATTCATGGGGGCCTAAAATAATTTTGTTTGCCGTCTTATTTGGAAGGGTAGAATACATTAAAATAGTTTCCTTTGTCATCTCATTACCAAATCCAAGAGGAGAATGCAAATAACATGACCCTTAAAGTTTAGAAGGCATAAACATCTACCATGGACGATCTTCATTTGGGGGCGAGAGAGAAGTGAAAGGGAAAACGAAAGCCGTGCTGGTCGTGATTCGCGAGTTGCGAGAGAGAAGCGAAGGGGGAAAAGAACTATTGATGCTTTTCATGTGTCCAAAAAACAATGTTTGTAACTTCTTTGGATTAATAAATACTTTTAAAAGAAAGAATTACAAAAATTAGAGCAGGTTTCCTCTTTGGCGAACTTATTACTATGTTAAGCCACTAAAACAATCAGCTTTAAGCCCCTTTAGGCTTTTAGTTTTAGCATTAGCCAATTCCTTTAGCGGAGATCTAAAACAAACAACAACATCAAGCCTTTATCCCACTACGTGGGGTCGGCTACATGAATCCTTTTTCTCCATTGTGTCCTGTTAAAAGTCAAATTCTCGTTTAAATCTAATAAAGAAAGATCATTTTTAATATTTTCTAACCAAGTCTTTTTAGGTCTATCTCTACCTTTCTTAACATAAGTCAAATTTAAGACCTCTACTTTCCTAACCGGGTCATCGGGAGGCCGCCGTTTTACGTGACCAAACCATCTAAGGCGACTCTCTCTAATCTTATCTTCCACTGGAGCTACTCCAACCTTTTCACGAATATGCTCATTTCGTATCCTATCTCTAAGGGTAAAGCCACTCATCCACCTGAGCATCCTCATCTCTGCAACACTTAACTTAGAATTATGCTTCTCTTTTAATGGCCAACATTCGGCACCATAAAGCATTGCAGGTCTCACCACCATCTTATAGAATTTTCCCTTAAGTTTGAGAGGTACTTTTCTATCACACAATAAGCCTGATGCATTCCTCCACTTCAACCATCCAACTTGGATTCTGCTGATAATATCCCCATCTATATCACCATCACTCTGAACAATAGATCCAAGATATCTAAAACGTGTACTCTTATTAATGACTTGATCGGCCAAAGTCACAATGCCCTCACTAGGTCTATTATTACTAAAATTACACTCCATATATTCCGTTTTAGATCTACTCAAGCGAAAACCTTTAGACTCTAAAGTTGACCTCCACAATTCTAGTTTACCTTCAACTCCCTCTCTAGTCTTATCAACAAGAAGAATATCATCAGCAAAAAGCATACACCAAGGTACATCCTCTTGCAAATGTCTAGTGAGAACATCCATGACTAAAGCAAAAAGATATGGGCTTAAGGCTGATCCTTGATGTAATCCAACCGAAATAGGGAAATACTTGGTCAAACCACCTTGTGTTTGAACACAAGTAATAGCTCCTGCATACATATCTTTAATGATTTGAATATAAGCGTTATTAACTCTTTTCTTTTCAAGAACTCTCCATAGCACTTCTCTTTGAACTTTATCATATGCTTTTTCTAAATCAATAAATATCATATGTAAATCCTCCTTATTCTCTCTATATTTCTCCATCAAACCTCTTAATAAATGTATGGCTTCCATAGTAGACCTACCCGGCATGAATCCAAATTGATTTTGAGAAACATTAGTATCACGCCGCAACCTATGCTCCATAACTCGTTCCCATAGTTTTAAAGTATGACACATTAACTTAATTCCTCTATAATTCGCACAATCTTGTGCATCACCTTTATTCTTAAAAATAGGGATTAACACACTCATTCTCCACTCATCTGGCATCTTTTTAGTCTTCAAAACAGTATTAAAAAGTTTAGTAAGCCAAGAAATTCCTTCATCTCCTAAGCATTTCCACACCTCTATTGGAATATCATCAGGTCCAACAGCTTTTCCACCCTTCATTTTCTTCAAAGCCTCTCTAACTTCGGTTTTACTAATACGCCGATAAAAACATAAATCTTTATTTTCATTTAGGGTGCTAAGATCACTACAGTCAATTTTATTTTCACATTCTTCATTAAAAAGTTTAGCAAAATATCTCATCCACCTTTGTTGAATATCATCTTCTAAAAAAAGTACTTTTTGATCTTCATCCTTAATACACTTCACTTGAACTAAATCCTTACTACTCCTATCTCTTTGTTTGGCTAGCTTATACATATATCTTTCTCCCTCCTTAGTATCTAATCTATTATATAAATCACTAAAAGCTAAACTCTTTGCATCGCATATTGCTTTCTTAGATTCCTTACGTGCCTCTTTATATATTTTCCAATTATCAGAATTTTTACAATTAAACCAATTTTTATAACAAATCTTCTTATTTTTAATCTTTTCTTGCACATTTGGATTCCACCACCAACTATTTTTACTATTAGGAGGTTTTCCTTTTGAAACTCCAAGCACATCTTTTACAATATTCTTAATATAACTAGCCACTTTTTCCCACATAACATTAGCATCCTCATACACAGACAAAATCTTAAGATCTAAAATCTTACTCTCAAAAATATTTTTGTTAATATTCTTTAAATGCCCCCATCTAATCCTAGGAAATCGTTTTACTTTATTTTTTATTTTCTTCCCCATTATCTTCAAGTCCAAAACTAATAAACGATGTTGGGTACATAAGTTTTCACTCGGAATAACTTTACAATCTTTGCAATCTAAACGATCTAATTTTCTTATAAGAAAATAATCAATCTGAGTTGTATTATATCCATTTTTATAAGTAATGAGATGCTCATTCCTTTTCTTAAATAAGGTATTAGCAATTAAAAAATCATAAGCTAAACAAAAATCTAAAATAGACTTACCACTTTCATTTGTCGTTCCAAAACCATGGCCACCATGAATGCTTTTAAAATCATCTACCTCTCTACCAACATGTCCATTTAAATCTCCTCCAATAAAAACTCTTTCTTCAAGAGGTATCTTTTGTATTAATTCTTCTAAGTCATTTCAAAATTTTAATTTTGAATCCATATCCAAACCCACTTGAGGAGCATAAGCACTTATAATGTTAACAACCTTAGCATCAACAATAATCTTTAAAGCTATAATTCTATCTCCAATTCTATTAATATTTATAACATTATCCTTCAAACTCTTATCTAAAATCACGCCTACACCATTTCTAGTACGACTCCTACCCGAATACCAAAGTTTAAAGAAAAACCAAAATCAATTTTCATTGTTTCGTACAGTATCCACAATGGAAAGTCATTCTTCCCTCTCTCTTTCAATATTTTACCCCATTAGTCTTTCTTTCTCTACAGCTGAAGCATTGAATGGTCCGATTAACAGGTGGATTGAAGACTTGAAATGGAAAAAGTCTGCAATAAATAAAATGAAAGCTGATAAGGGTTCTTATAAATAATTTTTTTTAGAGGGGGCACGTCCCCCCCATGTGGAACAAGTTTCTTACTGTTTATTAAAGTAATTTTTTAGTATAAAAATTTTTAAACTAAAAATTTTTATACTAAAAAATTATTTTAAAACTCAAATGAAGACTTAGTCCAACTAATTGTACTGTAATTTTTCATTGAAAGTTTTAAGTAAATATCTAACTTTCACCACAATTATTGTGCATATTTTTTTTGTGAAATCTAATTATTTTATATTAAATAATAATAATAATAAGAATGATGTTTATGTATTTGATTTATAAATTTATTTATATTTCAGAACCTCATGTGCTAGCTTGTAAATATAAAAAATATTTAATTTGATAATTTTTAATTCACTCATTTTGATTAAAAAGATAAAATCATTATTTTTAAAAGTTTTACAAAAATATATTTAATAATAATATAATAATAACATTTTTTATACTAATATATTACGATTTAATTCTAGCAACATCCACTTATCACACGTGCAATAAGCTAATACAAAATGCCACCAAAAAATTTAGAAAAATCGGTGTTTCGTGAAACGACCCCACTCCTGATCATTGAGAAATAAAATAATAGGAAGAAAATAAAGATATCCACTTGCTAGAATCATCTGTTGATGCAAGTGGGAAATAAAATATATTGGGATCCGCTATGCGAGTCTACCACATAAATGTAGAACCTTCATTCATAAAACGCCACGCGGTTAAACATAATGCGCTCGACATTGTGGACCCCGACAACACCAATCAACGCCGTTCAACAGCCAATGATCGACCGCCGAAGTTTCTAGAAATATCCCTGACCCACATTTCTTACTTCTTTATTTGCCACTAAAAATCTAACGAAGCTTCCACACAGCGATTTTACGAGAATACCCCTGTATCTTCTTCTTCCTGAGTCTTTCAACCCCGCTTCAATAAATGCCTCTTTCCGGCGCCCAACCCGTCACTAAAGCGGCTGCGCAGTTCGGCTCTACTGACACTCGGAAGTTTCAAGCTCGCAGCTTTTTGATTTCAATCAACAATGGAGGGAGCCTCTGACAGTATCATACTGGTCAAAGAAGAGGAGGACGAAGAAGAAGAACCAATGGTGCCTCAGCCATTACCAGGCCTTCACGATGCCGCGCCGCCGCCGTTCTTGAAGAAGACCTTCGACATGGTGGAAGATCCAAGAACTGACTCCATTGTCTCTTGGAGCAGAGCTCGCAATAGCTTCGTTGTATGGGATTCTCATATGTTCGCTACCAACGTTCTTCCTCGCTATTTCAAGCACAGCAATTTCTCTAGCTTCATCCGTCAGCTCAATACTTACGTGAGTAATCACTCTTACCGATGTCTAAATATTTGATTTTGAGTATCAAATTAGCTGATTTGATTAATGCAGGGGTTCAGAAAGGTGGATCCAGATCGATGGGAATTTGCAAATGAGGAGTTTTTAGGTGGGCAGAAGCACCTTTTGAAAAACATTAAAAGAAGGAGAAATATCGGTCAGAGCTCCAGCGATGTGGGGCAGCTCGGGCTGGAGGGCGAGGTTGAGAAGCTGAGAACAGAGAGACAGGTTCTGATGCTGGAGATTATGAGTCTGAGGCAGCAGCAACAGAGCTCGAGAACGCAGCTGATTGCAATGGAGGAGCGAATGCTGGGGGCGGAGAGGAAGCAGAAGCAGACGATGACTTTCCTTTCGAAAGTGCTGCGGAATCCTGACTTCGTTCATAAGCTTCTGGCGAGGGACGAATGGGGCATGGATTTGGGAAGCCCCGGGAAGAAGAGGAGATTGCCATCGCCATTTTCGGAGAGCTTGGAGGTGACTGGAGAAGATGAACAGTTCCTTTTTAGAATGGAGAATGAGTTGACTAATGAGGTGGAGATTGAAGCCGTGGAGCAGAGTTCGGAGGAGATAATGGATTCAATGTGGGAGGACCTGTTCAGTGAAAGTTTTGAAGGGGAAGGATCGGCGCAGGAGATTGATGCAGAGGTGGAGGAGTTGGTTGCGGAGAATAGTGGATGGGGTGAGGATGTGAAGGATTTGGTTGAGGCGATGGGGTTTCTTGGATCCAAGAAGTAGAAGTTCTGGAAGAAGAGAAGGGATGGGGCACTTCTATTATTATGTTTGTGGTTTGGTAGCACCGTTCTGCTTTTAAATTGATGGCAGTTGTAATGACTCATATTTGTTAAATAAGAATTTAATTTTAGATGTTTTAATTAATTTATTTACATTAATTTATTTTTTATTCTTGTTTTTATTACATATAAAATTTATTATTTGTGTAGCTTTATATATAGCCACTTGCATAGCCACCTTCTTGTTTTATTTTCTTATATATATTAAACAGGTGGGGTCCGAAGGCTTCTGGCGATTGAGAGAAGGCTTGAGAAGCCTAGAACGAAGGTGAGCAGATCAACCTTCTTTATCTTGCGATTCCAGGTATAAGCAAGAGGGAGGAGAAGGATCAGAAGCCTGATCTCCCCTTGCATGCACATAGGCGGAACGGGGAAGAAGGATCAGAAGCTCCTTCTTGCAGGCAACTTAGGCAGAATCGGGAGGAGCTCACACGAGCCAAGCTGGTTCGGGATTTCTTCTTCTTTCTTGTTCACACGAGATCTTATCAGGTAATATCTTCCTTTTCTCAATTTGTTTTACAAAATAGATGATTAATTTCAAGATTAACTTAGATCTGAACTTTGTAATGATCTTGTAATCGGTTTGTGTAGAAAGCCAGCAAAAGTGGGGCAAGCCAAGAAAGATATATATTGTAGAGGGAGGGAGAGAGAGAGCATGCGAGAGAGAGAGGGAGAGAGATTGAGAGACAAATGTAAAGTGAGATAGAGAGAGTGAGAGAGAGAAAGGCCGGGAGGGAGGTGAGAGAGTGGGGGAGGGAGGGATGAAGAGAGATAGGTGAGATAGAGTGAAAGAGGGAGTAAGAGAGAGTGAAATAGAGACAGAAAGATATGTATTTTTAGAGAGAATGGGGGAGAGACAAAGCAAGAGAGAGGGTGTGAGAGAGACAATGGGTGAGGAGGGAAGTGAAAGAATGACCGAAGAGGTAGAAAGATGTAGAGAAAGAGAATGAAAGATAGGGAGCAAGATTGGAGAAAGATGTAGAGAGACAGAGAGTGTGGGAGAAGGAGGCTGGGAAAGATGGAGTAAAATTGAGAGAGAGAGAGAGAGAGAGAAAGGGAGGAAGAGTGAGAGCAAGAGGAGTGGGAGATGGAGATAAATTTTTATAGAGTGAGCGAGCGAGGGAGAGGAACGTTGATTTAGAATTATTTTTAAATTTAAAAAGCTGAAAAGTTTTAAAGATTCATTATTGTAATTGATTAGAGAATAAATTATTTTCTAATTAATTAATTTGATTGGAATTTGATTGGGGATTAGATTATGAAGCTTTTTTTCTTTATTGTTTTGCCTCGAATCTATAAATTGAGAGGTTTGAGGGCTTTTGCAAAGAAGAGAGAATGAGAGATCTCATTGTAATTTCTTGTTTATCAACTCTAGTGAAATCTCCATCCCTCCCTATCGACATAGGTATTTTCGCCGAACCACGTAAATCACTGTGTTTATAGTGTTGTTTGTGCTGTGATTTCTATTTTTTTTTGTTTTTGATGTTTGCACAATAATTGGTATTAGAGCCAGATTTTAACGGTTTCTGGCGATGCCAGCGACGACATAAAGAATAGAAGATATTTGTTCTTATGGTTTTCTCCAGGGGAAGAAGAGAAGGTCTTATTATGGACCTTGGGATTGGAGCGGGAACACCTGGGAGGCAGGGTCGCACAGGTGCAGTGCCGGAGTATTGTTCATGTGTGTGCTTGGAGTTGGACTAGGCACGCTCGGGGTAGATTGTAGGCAGGCGTGTGGTACGGGTGTAGCTCGCTTGCACGAAGAGAAGTAAGACTTGGTGTGGGGAAAGGCCTCGTTAGGATCGTGTACCGATAGCTGGAGATCATGACAAGGAAATTGCTTATAAATCGTGCTTGAGGTGCGGTTTCATGTGGATTTGACCAAAGCAAATCAAGGAGAAGGAAGAGAAAGATTGTGCTCACGTGCAACACTTAAAGGCTGCGATCAAGCGGGTGTGGGTCCCTGTTCGAGTGTCTAGAATGGAAGTTAGGAATGAGAGTTTGCATTCCCAAATAAAATCGAGCAATTGGAAGACCATTCATACATCTGGAATAGTTTTTTTGGTCTTTGAATCAACCTTGGAAGCTGCACTATTGAGTTTCTGTTTCAGATTATTACTGAGTCAGATTGGTGCAATTCTAGCATTGTGAGATAGTTATAATTTGGTGGAGGATATGAGATCCGATTGAGTAATAGATGCATCCACCTTGTCAATGGAGAAGGCATTGATTCATCAAGTAGTTACACATTTTGTTAAAATTGATGTGACAAAATTTGATGGTAAATGAAACTTTGGCATGTGGCGGTGTGAGGTGATGATGCTGTGTGTTTTTTTAAATTTAGAGGAAGTTCTAGAGAGGGATAAACATCTTGAGAATATTTCAGAGAAAGATTGGCTCAAGATGTAACAGAGTGTTTGAGTTTTAATCAGAATTTATTTATCTCAGTAGATCAAGTATTGTGTCATGATGGAGACTTTTGCTGTGAAGCTGTAGAAGACTTTGGAAAATAAGTATTTGACAAAGAGCGTAGAGAATCATTTCTATATAAAATGGTAGCTTTACAGGTTTCAAATGAGACATGAGATTATAATTGATGAGCATTTGAATAATTTCACAAAGATGTTAGCAGATCTTGTGAATTTGGATGAGGATGTTGGAGATGAAGATAAGGTGCCTCATCTATTAAATTCGTTCCTGGATGAGTACGAAAACTTCATGATGATGCTCATTCATGGGAAGGAGATCTCGAACTATGGTGAGGTGACTACTGCATTGTTGAATCAGGAGTTTCGACATTGGGAAAAGGAGTATACAAAGATGAATTCAGCTAAGGTTCTCACACTCCAACAAACAAGATTTGAGAAACAAATGAATAAAAGGGGCAGCAATGACAAGTGAGGCAAATCTAGTGGGTGCATTCTTGGGAAGAATCTATATGCTTTATTCTTGGAGACTAGTCATTAAAAGAAAGATTGTCCAAAGTTATAGGAGAAGGGAATGAGAGTTTCCACTGAGATTAATCTAAGCATGGAAGAGCATGAAAAAGATTCAGATGTATCACTATATGTAGTTTCTCAAAGTTTGTATTCAAATATTTTATACTGGATTTTGAATACTGGTGCTACCTATCACATTTATCCCACTAAAGAGTGGTTCAGTATATATAGGGAGCTTGATAGTGGTGTTGTGACCAAGAGCTATAAGGTAGTCATTGAGGCAAAAATTATGAAGATATATTATGGAGCACGGGTTTATCTAAAAGGAGTTTGTCACCACAACTTTTGCTACCTTCAGGGAAGAATAATGATTGGATCGACTGCTATTGTTAATGATTCTTCTAATACCACTACATTGTGGCATATGCGGCTAACTCATGTCGGAGAGGATTCTCTTATGATTTTGGTGAAACAATTATTGATTAAAGGAGCAAGAACCTACAAATTAGATTTTTGTGAATATTGCATGCATGTTTGGAAAGAAGGCATGCATATCTTTTGGTAGTGCCATACACATTACAAAGGATATCTTAAAATATGTTCATATAGATGTTTAGGGCCTGACGAAGATAGTATCATTCGACAGGAGATGATACTTTGTTTCTTTTATTGATAATTACCCTATATATATTTAGGTGTACACCATGAGACACAAAAGTGAGGTACTTGAGAGTGTTTTGGTGTCTAGCTTATTATCATGTTTAAAATGTCAAACTTGAATCACGGGTAAAGAAGGCGATCTTTATTGGCTTCAGACATGGATTCAAGGGCTTTAAACTCTATGATCTCATAAAAAAGATATTTTTAATACCAAGGATGTTACGTTTGATAAGACAAGCATGTTGGAGCCTCAAGACTCAAAGAAGGTGGAGAGTTCTATTGGTACCACAGATATACTGTAGAAGTTAGAGTTTGATGCAACTCCATTTGCTCTACAAAGGCAGATCATTTTTTTCAAGGTACTTAATTCAACTGCAATTCAGGAGGTAGAAGATATGTTGAGGATGACATTCCTGCTCAGGAATCTATTGTAAAGAACATGTCTATGTGCTAGAATGTCCCAAATTCAGCTTAGTTGAGGGATCACATTGTAATAACACTTTCAGCCATGGAGGCTAAAGTTCGTAGTCACTATAAGAAAGCAGTGGATAGTCTATATGGTGATCTTTGGAAGAGGGTTATTAATGAAGAGATGGAGTCTCTTCAAAAGAATACTACTTGGAGGTTAGGGAAGCTTCCTTAAGAAAGAAAAGCCATTAGTTGCAAATAGATACATGCAAAGAAGAAAAGTTCTCTTGGAGTTGATATACGTACAAGGATATGTTGGTGGAAAAGGGCTCTGCGCAACATGAAGTGATTGCTTATGATGAGATGTTCTCCCTAGTGATTAAGAATCCCTTGACTCAAGGTCACTTGGCACTTGTAGCATAGTATGGTATAATTTTGGAGCAGCTCGATCTGGATATTACACAAGTAGTTGGCCTTGTGAGCAGGTTCATACATCATTCAAGGAGTCATTTGCAAGCTGTGAAGAGTATCTTGAGGTATTTGAAGGGTATAGTTGATGCAAGCTTGGAGATGTAGTCATCACGGTAGTGGTGCAAGACTCATGATTAATTGTCCACTTGTTTGAAGAACTACGCTTAGCTTGATCTCTTGAGGGGTGGGGTACGTAGGTAACCATTTGGGTACAGTCATTGATATTGGGGCCTAGTTTGTTATCTTTCACTTTCTGGATTGCAAGATGAGATGGAGATTGTTGATTTGGAATTATTTTTAAATCTACATAAACTTTTGTTTGGAAAGTTTTAATGGCTCATTATTATAATTGATTAGGGAATAAATTATTTTCCTAATTAATTGATTTGATTGGGATTTGATTGAGATTTGATTAGGAAGCTTTTTCTTTTATTGTTTTGCCTCAAAGCAGAAATAAAATCACACAAGGGAGAGGGAGAGAGTGTAAGATATATAGGCACTTCTTCTTTCATTATTGCCCTCTTTTTTTTGCATGTATGTAGGCACGTAAACCACTTGTGTTTGTTTTTCTTTTGACTACTTTTCTAATTTTCTTTTAAATGTTTGTTGTTGTGATAATTGCAAGGTTATAGTGTTGATTTGGTCTACCATAATTTTGATAGGCAAAAATTTAGAAAAGAAAGCCTGATTGATTACAAAAATGTCTTAACTGTAATTATATATTGTTTAATGCAAAGTCTTAACTAATTAATTATTAAAAATTAATTAGTTTGCTATTTTAGTTGTGATTATGAATTTAAATCTATTTCTTTAATTTATAATAATCTTGATTTCATAAAATTTTATATCAACTTTGGCAAAATTTGAATTATTCTTTCATATAAAATTTTATTAAAATAATTACTCAAGTATGATTACTGAATAGCTAAATATTATTGTTGAGTTAATTATATTAAACAATTATGTTAGGATAGCCTATGAATTATTTTTATAATGATGAGCCTAATTACTTCTAAATTTATGTTAACATTAATATTAACTTGTACTTTTCATTTTATTTTATCCATCATGTCAAACAACAACAATTATGTAAAATGCACTGCAATTGTTTCTATAACCCTCCGCCCCTCCTCCCCCCAAAGTTTAAACTACCACCTATAATAGTATTTGTGTAATTACTTGCACGATCCTCTTCTCGACCCTTCATCTCTATTGAGTAGCTCTCTTGCGATCAAATTTTCTTGTTTCTCCTCGATCGTCCATGTGAGCTCCACCTTCCCGAGCCTTCATCTCGATCGAGCAACTTCTCTTGCAATCAGAAATCTCCTCTTCCTCCTTCGTCATTCTTGCGAGCTCCTTATTTCTGACCCCTCGTCTCAATCGAGCGGCAGCATTTTGCGATCGATTTGAGCTAGAGTAAGCTATCAATCGCACATGACACTTCTTCCTCTCCACATATCGAGCACCGATTTTCTCTTCCTCTCCTTAGATTGAGAGCCAATCCTCCACTGTATGTGTCTCCCCTGCTCCATCGAGCTGCTTTTTTTTTTTTTTCAGTTTTTCCTTCTTAAAATGTCTAAAAATTATTGTATGTGAATGATCTACGAAACTTAGAATGTCAGTTAGATGGCATTCAAAGCATATGATACTTCCAATTTTCAAGAGCTGGAAAATACTTATGTTTCATTTTATTATATCTCATAGCTTATGGTAAATTTGGCAATAAAAAATCTAGAAATCTATTAATAATTTTAGTTTCACATGATTCACCCACCATAAGATTGAGCTTTCTATTTGGATTTGTTTTCTTATTGAAAATCCAATTTATTTTTGTGAGCTAAGTTGTGAATAACTTGCAATTTTATAAATTATGCTACAAGAAATATGTATTATAGCGTTAGTGATAATAGTAGGGAATATTTCTTATAGTGTAAGTGATAATATTAAAAATTAAGAATAGTGCACATCTTGCCCTAGCTCCATCCGTCCATACATTGTTACCATTCCAATAAGGTTTGTTTAATTTGTGCATGTTCCATATAATTAAATGATTAGTATTTTAAATTAAGTTGTTAGAGTAAAGTTAGTGAATTGGTATTTTTTTTAAAAAATCATGAAATCATGTTATTATGCGGAAGCTTTAAAAAATAAAAATACTCAAGGCATAAGCAAAAAGTACTTTTTTTTTGTTTTTTAAATTTTAAAAAATATTTTTTTTTGAACTTTATGAAAGAGTTTAACTAAAGATTCAACAACCACAAAATCATAAAGATGTATAATATAAATCAAAACAGAGGAAAATACATGCAGAAAAATAAAGAGAATGTAAATCAAATTTTTATAGTGGTTCGATCGAAATTGACATATTCCAAAGGTCCTCCTCTTTCGGTATTGCATTATACTACACTCCTTTAGTATTCAGTCAAGCAAAGAAGCTCTTTTCCCTTACCAGATGAAGAATGGACATTTATAAATTTCTTTTTATCCTTGAAAAGTCTCTCTCCTTTGGCTTCCTGGCATAATGAAGATGTTGCTCCCTTCTTCTGCTCCTTGCACGGTGGAGATGCTAATCCCTCCTTCTTGCACGAAGGAGATGTCACTCCCTCCTTCTTCTCCTCGCACGTTGGAGATGCCACCCTAGCCTCTTGGGCTTATAAAGTCTTTCACCTAAAGTATTTTGAAAAAGCTTTAGAAAATAAAAATATTCAAGGCATAAACAAAAAGTATTTTTTTAATTTTAAAAATAACTTTTTTTTGTTTTAAACTTTATGCAAGAGTTTAACTAAAGATTCAACAACCACAAAATCATAAAGATGTGTAATATAAACCAAAATACAAGAAAGTAAATATAGGAAAATATAGAGAATGTAAATCAAATTTTTATTGTGCTTCCATTGAAATTGGCATATCCCAAAGGTCCTTTTTTAGTATTGCATTATACCACGCTTCTTTAGTATTCAATCAAATAAAGAAGCTCTTCTCCCTTACCAGATGGAGAATGACATTTGTAAATTTTTTTATCCCTGAAAAGTTTCTCTCCTTCAGCTTCCTAGCACAATGAAGATGTTGCTCCCTTCTTCTATTCCTTACATGGTAGAAATGTTAATCCCTCTTGCGTATCGCATGACGGAGATGTCACTCCCTCCATCTACTCCTTGCACAATGGAGATGCCACCCTAGCCTCCTCGACTAGTAAAGTCTTTCACCCAATTTTTTTTTCTTAGAGCTCTTCTCTAAGAGCTCCACATTCATAATATGAAGGACTTAAGGTGCAAATCGATAGGAACAATCGTGTGACTCCATCACACCCTTTGACTCCCTTAAAAAAAAATTCTCCCTCAACCTCACCTCCTCTCTCTCCAAAGTAGCTTGGACATTATCTTATAAGCAAGGAGATACCTCTCCCTCTTTAAATCTCTCTTTCCCAAGTAGCCTCTCTAGTTGTCTTATGCTTCTATTATATCTTGACCATAGAAATCTATTTGCTCCTCAATTTTCTCACATCATATGCCAAAATCTTATCGGGTTCTTCCTTATAGAGCAAATTATAATGAACCTCAATGTGATCAGCATATAATCTCTTCTCAGAATCAGATACCCACTTTCTCAAAGAAGACACATGGAACACACTTTGTATATCAGACATATGATCAGGTAATAATAACTTACTAGCAGAATTACCAATCCTCTTAATGATCTTAAAAGGTCTAATATATCTTATATTAAGCTTGTTGATCAAAGGAGTCTTTTACTTTCTACTCTATAGATCTTCATAAGAAACCATACCTATGTTGGGCTGATAATTATTGTTATACGCAAATTCTATTAGCGAGAGAACTATCCCTAAAATTTAGAATACATAATCTTAGAAGACACTCCAATACCTGAATAGTCCTTTTGGACTGCCCATCTGTCTACAAATAAAAAGTCATACTAAAGTGTAACTTTATACCAAGTCTCTACTGAATACCTCTCCATAATATAATTTAATCATACCATCTCCGATTAGTAAGCTAAAGAAAGAGAAACAAGTAGTACAATTGAAGGAAAGTACAATAAATTAAAGAAATGCTAAAAAAATGAACGATTAGCTCCAAAATCGATTAAAATATGGTATGGATGCTAAAAAATGTAAATCATACTTATCACAATATCTAGAGCATTATGAGCCTCTTGCTGAGTCAAACTATATAAATGTGGATGAACTGGTTGAGCTGGAGCTATGGCAAAAAAATTACTAGGCTCTCTCTAACCACAGCCAGAAGGCCTCCTTGCTAAAAAACCAGAACTACTGACTCTACTAGATGGTCCCTCAAAAAAGGTACAAAGCAAAACTTTGATCAAATTCTACCTTTGGACACTCTACTACCTTGTGCCCTATCTGACTGTATCTGAAGCACTGTCCAGTCATTTTATAACACTGATCAGAATGATGTCTGCCACAATTCTGGCACATAGGTACCCCACTAATAGAATTAGAACTGGCTACGCTGTCACTACTAAAGACTAGTGTAAATATCGAATGTCCACCTCTCATAGAATCTCTATATGCAAATTTGCTCTTTTTTCTCAAAAAGGCCACCAGAAGTCTTGCCACTAAACCTCTTTGTAAAGCAGTCCACCACTATTGAGTAGCCATCAAATCATTCTCTATCAAACAAGCTCTCTGTACAAGCTCAAAAAAATAAGAAATGTGAAATGGTACCAGTAGCTAACTCAGACAATCTCGTAATCCCCTTATAAATCTGTAGCACTTCTCTATGGGAGTGCTAACTAGCTGTAGAGCATATCTAGCCATACCTGACCAAAGTAGTGAACTCTGCCTTATTCTGCATAAATGAAAAAAAAAAATACTACATAAATGTCCTGTTCCCTGGAATTAGTCTCAAAAAAGTCTCCTACATCTACTATCGTATAGAAGGTGGTACAAACTAGGCTAAAAACACATTTGAGAACTCTTCCTAGTTAATACGAGAATTCAATCTCTCTTGAAACTTTGCCTCGTGTTGGCCCATACACTAGCGCTCTGCCTCACCATCTACTAGAAAGACTGCTAATGATACATTCCTCTTAAGAGGACACTACATATCATTAAATGTCTTTCCTAGCCTCTTCAACTTGTCCTCTGCTTCCCTGAGCATAAAACCTCATACCTCAGAGGCTTCAATAACTAGAGCATTATGAGCCTCATGTCTACATCATCAGCTCTCATAATAAAAACCCTGCTCTATGCCTCACCCATCATCTAAACCATCAAACTAGCAAACTTTAAAACTTTATCTGAACCAATTATTAGAATAATACTATGTGCAAGAGCTGCCTAACTAGCACTTTGTCCATTTATCATATCTAGGTCTGACGAATCTATAATCACACAGAATATGTAATTGAACATATATGCATATGAAATAAATAATAATGAACACCCCATAGACACAAAACTACCCCACTTTATAAATCAATTCCTATAGCTCTATTTTATGATCCATTCCAAAATTATTACTTTGATACCACAAAAGCTTATCACAACCCAACTCGACTAGGACATGTCCAATCATGTTGAGCTGTGACATACAAATCCCAAGATCTAATTTTAGAATGTTTCATATTCTCTTCAAAAATTTATTTTAAATAAACTATAGACTATAGAGCTACTAAAATATTCAAATACTAAAAATAAACTCATCCAAAAGATTTTTTTTTATTTCATCAAAATGTATCTACACTATAGTACATTGTTATATGCAGAAACTATATAACTAAATAGTAACTAGCCATAATTATATAAAAATCAAAATAAAGAAATACCTAAAATTAGATATGTTCTTAAACTGTTAATCAATAGTCTCCTTTTCCTTCTAAAATCCTTAAAACCAAATGCAAAACTATAGTGAGCTACAACAACTAAGCATATCACAAAAGCTGATCTGAAATTTTAAATTCTTTATTAAATATATAAAATCAATTGAATATAGTTGAATAAATCATTATACTAAAAAATGTAATAAGAGCATAGTAGTTATTCAATTCTTTAAATAATAAGATTAAGTAGATAAATAAATTATAATGTATATCATAGAACAGTTCATATTATATTTTCTGGACCTAAAATAAATTTCAAAGGATTTTGACCTCTTATGACTCCCTTTTGTATTTATAGCATAAGAATAAGCCCATAGACACCAGAATATGACTTATAGCTACCAGAATAAGCCTTAGAGACACTAGAATATTTTCGGACATAAATAAAATATCAAAGGATTCTAGCCTCTTATTACTCCCAATAGATATTACTTAATCACATATGCACATTTTTTATCATATTATAATAATTAAAGCATAATCAAGCATGTGTCAGAATTGCGTAATTTTCTCTAACGATATACAACAGAAAATCCTGTTAGACAGAAATACATATTTTTAAAAAATAATCAAATTACTAGGGATTATGTAAAATAATATTTTAAGACTTTTATCATACTATAATACTATTTTTGAACATCTTGAAAATTTTTTATTCAATAAAAATCTCATAAATTTCAAAATGCCCACAATCTTTAAAACCTCCATTGTAAAATTTTTAGAAAATACTCAAAATATTCATAATTTCAATCTCTATAACATATAAAAATTACACGGTGTAATTTTTTACTGATGCAAAGTTATTCGTATTTTTCACTGACAGAAATGAAAATTTGATCAAAAAATTAGATTAAAATTTCATATTTTTAAAAATAGAGATAGACATAATGTGACCTACCTCAAGATGAACGAATTTGTCAACTAGGCCAACTGACAAAAGTAGCTCAAAGTCGACCAAAATCTGACTTTTCTCCCTCTCTTATCTCTTCTCTTATTTCTCAAATTCCCCCTTTGGTGGCCGAATATAAGAAGAGATAAGGATTTTTAATAAAGTTAAGTGATTTTAGATATTTATATTAAAAATAATTATGTAATATTAATATAGTTATATAATATATTCAATTTTAGCCCAAAATTCTTTTATATATTCAAATTCTAGGATCCAAATATTATAAAAAAATATTTATAAATTAGTTAAACATGTTTAAAAGACTCCGGTGAAATCAATTTATAAAACAGACATCTAATAGTCCCAAAAATTCCACTTGTACTAACAAGTATAAATTTCTTAAGGAATTTCACAAGTGCCCAAAAATTATGAAAAAATTAGTGAAGCTGAAACACAATAATATTTATGTTATAGCAAAGACAGTTTATAATTTGAACTTATAATAACTCCTAAAATAATTATTGACTGTTATAGGTTAAATATTGATAATTATAGGTCAAAAACTCTTTTAAAAAATTAAGGGCTTTCATAATTAGAAAGGTGAAGGTGCTCATACAGGTTAGAATCAATGATGATTACTTGGTGGTGACAAATAAGAGATGTTAGAGGTAATCCTATGATTTGTAAAATATATATATATATATAATAGTAGCTCGATATGGGAGGGACAGGCAATACATATTAGGAATTAAAGTGATGTGATAATGAATAAATCTAATACCTGAGAGGATGAGCGGTCTTGGTCCACCACTTTAGAATATATGATGGAGGCTTCCCTACTGTGTACGTAGGTGGCCTAGTATTCCTTGTATTAGAAATGGTCATCAAGTCAGGGTCATTGTGCAAGTATGCTATTCTTGTGAGCCATAAGGGTAGGAATAGAAAAGTGCAAGATAGAAAAAGGAAGGGAGTTGAAGGTGTGAGTGAGAAAGTGAAAATAACCCTTAATTTATAGCCTCGGGCCATTTGTACAGTATAATCCAGGATCATATTATTCGATCGAGTTCATCCAAAATGTCTCATCAGGGAAATACAATCAAATGTCAAATCATATAATATGATCAGGGATCATCCTCTATGATATGTGTAATTTTGATCATCTCGAGGAGTCATCAGTATGACTAGTCAACCAAATAGATCGCATAGTATGATCAACAATAATTGATCATACCAAATAGTTTATTTGATAATTACTAGTCTCTAATGGTCTGATCCTACGTGTATCATATAGTATGATGTAGAGAAAATTTTAGAGTTTTGTATGATGATCATCGACAATTCCACAAGGATAAATACATAACAAATATTTAGATATAAAGCATAAAATATATTGAAAAATAAATAATAAGTCTAAATGATATAAAGTGCAAATTTAAAATACTAAATAAACATATATGCAAATAAATACCAACATACATAAAAATATAACAAAATTGACATAAAAATAAATAAATAAACTAGAACAAACGTAAATATAAAACAAAAACATAACATGCAGTGGCCCCAATTTTCTAAGCACTTATATCAAGAACTCTCAATCTAATCCTAAGTGCGCTAAACATATCATAATATAGGGTTTTATAAAAATGTATGCTAATTGATTTTATATATCCAAATATTGTATATCTACATCTCCCTTGGCAACATGATTTATTAGAAAATGATGTCTCATATCAATGTGTTTTGTGCGTAAGTGTTGAATATAATTTTTAGTGATGCAAATCACAATCGTGTTATCACACATGACGGGGATGATTTCTATTAACAATCCAAAAATAAGAAGCCATTGCTTTAGCAAAAGACTTGGGTAACATAACTTTCTGCAGCTAAATACTCAGCTTTTGTAATGGAAAGGGTTACATAATGTCTTTTTTTCTATTAGACCAAAAAATTAAAGATTGCCCTATAAATTGAAAGTTTTTTAGGTGCTCTTTCTATATACTTTACATCCAGCAATATTCAAATTTGAGTATTCAACTAATTCAAGGGTTAAGTTATTCCTAAGATATTAGATACCTAAGTGCTAAGGGCCTATAAGATATCTTAAGATTCTTTTAATGATGGTTAAATGAGATTCCTTAGGGTCAGCATGAAACCTAGCACATAGACAAATAATAAATATAATATTAAGCCTATTGACAGTCAAGTAAGGAATCTATAATTCCTCTATACTTCTTCTGATAAACTGATTTACCATCTTGATTCTTACCTAATTGGGTGATTGAGCTCATGGGTCTATTCATGCTTTAACATTCTTCCATATCAATTTTTTTAATATCTCTTTTATGTGTTTAGTTTAACTCAAGAAGATTCCATTCTCTCTTTATTTTATATTAAATCTAAAGAAATATGTCAACTCACTTATCATGCTCATTTCAAATTTACTACTCATAATAGAAGAAAATTCTTTGCAAAGATCATCATTGGTAGATCCAAAAATAATATCATCCACATATATCTGAATAATGAGTATATCATATTCAATTCTCTTAATAAACAAGATGGTATTTTTTAGTGGACTAAACAAACACTTTCTTAAAGAGAAAATTTTTAAGTCTATCATACCACACTGTAGGTGCTTGTTTAAGCCCATATAGTGATTTCTTAAGTTTATAAACATGATTTAGAAAGACTGAGTTTTCAAAGTCTGGGGGTTTTTCTACATAGATATCTTCCTTAATCATCCCATTTAGAAAAGTACTCTTCAAATCTATCTGATATAATTTAAATTCCTTAAAGGATGCAAATACTAATAATATCTTGATAGCTTCTAATCTAGCTATTGAGGCAAAGGTCTCCTTAAAATCTATCCCTTCAATTTGGTTGTAACTCTTTGCTACCAATGTAATCTTATTCTTAATAGCTAATACATAGTCATTTAATTTATTTTTGAAGACTCATTTCATTCCAACAACACTCTGACCAATAGGTCTAGTTACTAACTTTATACATCATTCCTAATAAATTAATTTGATTCTTCATGTATTATTGTAATCTAAAATTCATCATGTAATGCTTGTTTTATACTAGTGGGCTCTATCGTAGATATGAAAGTTGTATGGATAACTTTCTTCTTATGTCCATGCCTAGTCCTAACCCTTATGGATGGGTCTCTTATGTTAAGTTTTTTAGGGTGATTCGATGCATATCTCCACTCTTTAAGCAATAAATTCTGAGCTTCTTTTCTATCTTCTAATTCAATATCCTCAACTCTATGAGTGATATCTTCATCATCAATTCTTCTAGTTTTAGAAACTCTATCGGATTCATCAAATATAATATGATTGGACTCCTCAATAACTAAAGTTCTCTTATTAAATATGTTCTATGTCTTATCTACTTAGAAATATCCTAAAAATATTGCTTCATCTTCCTTGGCATCAAATATACCTAAATATGATTTTTTAGTATTTAATATAAAATACCTATACCCATACACATGTAGATGATAAAAATTAGATGCTCTACCCTTAAGCAACTCATATGGTATCTTATTCAACTTAGATCTTCTGTTTATCCTATTCGGAATATAACAAATAGTATTCACTACCTTAGCTCTACCCATAAATACTTAGGTAGACTATACTCACTAAGTATTAGCAGCCTCTACCAGTGCCCTATTTTTTTTTTTTTATTATACCATTTTGTTGTGGGGGTTTAGGGGCTACAAATTATGTTCTATCCTATATTCTTATCAGAATAAATCAACATTTTTCTTCTCAAATTCTCCTCCATAATTATTGAATTATAAAAATTAAACAACCTATTTTATGCTGAATCCAAACTGAGAATATTCTACATTCCTCAATGAACCACACTTATTTGCAAGGAATATAACCTAGGTGAACCCTTGAATAATCCTAAAAAATTACAAATCCAAAAAAATTTCCTCCTAAACTCATTGCACTAATAAGTCCAAATAAACCCATATGATGTACTTCTAATAACCTGGTGGTGACTACATCCTTAATGGATTAAAATGCTGACTTAGTTTACTTCCCTGGTTGGTATGCATTACGAAGATGTTCTTTAAAAAAATCTAGCTTAGAATGCCTCTAACCAATTTCAATTGGGTAATCTTCTAAAGAGTCCTCATGCTTATATAGAATAGTCTTTTATGTCATAACCATGATTCATCAGTAGTGGACTTCGAATAACAAACATCATTAGACTTATCAATATAATTCAAATCAATCATATATATATTATTAATCTTTACACCTTCTAAAAAAATTCTTTCATTCAGTATTACTAAATATTTTATAGAAAGAAATTCTATGTCAAATCCTTTGTCACACAGCTAGCTTATGCTTAACAAATTATGTTTTAATCCCTCTATAAGTAAAATTTTTATAATTATAAAACAATCAGATTATCTATTATACCTGCTCCTACAACCTTTCTGGTTGTATTATCTCCAAGTGCGACCTTTCCTCCGCTCTTAGCTTCTACTAAGATAAATTTGTTCATGTCTCTAGTCATATGATATGAACATCCATTGTTTAGATTCCACATGCTCTTATTGGACCTCTAGTAAGAGTACACCTATAAAATTAATCAACATTTAATTTTGGGAACCCAAGTAGATTTGGGTGCTGCCTTATATTCCAATGAATGTATGTTATATTGTATAGACGATGTCTTGGGCCTCCAAATTAAATGTGATATATAGTGGATTATATGTGTACAAATAAGTATATTATACCCTAATCTACCATAAGAAAAATACGTTACTCCTGAAAATTGATGCATTAATCTATACGAAGAATAATGTCTCCTTCTAAAAGATGGTGGTCTATGATGTGTTCTAATATGTGGCTTACCGATGTGTGTAGCCTGCGATGCAGTTTTAAGTGTTGTGATTTCCTTCTTTAGGATTTCATTAGCACTTTTATACATGCCTACCTCTACTTGTAATGCATGTTCATTTTCCTATAAATACAATGCATCTTTTTTTAGTTCCATAAATACATCTTCTACTTCAATATGCTCTTTGTCTAAAATCCCATATTTTTCTTCTAATGCAACATAATCAGTTTTTAGTTTTGTAAAATTACTAATGAGATTGGTATGATCTTCTTGCAATGTAAATTGTTCCCTTTTAAGAGATGAATGTGTATGTGTGTTTTTTTTAAGTTTTCTATAACTATCATGCAACTATTTTGAAAAAGAAAGCAATTTATCATAAGTAAGATCACATATATGATCATTGTCGGAATCACCAGTGTTATTCTTTACTATGAGACATAAATTTATTACCTCCTCTTCAGCTTTTGTCTCTAACAATGCGAATCTAAATTCACCTAAAAAGCCTTCTAAGTTCTTTGTTTGCCCTTTTAAGTGAATTCTTTCTCATCACACTTCTCTTTTCCTAGGCATCTCTTTAATTTAGGGCAATCAAATCAAACATATCCTGATTTTTTATATTCATCACGCACCACATCAGTAGAAAACTTATTTAATTTTATACTTTTACCTCGATGATTATCACTGTGATGCTTTTACTTGTATTTCATAAATCACTTAAATTATTAGATCATCAATGCAATATCATCACTTCCATACATACTAGCTAGAATCACTACTTTTCATATCATCAGCTTTTAGTGTGATTGTCTTCTTCTTCCTTTCACCTTATATGTATTTCTTTAACTGACATTTTTCTTGTAGGCAATCAAAGATCTAAATAAGTTTTCAATAGAATAAGAATTTAAATCTTTAGATTTAGAAATTGTAGTAACCTTGGCATCCCAAGATTGAGGTAAATAATATTAAATTTTATTTACTTTTTAGCATTAGAGATTTCTCTATCTAAAGCATAGAGTGATGTAATATTTTGACAAACCTAATGTACATGTCAGTAATTTATTCGCTTGGTTGAATGTGAAACAGTTTGTATTCATGCAAAAATAAATTCATTCGAAATTGTTTCACTTTACTGGTTCCTTCATATGTTATGCATAACATATTCCAAATTTCTTTATCACTAGGACAAGTAGACACCCACATATAATCTTCAAATTTTAAAGTACAAAAGAAATAGTTAAGATATTTTATATTCAGTTGAGTAAGATAATATTTCTACTTTAGTACCATTAATAATTCTAAAGGCAAAGAGTAACTAGTTTGTATCATATGTCACATGCAAAAATTAATCAATAGTTTGCATAAAAGTGAACTTTTAAATCTTCTAGAAATCAAATATAATGTTATCAAAAAGTAGCTATTAGGTAATAAAATACCCTTTCAAAGTGTTACTATTTCCAAAATATTCCATGCGGATCTACTCAAGTGTTTAAATCAACTAATGTGAGAGTCAGCTTTAATACCGCTTGAAAGTGCAATGAAATACCAAGAGGGGGGTTGAATTAGTATTTTAAAAAAAATTAGAAATTTTTTATACGTAAGTATAAGAAAATAAAAATATTTAAGGTATAAATAAACAACAATTTTTCCTTTTAAAATTTTTAGGTTTTTTTTATCTTTATACAAAAATTTAACTAAAAATTCAAAAACCACAAAATTACAAAAACATACAATGTAAACCAAAACACAGGAAAATAAATGTAGGAAAGAAAAAAAACACATAATGGATTGTTATAATAGTTTGATCAAAAAATGACATACGTCCACTCCCCAAAGGTCTTCCTCTTTGGGTATAGCATCACACTTTAGCACTCAGTTAGGTGGAGAAGCCATTCTCCCTTATCAGGTGGAGAATAATTTTTACAAACTCTTTTATCCCCAAAAATTCTCCCTCTTTTAGTCTCCCTGCACGATGGAGATGCTACTCCCTTCTTGCTCCTTGCGCAATAAAAATGCCAATCCCTCCTTCTACTCCTAGTATGGCGGAGATGCCACTCCTTCCTTCTTCTTCTTGCATGCTAGAGATGCCACCGCTAGCCTCCTCATCATGAAATATTTTTTTTCCCAAAAACATCTTCCTAGAGCTCTGCACCAAGAGCTCCAAAATCACAACATGGAGGACCTAAGGTGCATGCTAATACGAATGATCATGTGACTCTCTAACACCCGTTGGCTCCCTAAAAAAAGCTATCCCTCAACCTTACATTCTCTCTCCCAAGTGATTTGGACAATATCTTACAAGTAAGGAGACACCTCTTCCTTTCTAAAGCTATCTCTCCCTAAAAAAATGTCTCTAACTACTCAACATAAACCCTCAAGTCTTTTTTGAAATAAATAAAGTGGGTTATTTAAATAAAATCCTAATTTTCAATTTAAAGTTTCTTATCGTATAGTAACAAATTTGGATCGAACTATCTAATTGGTTTAATTGCCATAACAAATTATCTTGTATGATATACAGTCGTATAATACGATTAATTATATTAAATTAGGTACCATCCAGGATGAACCAAGGTTCGGCCAACAAATTCGATCTCTATTTAATCGAACTATACAATATAGATCGTATAGTATGATAATTAATTTGAATTTAATTTTGATTTGATTCCTTAATCTATAGGATAAAATTAGGCAACATTCATTAATAATTGTCTAGTACCAAATCATTCGTAGAGTACAATCAGTTTAAATTTTAAATTTTAAATTTTTATAATTTTGGTAACATAGATTCGGTGGTGGGATATATCAAAATAGCTTATCGTTCTGTATGATTAGATATCATACAATATGATTAATTATAACTCAATTTTATTTAATTAATTTTTTTAAATACTTGAATTATTTTATGGATAAATAGATCATACAGTACAATTTTGAATTTACAATATGATTTAACTGAAAATTCAATAAATTTTTATTCCCACTTATGAGTGTGTGCTCGATTGTCTCGCCAACATATACCTAATTTGATAAATGACTCCAAGAAAAAAAAGTACAGACTTTTTTTATTACAAACTGATTGGATATTAATGTTGCACTATCTTGAAACAGTTTTTTTTAATTTAGCTCGGTGTATGTTGTACTTGAAATAGCTAGTAGCACACAAAAGAAACAGATAATATTTATAAATCATGAACTAAATAATCACACCAATAATATTTATAATCATCAAAATACTAGGTCAGACTCTTGGATTTCAATAATGTATCCTATGTATATGCATCTTAGACATTTTAACCTAAATATTTATTGCTAACACCCATTCAACTTTGATGAATATTTACTTCAAACTTTGCATTGATGTCAATGTAGTTTTTCACCAATATTAATTATTTTTTTCATCCATATCAATTATTTGTTTTAACCAAAATTACTTAAAAATAATTTAAAAAGTTAATTAGGATAAGTAGTTCCCTAAGCTATTATGCATTATTTTTATCTTACATCAATGACATGGTATAAATTTTTCAAATATGGCATTCTTATTAGTGAAACTCATAGGACGAGAGTGATGTTTTATTTCTCAAAGGAATCTTTGATCTTATGGAGCTATATGTTAGATGCTATTCATGTTCAAATTTAATCAGAATGTGCATTGTTAGTCTGTGTGGAATTTAATTGTGTCAATCAATTGGGTTGTACTATTACCTCAAATCTCAGTTCAATTTGTCATACTCATTCGGGGGAGGGCTCTTCCCCTACTCGGGTTTGGGTGTTTTGCACCCAAAATAATTTTTGCATTGTCAGATGAACCAATGACAAGTTTGATCACTGCAGCGCTTCGAGGCGTAATGGATAGTTTACTTTCTTGCTTTTCTTAAAGGTGGCATCCCTTGGTGTTATTTACTTGACTTTCTCTTTAATTTTGTATGTAAGAACGGTGTAAGAGTGAAGAGAAGCAAGAAGAGAGTGAGAGAGAAGAGAGATCTATACTAATTTCTCTCAATTTTCATAGTGGATTTCTTGATGTGGTGTAAGGAGAGAGCAAGAAAGAAGAGAGATCTGTACTAATTTCTCCCAATTTTCATAGTGAATTTCTTGGTGTGGTGTGGCTCCGTAGTTTTTTTTCTGATTTAAAATTTTTCCATGATAAATCATGGTGTCCTCTTATTTCCGTTGCTTTGTATTTTTTGTTTTGTGTTCGTTGTGTGGTTTACTTTTGCATCCCCCATTACGCATTCTAGCAATGGATCGATCGAAGTAGAGAAGAGGAAAATGTTGGAGAGGCTCACATGAGGAATTAGAGATTATGGCTCTTTAAAGTGTGTTTTGTGACTTCTATAGCAACAACTTGAATCGTGGCTATTAGCGGCAGTTAAAACCGCTGGGAAAAGTAATATATATGGAAACATTTTTAAAACCGCTGCTATCAAATGCTGCAAAGTAGTGTTTGTAATTTTATTTTTTATATTTGGATTTAAAGTAATATGTAAATAATTAAATTAGGTTTACATGAAAAAAAAAGATTATGTTATTAATAATTGTATGTTGTATTAAGGAAGATATAGCTAAAAACGAATATGGATATTGGAGAGCACACAGACTAAGAAAGCCTAAATATAAAAAAAGGCTGGTTGCCAAAGGCTTTACATAAAAAGAAGAATTGGATTTCAGCAAACTGTTCTCATTGGTTGTTAAGAAAATATATATATGAGTAATATTATCTATTATTACCACATTTGATCTCAAACTTGATTGAATGGATAGAAGGATGACATTCATGCATGCTAATTTGAAAGAGAGAATTTATATGCAATAACCTAGATGTTTTTGGAAGGAAACCGCAGAAACTTCTCTTCTAAAAAGCCTTTTTTATGGTTAGAAGCAATTCTCCAGACAATTTTACTTTTGATGTGATCATTTTTAGAAGAAGAATGGTTTCATGAGATTTAAACTTGATGTATGCAATAAATAGTACTAGATGGGATCGAGAAAAGCTTACTTCATTTGTTGAAGTAGGCTCTTAGATGCAGCTCACCTTGATCTGTTAGCTGGGAGTTTGGCTAACAACAAAGAAGTTTTGAGTTCGAAGCTTGTGTACGTATGTGAATGGTACGTGGATGAGTTTGTGATGCAGTGCACATTAAGACACCAGGATAACATACCGCTATTTTGCATTCTCCACTTCTTTCGTACTAATTCCATTATTATAGTACTACTACTACTTTTTGTTTGTTGCATTACTTATAGTAAATGCCATATCTCAGATATAGGGCGAACAATGGTGTAGACGAAGCAGTTTTTGCAAATATCAATAGAACACTCTCTTCTGGGGCTTGAGCCAGCTCCTGTTATAAATTTCTTTTGAGTTTCTTATTTTTCAGGTTTCTTCGCCGGAGTCACCTGCTTCACTCTTGATCCGAGGGCTGCATCAGTTTGTCTTAATTGCTCAAAAGTCTCAGAAAAAAAAAAAAAAGTGGGTTCTCAAACGCATAGATGGTTGATTGAATCTGGGTTTATTATATGAAGATGGAGTCGATGAAACCATTACTGCTTACACAGACAGATTATGCAGAAAGCATTGACACCATGAGGTCTCTTTCAGAATATATTGTTACCGTTTTCGATGGCATTGTTAGCTGGAAGTCATTATCGCATGTCTACGGAGAAAGCAGAATTCACTGCGGTAACGGAAGCTATTAACGAAAGGCTTTGGTTACAACAGTTTATTTAAGAGCTGGGTTTAAAGTAGGAGAAGATCACACTATTATGTGATACACTTGATCAAGAATCCTACTTCCATGAACTGTGTTAAGCAATTTTTCTTATGCGATGTAATTGCAGATGGAGAGGAGGTGATCAGAGTAATAAAAATTTCTTCTGAAAATAAATCCAGCTGACGCCATGACTGAGTTTACCGATTCTCTACCAAAAATATAGTGTTTCCACAGCAGTTAGCAGCGGCGGTTTGAAAACCATTGCTATAGAGTGTATTAGGCAGCAGTTTTTACTGTTGTAAATAATTTTGTAGGTGTTTAAGCTTTCGTTTGGGACGGCTTTTTTTATTGCTTTTCAAAGCAGCATTCTAGTAAAAAATTAAAAAAATTTTATGAGAAAATTACTTTAAGAAGTAGTAAAAAAGCCATCTAAATGAAGCCTAAATCATTGTAATAGGTCAAAAAAAGTCTTGTGAAAGCCTGACTTATTAATAGTGATAGCCAAATTCAAGTTCTGCTTGAATTGGGTTAATTGTTGTGAGGCATAGCAGCTTATGACAGGATTCATAAAATGGCAATTATGTGCTTTCTCCTTAATTTTTATTGGAATTTGACACAGATGAATCTAAGAGATTTTTTTTAATTTAATTTTAGTGAATTTAACCTTAAACTTATATATAATATAGATATAAGATGCCGAATTTAAATTTTCTAATAAAAAAATTAATGCAAATCAATTGATAGAGATGATTTATATGTCTGAAGAAATTATATTTTATAGAAAAATATTTTCAGAGTTTTTGAAATATTGAACAAATTTACTAAGAATTTTGATAAAAAATGTGTTGGTAAGTTGCCGCGTGCCTGAATGAGGTTTCGCTGCAAAAAAAAAAAGACTAAAAGGTCTATTTGGACATCTGCTGCTTTTTGTAAAGCTATTGTGGGAGAAATAATTTTTGTAAAAGCTTATATATATATATATATATATATATATATATTAAAATGAGCAATTATTTTCTTAAAACTACAGGATATTAACAACTTTAGTTATTGATATATCATAAAAAAATTATCAGCACGAAACTCAAGTAAATTTTAATTGGAAATTTTCGAAATTAAATTCAGAGCCATCTAAACTTTGATTTCAGCAAACTTATAGTCAAATCGACCTTCTCGAAGAGATGAACCTAACGACACTAAAATCAGTCCAATCCGAATCCAAATTGGTCCAAATCGAAGGCCCAAAGCATATTTGGAAGCTTCAAAGCATAAATTAGAAGATCAAATGATATCCAAATATAGCACACTTATAGTTGAATCGAGCGGCTCGACGAGATGAATCTAACAAGCTCAAGGTCATCGAATTCTGACATCATTAAGGCATATAAATGCTCGATAAATGATCCATGATTAAGAGAGTCGATCTCGGCCGTCCATCAGAAGACTCCCAACTTGACTTTGATCCTCCCCATATTTACTAGCCCATCACTCCCAAAAAATTATAAATAGACTGCTCATTCTTCACAAAAAGAGGAGGGAAAAGAGAAAGAAGAAAAAGGAAGAAAAATCTGAGATCTCTCTTATCACCAAGCTCTTCCTTAACCACCGCCCTGCCACAAACCATCGTCATACTTTTGCCTGGCCACCGACTGTTGTCGGACTTCTGCTTGGCCATCGACCGTCGTGGGAATTCTGCCTATCCACCGACAGTCACCAAATTTCAACTCGACGGCCGTCGGACTTCCGCTCAACCGTCGTCACATGAAGTCCAATCTAGTTTCTAAACCATTGTAATTTGACCATCCTAAATCTAGGAACGGGTCAACCTTCATAACTTGTTCATATAATAGTGGAATCATTTCGATTGAGCGAAAAAATTCTTTGTTTGTGTATTGGATATCTGTGCAACACTAAGATTAAAAATTCCCTCACTCTACTGCCACATATATTCTAGCTTACAACAATTATAAAAAATAATTTTTCATTTCTTTAAATAAGATAAAAATAATAAAAAATAATAACTAAATAAAACTATAACTATAAATTGAAAAATAAAATAGTGAAAAAAAGGGTACCAAACAGCCTCTTAACTAATTGCGCCTCACTTCTTTGCGCAGATTTAAGCGATTCATTCCAAGTGTTTTTAATTATAGGAGTAGCACTTATTTACACGTGTGGGGGATTTCAAGACAATAATTAACTTTAGCGCAAAAAAAAAATAAAAAAATAAAAAGAAAAAGGGAAAAGATTGAGGTAATGATTTGATTCGTGATGTGATAAGCACTGAACATTAAAACAATCGCATTTTAAAGGTACAGTGTAGTAATAGACTTTTTTTTGGATCAATTCGGCACATGTATATTTCACTTTTTTATATTGAGAAATTATAATGTAGTTATATATTTAATAATTAAATTTATTTATTTATTTATATAAGTTTAATATGCCAATCATCATTAAAAAATCAATTTGATTGGATACAAATCTTGAAGTACATTTAAATTTAAAATTTTAAGAAATAAAATTAGGACCATCTGAAATTTGATTTCAGCAAACTCTATAATCAAATTGAATATCTAGATAAATTTATCGTACTAAAAATGTTCCGATTTGATTACAAACAAGCTTAAATCAAGCACTTGAATTATTATTGAAAATTTCGGGATATTAATAGGAGGGCCAAGTGATATACAAATCTAGCATGCTTACATTCAAATTGAGCATGCCAATCTTATATCATCAAGCCAATTGAGGCATTCCTCAATGAGCATATGGTCATTAATGGTGGGATAGTAAACTTAAGATTTTATTCCTATAGATGAGAGTGGCAAGCATCACAAGAGCATACATACATTAGCTCTTCATTCATCTGGGATTCGACTTCCTCATTCATATCTGAAGCTGCAATCACTCGTCTTTATTAATGTCATGGCGAGACAATAGACTTCGAAATGATAAAATCACAAGGAAGGACTTCATTGGGGTGCTGCCTCTGTATTGTGGGTCACCAAAGTAATCATTGTATACTTTCACGATTGAGACAATGCCCCAAATCTAATCGATGTTGAGTTGTGATAGTATATAATGAGAGAATATTTTGCATGTCAACAATAAAAATGTGTCATATGAATACCTGCATGGCATGCACAAAGAATCATAATCATCGTGGCGTCCAGTTTCTCAAGCCCTGGCCATAACTCAAGCTCTTTGGACATTAACACCACCGAATATGGTAGAATGAACAAAGCGGGTATCAAGAAGATCTTCCACCATAGAGCTTTAGAATAGGAAACAAAGAATAACTTACAAAAGTAATGTAATTCAAACTACCTCTTTTGACAAAAAGTTTTTCCATCACATCCCAAAAGGCAAATCATAACTGATTTTCCATATAAAGACAATTTGATTGCTAAAACTAGAAAATAAAAGACTAAAAGACAAAGAGAATAAATTCCTTATAAAAGAATCAAAATGAGCATTTAGCATTGGGCGAGAAGTGGTTGCATCACACCTTGATGGACTCAGGTGTTGAACTCAAGTTGATTTAGGCTACATCACAATCTCAATGCTCTTAATCCCGGCTCAACACCACCCCCTTTTAGAGAAAGTTAGTATTTTGATAGTAATAAAATTTCAAGTCAAAGTCAAATGAAGACACTTGAACAAAGATAAGACTTATAATTTTCATGGTTCAATAAGATTCACCCATATTTACAAACATGTAGATAGAAGAAATTCCACCAAACTTTAAAAAAAAAGAAAAGGCTGCAAAGAATTTCTCTTTATACAAGTTTAGTAATAAGAATAAAAATGTCATTATTGACATCAATGATTAAGGCTTCGTGGGACGGTTTTTTTATTGTTTTCTAAAGTAACTTTTTAATTAATTTTTTTTAAATTAAAAATTTTTGTACTAAAAAATTGCTTCAAAAAATAATAAAAAAATCATCCCAAACGAGCTTAAGATAGAACATAGTTACCAACTATGAGGATGAGTGCCGGCCTTCGAGAAGGCTTTGCTATTACTGTCCTACATTCTTTTATGTAAGAGTGCAAACCAGATTTTCCTACCAAAGTAATAAAAAAAGTAGCTCTTCCTTATTGAAGAAGTGGAACAGAACCCTTCTACAAACACTAGAAAAACTTGCCCGTTATCTCTTCTTTAACTCCACCTTCTTTTTTAAGTGATTATAGGATATCAAACCCTTCATTCGAAGGATCTGTTTAAAATTTATTACAAGATCTCACAAAAAATAAATCAATAATAAATCTCACAAGATCACTTAAAAATTAAAATTAATAAAATTTATTTAAGATTTATATATATTAATATAAAATCTCCAAAATATTTTCATTGCCTGATGAAAATAAATTAATCAAACATTTAAAACTTTCTAAAAAACTAACCATGTTTTTTGAAAAAAAATTTAATGAAAAAAATTTGATACCAAAATTCCAACAACTAGCATGTATAACTAGAACATTCTAGAATAAAAATGGGTAAGTTCTTCAAGGTTTTCTATTTAAGGACAAAATGCAGCACAACAAAGTCAGTGATAAAAAAGAGAATAAAAAGAAACATCGACTTCTGTAGGAGAAATTATTCTGTGCCAGACTCCAATGAAAATGCATCACATCTGGTACCGAGCTTGATACCGAGTGGTACCGAAGTTCAGTACCGCTCGGTACCTAAGCGTAAACCGGACGGTTCTCCCGTCCGGTATCTGCACAAAATAATTTCTCGTTCTATAGACTTCCATTGTCTATGAAAGCCAGAGGAGTGCAAATGCCACAAAATAAAATTCACATGCTGTTCCTGATGAAACAAAGAATTATAGCACTAACAACGTTTATGTATTAGAAGTATAGGCGAGAAACAACCATGTATCAAATGGCTTTAAGCCTATATACTTACAACGGCAAAAAAAAATTCAGTGAAAGCTATACCACTGCTAAAATATTCAGCAGTACGTAGCTCCCGTTACAACAACAATGGCGAAGTACAGCGGAGGAAACTGATACGAAACAACACAGTTGGTTTTATATACAAACTCTAATTTTTTTCCGAACAATTCCTGCAGATGTGGATGAAGAAGAAGGTGAAGACAATGCAGACTTATCTAATTTTTCCTTGTCCGCAGTAAATGCTCTGTTGATATCATCTTGTAGTTCAAGGTACCTCTTCATTTGCTCCACGGAAGCGTTGTGTCCAACAGAAGAAAAATCGAAATGATCATCATCCATAATTTTATCCAGATACTCTGAGCACCGGGGAAAGAATCGTTTGCCAAGTTTAACTGTAATGGAAGTTACTGAGCTCATTAGAGAGACTAGCAAAATCTTTTGGGTTTATTTGATTTCAATTTGGGTTGACGGATCAAGTTCGGGTCTTATCCAAAGTTGAATCCGAATTAAATATGGTTGGCTTGAACTTGACCCATTTATTATACGAGTCAATATCTTTGACCCAAATCCAACTAGACGTAAACCTGACACCTCTAAACCTTTTTTTATATATAGATTTTTTTTTTATCAATATGACCCAATTAACTCAAATATGATTCATTCAACTTAGTAATATACATGCTTATTTTAACAATGCGCTTCTCGCTTTTCAAAACTTGAACTTAAGTAGTTATAAGGTTAATTTCAAGTTGATTTTGAGTTATTCGGGTTAATTTAAACCTTACTTGAATAATAATTAGGTCAAAAAATCCAACCTGAACGGACCAAAATAGTAAATGGGTCAACCCAAAATAGCTTTTCTAAGGCATAAGTGTCCGTTCATTTATTGACAACCCTAGGCCTATTTGATTTAAGGAAAGGGTTTGGAATTTACTTAGCTTAAAACATTTCTTTGATGCAAAGTGACTGAATGCGAGTTTTTATCTTCGAAACAAATTTCCATACAGATAAGAAATGAGTTTATATTATGATGGATTGGATATCACTTCCAACTTTATTTTTTTAATATAATAATAAGAGAACAATGTTAATTTAATGAGATATCTAGTGATTAGATTAATATTTTTTTTTTTACTTGTAGTGATACAGAAATAATATAGAACTGATGAGAGGATAATTGAAAATAAAATTCACAACTCAGACAAACAGTTGAATGAGTTATTAAAAAAATAGTTTCAATAAAATAAATAGAGATTACTGATCCTCGCTTCAATGAAACTTACATCCAGAACCTAGCTTCTATAACTTCAGAAGATATACGTTGAAAAAGACTAGCACGTTAAGGGAATTCTAGGAAGTAATATTGTAGTATTGTGGCAGATGAAAGAATAAGATTTTACAGTAAGATGGACACAACAAAGACAATGCTGAGAGTTGATGAAACAATAATAACTTCAGGAATACCTGTTGTAGAAAGAGCTTTTATCCGGGCTAGATGCTCTTCCTTAATCTTGAAAGGTTCTTTATTTAAGTCGACAGTGGATCTCGGGTTTGCAGTAGTGCCCAGTGTAAATTCCAAGGTACCATCAACATGAGCAATCTCCATAGCGACTTTTGCCTCCATTGGAAACAACATCCTCGCAAGTGCAACTGTGTTGTGGTTCAACCAGAAGAGAAGATGTTTCTTTAAGAAAAATACTTACGGAATAATCATAAAAGCATTTTCATTTTTTATGAAACGCAGTTCATGCGAAAGCAAAAGCAAACATGCTGAACGAAGAAACAATGCTCTGGCTGATAATCAAAGTTATAAATACAACTTACAAACCTGCCATAGAATCATTTGATAAGTAAAAGACAGATTCAAAAAGCAAGAAATGAAACGAAATCTAATTTTGTAATTAATAGCATTCTAATCATTGGCTGCCAAACAGCGAAGAAAACAAATGGCAGCGAAGAAAACAACAGCGGATAATGAGAATTGAACATTTTGCACTGACGACTGGTAAAGTGAAGTTGATGGAACAGAATAATAGAGCAGTTACCTCTGGACATACTTGTTTGAACTCTACTGTGCCTTTCTAGAGTGAAAATAAGAAGAGATAATATCATTTTTGCTCGGCAGAATACAGTGTTCAATCTCTACTGGCAGAACAAACAGGGTTCGATAATATTAAATTTTATTTCTAACAAAGATGCAATTGCTTATAAAATGATTTCAGCTTTTTAAAAAAATACAGTAGCTACAACCATTTTCTAACTAGTCTCTCGGATGATTAAAACAACGGAAGGTAGCATGGTGCAAATGTTACTTATGTATTCAAACACACATAGAAAAGAGAAAGCAGTTCTTTCTCTCTCCTAAAAATAACAATAGAACTTTATGCTAAATAGTAGTAGAAGAGAAAAAAAGACTGGCTTAGTAAACCATTCATACACTCGGTAATGACAGACCAAAGCGCACACAAATACCATACAAGAAAGAGGATTAAAAAGAATGAGCACTCATTACCTCTATTCTCCAAGTACAATAATATTCCATGCTGGTCATTCCCAGCCATTGCCAAAGAAAAAACTTCTCCTACGAGTGGATTTCTTTTTTCAGCATGCTCCAATATACCAATACATAAGCGCCCCTCCTCAAGAGAAGCCCTGCCTTCTGCAGTGGTCCTATAATAGTCCACATGCTTTGTAATTCTCTTGGAAATTTGAACTGCTTTTCTACCATCCAATGTAAGATCAGATGGCCGTGCTCCTTTTGTCAGGAGAGAAACTATGATCTTAGGTTCTTTACGCATAGCGGCAACATGCAGCACAGAATAACCCCTAGGATTCACATGGTTAACATCTGCATGACCATAATCTAGAAGTTCCATGGTAATTTTTGTATCGCAATGAGCTACAGCATAATGGAGGGCATAAGCATCATCCAGGGAAGTGGGTCCCTCTGTCAACAGCATTTTCACTAATTCAATGTCGTCTGAATCTAAAGCTCTGTAAATTCTCCTAACATGTTTATCAGGTGAACCAGGGCCCTCACCTCCTCGCAGACCAAGATTTAAACGTGTCTCCATGACTTGCTTAACTATATCCAGGGGCAAGACCTTCTCTAGAGTTACAATATCTATGTCCGACTTAACAACAATCTCTACACACTTAATAAGCAATCTTTCACATGCTATATTGCAGAATTTTGCAACACAAAGGATTAGTGGTATTTCATCTATTGCTATCTTGTCAATAATATCAAGAAGATGCCTCTGCAAACAAAGAATAAATTCAATTGACATCAAGACAAAATAAAAATAAAAAATTGGTTCATAATACATAAGAGTATAAGTCTAATTATTTAATATACAAATCATTAAAGAGAAATAGGATAAATAGAAATCAACCAGCCAACCAGGTGTAAAGAACAACGCAAAGTTGAACTGGTTTGCAAGCTAGTGTAAAAAATCTCTCTTCTCAAAAAATTAAGAGAATCCCTATACAAGGGCAGGTAGAACAAATTCAAGCATCAAGAAAATTTCTTTTATTATTTTATTTTATTTTTTAGTGGTAACCCTTTTTTTTTTAGGTAAATTTGAGTGGTAACCCAAATCACCCTTTTTGAAGATAACGGAATCATAGCAGTGGGCTAGAAAAGCAATTCAATTCCTCAACGCAAGTTCACGGGCCAACATATATTACCAAAATCTGAAAAAGCATAACAGAACAGTCCTAGCAAAAAAAAAAACACAGCTTTGATTAAATTCATCGTCTGGAAATGACCTTAATAGGAAAACCCGACACAATAGCGCATAATTCCCCCAAAATAGATGAACTGGCGCAGATAAAACTTTTTTGGGAAAATTGCGGGTAAATATCCTATTCCTCACCTTATTTACTTGATAACAGATTGATTATTTATAGCATAAAAGATAAAAAAGATATAGAACAGAAGCAGGCATAAACAGCCGAGCTGGGCTGACCAAGCTTCTAATCTACTCAAGGTTACGGCCTCACTGGTTTTAGATTTGTGTGTGAATTTGCGAAAAAATTAAGACAGCACGGCAATTTCAAACAATAAACTAATTCAAGTAACCTAATTCGTCAACGCTGAACCTATTTCTGGAAAAAATCACAGTTTCAATCAGCCTACCGTCTAACCCAACTGCAAATGAAAAAAAAAAAAAAAAAGGTGCAATGGCGCCGAGAAATGCCCAAATTCTGACCTGAAAGAGGCTGACTAGTTCGGAGATCTTGAAGGTGAAAGAGGCAAAGAGCACCTCGAGCATAAACCCCACCGCAGGCCGGCATCCAACATGAGCACATTCATCATCGGCGCACATACACACATCCTTCGGCAACTGACCTACCCTCCCGCTGTACAGATAATCAATCACGAGAACCAAAGCCTCGAAGCCCACATCGAACTTATCACCCACCAATTCCTTCATCTCAACCCTAACCGGCAGGCCCGGCGCCTTCTCCTTTCCCGCAAAGACATCTCGAAAAAAGGAACTCCGCGCGGAGAGCAAGCAACGATGGACGGCGAGCTCTTTGGCACCGACCGCAATGCGGGCATCGGAGAAGAAATCGAAGTCGGGGGATTGAAGGAGAGATAAGAGGTGGTCGGAGAGGCGGCGGAGGCTCTCTATTTCAGGCGAGTGGGATTCAATGGCATCTGGGAATTGGATGCTGCTACCGTTGTCGGAATCCGAAAAGGACGTGAGTTGAGCCGTGGATATCATCGGCGGCCCGGCGGCTTCTGTGGTGGAGGAGGAGGAGTCAGATCACAGGAAGCAGAAGAGGGAATGGTCCATGCGGAACTGGAGGGCAGGAAAGTTGGAGTTGGGGGAGAAGAGAGGGGTGGATTTTATGGGAGTGTTAAAGAGCAGGTCAAGACTCAAGAGGTAGATTTTATATCAGTGAAAAGAGTTTCGTCTTTCTCAAGTCATCGTTTTTAAATTAGATAAACTTGCGGATTGATTTGGAAGTTTGCAGGTGGAGTTTGTTTTGTTTTGTTTTGGTTTTTAATTATGAGGCTCTCCATTTATCGAACATAAGAAAATAATTTTTAAATAAACTTAATAGTGAATTGGACTTTTGGCCATTATAAGAGGAGAGATTATTATGTATGGAGTTCTGACATAAAGGATCGTTCGATTTCGTGATTGTGAATAGTAAAGATACAGTTACTATTCACAATTACGCTTTTATTGTTCACAGTCACAAATCGAACGATTATCTGTATTCGAACTCTACACGTATTAATCTCTTCTAGATGAATTAGACACTTTCACCCTCATCCGTTTAATTGCTTGCCTCCTAGCTATTTTATCCCATTTTCACTCTATTTTTTCACATACGACAACATTTCACCTTCATTCTCATTTTCTGACACCAAGCAACAACAGTAATTGCAATAAAGATTATCTATTGCCCTGATGATAAGAAATGAATCATAAAACTTTCAGAATTTGTGAATGCGCTAAATGTTTTCTTCTATTTTAGTGGCCAATAGAAGTATTTGTAATAAAAAAAAGAGGAGGTATGCACATTTGTAACTATCTATGGGGAGGCCAATATAATTTCCACCAATAAAAAGTTCATGAAATCAAAATATTTTTTTTAAATAATAAATATTATATCATATAAATTATTATGAATTGTTGCGTCCTGAAATATTCGCGGCGATAGAGAAATGTAAAGTTTAACGGCTTAGTTTTGTATGAAGATTCAGTAAACAATCAGATAAAAGATAAGGTGTAGCGTTTATAAAAGACACCAGAGTTTTTACGTGCAAACTCCTGAAAAAGGGGGAAAAACCATGGGGGCTGGCCCAGTTTGAATGAATCCACTAGTATTTGCAATCAATTGTATATGAGGTCGTTCCTTAAGGGGAAGGCTTTGGTTTGATGTAGCCAATATACAACATATAGAGAGCATTACATGGTGGGAATTGGAAGAATCAATATTAACATGTTTGTTTGGTTGGTAAGACCATAGTCGGCGGGTGACGGAATTCAGAAAGACTGTAATCAGGTGACGGTGGTCAGAAATATCATTATCAGCGGGCGACGAAGGTCGAAAAGATCGTTGTCGGGCGACGGAGGTTGGAAGGACCGAAGTTGGTGGGTGACGGAGGTTAGAAGGATCGTTTTCTGGCGACGAAGGTCAAAAAGACCGTAATCGGTGGGTGATAGTGGTAAAAAATACCATTGTCTGATGATGAAGGTCAGAAAGATCGTAGTCAGTAGGCGACGGCAGTCAGAAAGACCACTGTCTGACAAGGGAGGTCAGAAGGACCGTAGTCTGATGACGGAGGTCGGAAAGATCATAGTTGGCAGGCGATAGTGGTCAAAAAGACCGTTGTCTAGTGACCGAGGTCTGAAGGATCGTAGTCGACGGGCGATAGTTGTCAGAAAGACCATTGTCTGGTGATGGATGTTAGAAAGACTATAGTCCGCGGGTGACAGATGTCAGAAAGACCGTAGTAGGCAGACAATAGTGGTCAGAAAGATAGTTGTCTAGCGACGAAAATATAAAGGACCATAGTCGTCGGGGCGACAATTGTTAGAAAAATCATTGTCTAGTGATGAAGGTCAGAAAGACCGTAGTTGGCTGGTGACGGAGGTCAAAAGGACCATAGTCGGTGGGTCATAGTGGTTAGTAAGATTGTAGTCAGGCGACGGAGGTTGGAAATACTGTAGTCCCATAGTCTCTGTCTGGAAATACTGTAGTCCCATAGTCGAGTGAAGGTGGTCGGAAGGACCGTAGTCGACACGCGACAGTGGTCAGAAAGATCATTGTCTGGCGACAAAGGTCGAAAGGAACATAGTCTACGGGCGATAATGATCAGAAAGGCCATTATCATCGATGAAGGTCAGAAGGACCGTAATCGGTGGATGACGGAGGTCAGAAGAACTGTACTGGGGCGAGGGAGGTCGAAAAGATCATAGTCGGGCGAAGAAGGTCAAAAAGATCGTAATCAAGAGATGAGGGTCAAAAAGACCGTAGTCGAGCATCGGAGCTCTAAAAGACTGTAGTCGGTGGGAGACAGTGGTCAAAAAGATTATTGTCTGACGACGATGGTCAAAAGGATCGTAGCTAGTGGGTGATAGTGATCAGAAAGACTGTTGTTGGAGATGGATGTCAGAAGGATCATAGTCGGTGGGCGATGGAGGTCAGAAGGATCGTAGTCAGACGACGGAGGTCGGAATGACTATAAACTAGCGAAGGAGGCCGAAAAGACTGTAGTCGATCAACAGTGGTTGGAATGACCGTAGTCGGGTAACGGAAGACAGAAAGATCGTAGTCGGTGGGCGACAGTGGTTAGAAAGGCCGTTGTCTGGAGACAGAGGTCGAACAATTACAAGCATAAGCCATATCAGAAATACAAGGTAAGTTAAGACCTCCAACAGAGACAAGTTTTCAAGTCTCCTTCCAGGAGATTAAATGCAACTTTCGAGCAAAAAAATCACCATGATAGAGGAATCTTGCCAAGATTTTGTTTAGAAATTTTATGCAAGTATTAGGGAGAGAGGACCCTCTTAACCAATAAGCAATATTGTTTGTCATTATGAACTTTAAGTATTGCAGTCTACCAGCTATAGACAAGGATTTTTTTTCCAACCATCTACAACAGACACAAAAAAGCCATGAAAGTCAAATGAGTGCATCATAATAAAAGAGATATGAATACCTAGATAAATAAAAGAGGGAGAAGTGATACCCAAAATGTTGTAGAGATGAGAGTTGCTTGGAGTTGTCTTAGAGAACATAATGGAGCTTTTTGCCGGATTGATCCTTAGGCCAGAAACATCACCAAAAGTACTTAGAATATTATTGAGAGAAGAGATCGAAGATATGGAAGCCTGACAAAATACTAATAGATTATTTTGCATAAAAGAGATGGGAGATGCCCAAATTTCCAACATTAATTCCACCAAAAGACCTCTCAACCATGACAACATCAAGGCAAGTAGAAAGAGCATCAATGACAATACAAAAAAGAAACGGAGATAGAGGGAACCCCTGCCTCAAACCACAAGAAGTGTTGAAAAAGCCTTCCAAGCAACCATAATTATATAAGGAAAAGTGAACATTCTCAATGCAAGCTTGATCAACCCTATGAAAATACAGGAATACCCTTCAGTTTCATTCAATTAAGGATGAAATGCCTATAAACAATGTCAAAAGCTTTACTTATATTAAATTTGGCACAAAAAATCTATCCTTATTTGCTTTTTAAAGGTCAGCTAATACTCAAAAGCAATAAGGATATTGTTAGAGGAAATCCTATCTTTAATAAAACCAGCTTGAGTAGAGTTGATGATAAAAGGAAGGACCAATTTAATCCTATTTATAAGAATTTTAGCTATGATTTTATAGAAGGCCTTCCAAAGAAAAATTGGTCTATAGTTCTTGATGCTCCCAACAATGGAAGATTTGGGAATAAGAGAAATATCCACAACTTTTACCTTCTTTAGGAGGTAGATTTTCCTAAAGAAATGATGAACAAATTTATATATATGGGGATCACTAATCTCCCAAGTAGAGACAAAAAATTCAAAACAAAACCAGTTTGAACCTGGAGATGCATTTTTTGCAGCAGAAAACACCACATTCTTAATATCCTCATCAGATAGATGTGCAGTAAGAAGAGGTGTTAAGTGGGATGGAATGATGCTACCAGTAGGGAGAGAAGTGGTAGAAATCGAAGGTTTTGAATTAAGGTTCTTCTTAAATTGATCAATGACAACAAAAGAAATATCAAAGTGGCATGTAAAGTGCCTTGCTCAATGCATAATTCCCTGATAAGGTTGTAGTTGTTCCTGTTTCTAATCTTACCATAAAAAAAATTTCAGATATTCTTCTCCCCTACTGAGCCAATTAGCTTTACCTCTTTCAGCAATCCTGGATGATAATGAATCATGTTGAGAAACCAAATACAATTCCACCTGTTTGGCTTATAAAATAATATCATTGTTATTAGGCTCCATTTCCAATCTCGAGAGTAGAAGCCCTTGCCTCTCTTCCAGATCTTTGATAACAGAAGATAAGAAGTAGGAAGAGTTCTAGTGTTGATATTTGATAGAATTCTTGAGACATTTTAGCTTGTAGTAAAGAGAAGAAATAAGGTCAAAGGGGTATTCTCTAATAAGCCCTTAATAGTAATCGACACTTGTTAAGCTTGAAGTTGCCTAAAGATTCTACTCCCTTGGAGAAAAAAATATCTGTAAGTCTTAAATAGATATTCTCTAATAAGCCCTTAATAGTAATCTACTGAACTGATGAACTATCTTAAAGGACTTACAGAGTCATCTATTCATAAAGTTGATATTCTTAGAGAAGCCAGCTACTCATTTAGAACACTCATCTAATTAATGAATCTCGTTATAAGAATTTTCTTTTTTTGACATTTAGGCTAATTAAGGTAAATACACACACATCACATACTCAAGTTTCAAACCCAAAACCTCTTGGTTGTAGTCAAAGCTCCCAACTAACATATCAATATAAGCTGCATTAGCTGGTCTCGTTATAAGAACTTGTTAAGGGTGGTCATAAATAACTCAAACTCTCGAGGATCTTTTGCTCACTAGACAAGTGGAGAGGTGTAAGTGAGTCAAGCCGACTCGTGAACCGAGTTCGATGAGCTAACAAGCCAAGCTTGAACCAGCCCCGACTCGACTTGTTAGCTCGCGGGTCGGCTCATTTAAAAATTATTAATATAAAATATACTTAAAATTTATTAGTATTCAAGATTTACATACAAAGTTGTTAAAATGTTTAAAATGTATCTCTCTTTTTTTCTCACACAAATTAAAGTTATTATTTTTTATTTTCCTAATAATTTCTCATTTCTTTTTACCTTTTTATTATAATTGATATATCATTAAAAAATTATCTTGGTCAGGCACGAATCTCGAAGCAAATCAAGTTGGAAACGTCAAAAATTAATTCAGTGATCATCTGAACGCCAATTTCTACAAACTTATAGTCGAACTGAGCGTCTCGGAAATACGAAACCGATGACACCAAAATCGACCCAATCCGAGCCCAAATGGGTCCAAATCAAATACTCGAAGCACTTTTGGAAGGATCAAACCACAATTTGGGTTACCAAACGGTCTTCAATCGTGACATTCTTATAGTCAAATCGAGCGTCTCGACGAGACGAATCCAACAAGCCCAAGATCGTCAAATTCTGATATCATTAAGACCTTTAGATGCTTGATAAATGGTCCACGATCAAAGGATTCATCATCAGTCGTCCATCCAAACCACTCCACATTTACCCTTGCTCCTCCTCCTATTTACGGGTCGTGCCATCCTCCAAAAACTATAAATAGCCCCTCATTTCTCTTAAGAGGGGAGGGAAGCCAAGGGAGAAGAAGGAAGAGAAGGAAGAAAGCTTCAGCCGCCTGGCTCCTCTTCAACCACCGCCGGGGTTCTGCCGCACCACCACCGGACCACCAGAGGCCCGTACTCCTGCCGAACCACCACTAGAGGCCCGCACTCCTACTGGACCACCACCTGAGGCCCGTACTTCTGCTGGACCACCACCTGAGGCCCGCACTCTTGTCGGACCACCACCTGAGGCCTGAACTTCTGCCGGACCACCATCTGAGGCTCAAACTTCTGTCAGACCACCGCCTTACATCTATGGTCCTCCCGACCTTTGTCGCCTGCCGACTACGGGCCTTCCGACCTCCAACACAGGCCAACTATGATTTTTCTGACCTCCATCGCCTGTCGACTACGATCCTCCCGACCTTGTCGCCTACCGACTACAGTCCTTCCGACCGTCGTTGCTTGCCAACTATGGTCAGCCGACCCAACCAACATGTATATATTGACTCCCACCATGTAATTCACTCATATGATGTATATTGGCTATATCAAGCCAAGTCCTTCCCCTAAACGGAGGGCCTTATTTGTAATCAACTACAAATACTAGTGGATTCATTCAAATTGGGCCAGGCCCCATGGTTTTTTTCCCCTTTTTAGAGGTTTCCACGTAAAAATTCTGGTGTCTCATATGAATGCAACACACACTCTCTCTTATCTGATTGCATGCCGAATCTTCGTACAATGCTAAAACCTTTAGCTTTATATTTCTCTACCGCCGCAAATACTCCAAGACGCAACAATAATAATTCTTAAATTAGAATTATTTTTTCTCTTTTATAATAAACGAGCTAACTCTTGAGCCCAATTGAACTCATAAAATAAGCTCAAATTCAAACTAGATTTAGTAATTAAGTTCAAGGCCAAATCTGAGGTGACACTACACCCCTTGACAACTGTCAACAAAACTCGTTTGTTATATAGTCAGTCATACCGAACTCATTTATGCACTTTATTCGCACAATTCTTTATACAGTAGGATCTTTGTCAAATCAATTTGATTAATCCATCTAAATAAATAATTAAAAAATAATATTTCTAAATTATCAAAATGATTAATTGACTAATTGAATAAGTCAACATAAATAAAATAAGGCTTCATTTAAGAAAATATTTTTACAATTTTTTAAAATAATTTTTTAATGTAAACTTTTTTGAACTAAATTTTTTCTTAATAGAAAAATATTTTAGAAAACAATAAAAAGCTATTTCAGACGAAATCTAAAGCTTCGTTTGGACAGCTTTCTTATTACTTTTTAAAGTAACTTTTTAATTAAAAATTTTTAATTTTTCTACTAAAAAGCTGCTTTAAAAAACAATAAAAAGTCATCCCAAAGCTTCGTTTGGGACATCTTTCTTACTACTTTATGAAGTAGCTTTCTAGTACAAAAATTTTTTGAAATTTTTGTACTAGAAAGCTACTTCATAAAATAGTAAGAAAGTTGTCCTAAAGAAAACCTAAGGTATTATTTGGAATAACTTTTTATTGCTTCCTAAAATAATTTTTTTAACAAAAAATCTTATATACTAAAAAGTTTTTTAGAAAATAGTAAAAAAACTGTCTCAAATGAAGCCCAAGTCTATTGAATTATTAGTTAATTATTAATATAATAAACCATTCATATTAATTCTAGCTATATTAAATCCAAAAATTAATTATTTCGCCTAAGTAAGCAACATTTAATGATATTATTAAAAAATTAAATATTTACCAAATTATGGCTCTATAAAATAATATATATCATAGCCTAAATAAAAATAATAGCTAATATTATTCTAAATAAGTTAATTCCAAAAAAATAATCACCACTAAAATTCCTCACGAACAAGTCATGCAGTGGAGCAAGATAAGTGGGGCAGGCGTTGAGGGACAGCGGAACGCTGTTGGCGGCCGAGCGGGTCATTCGACTTTGACAAATCCGCATTGATTCAAGGATTCTAGAAGCGCACAACCATGCAACACAAAGTGGGGCCCACATTAATAATAATAATTTAATAACACTTTGATGTAATTATAACATTTCTTTAATTAGTTGTGAATCACACAGCCATCAGATAGTTCAAATTATAACATATATCAAATGCGCAAGTTGTTTGATTTTACTTGTTTTGTAACTGCACATTTCAATGCTCGAACTTAATTAAGCCTTAGAAAAGAGATAAAGTTTATTAAATTTATTATTTAATCGAATGTAATTAAAAATTAATATTTGTTTTAAATTTTTTAAATATTTTTGTAGTAATAATTTTATTTTATTATTTAAACAAGTAGAGCATCAATCTAATATTTTTTGAAAAATATTTTTTATTTACGTTACTTAGCCTTTAACATTTGCTGCACCCTCCAAGCCTCCCTCTAAGGTAGACTCGGCGGTGGTGGCGGGATGGAGATCCAAAAGTGATGATCGGGTGGAGTTTCAGTAGTGGTGCGAGGGTTTGATGGCGGTGGTGTCGCGGTGGAGCTCCGAGATTCTTAAAGCCTTATAGCTCTCTTGATCTTTAGCCCATGGTTCAAACTTCCAAAGGTTCAAATCCCCCTTTAATGTGGGAAGAGCGGTTTTATTTATAGATTTTTTAGAGTGGCATGCTTCTTAAATATGAAGAAGATCAATGATAAATTTGGAGTGCTCCATCAAATGACCAATATCAACTATTTCAATCATAGAGTATTCGTGAAGCATTTAAGTGCCTTAACAATGTCAGAGTTAAGTGATCTTGGGTTCGTTGGATTTGTTTATTGAGCCACTCGATTTGACAATAAGCATGCCATATTTAGGGATCATTTGATCATCCAATTTATGCTTTGAAGCTTCCAAATATGCTTCAGTCCTTTGATTTTGGCCCATTTTGGCTCGTATTAGACCGATTTTGGTGCATTGAATTCGTCTCACCGAGACATTTATTTTGATTATAATTTTATTGAAATTGGAGTTCAGATGATCTGACATTTAGTTTTGAAAATTTCCAACTAGAATATGCCTCAAGATTCCGGCGATTTTTGGTGGTATATCAATATCGATTTTATGGCAGAACTAAATGTATATGGACCATCTTAATTTAAATATTTATTGTTACTTTATTATCTAAGTATGTGATGCTTTAATCTTGGAGTTTTGCTTCATTGTTTGCAAACAATGCCGTTATTCTTGTGAACAAAATATTTTGAATGAATTGGCTTACACAGTTACACCTTTAGAAGTCTGAATTTGAGTAAAATATTAACAATGGCTATTGTTAAGATACTGCTATTGTTATTATATAAAGTTTTTTTAATTAAAATATGAACAGATATATAATGTATAAGAGCTCAGCTTTATGATATATAATATTAAGGTTTTATTTGAGATAGATTTCTTATTATTTTATAAAATAGTTCTTTAGTATAAAAATTTTTTGAACTTGAATTTTTTGTACAAGAAAGTTATTTCAGAAAGGAATAAGAAAGCTTCGTTTGGGATAGCTTTATTATTGCTTTGTAAAGTAGCTTTTAAGGATAAAAAATCTTTGAACTAGAAATTTTTTGACTAGAACGCTGCTTTAAAAAATAATAAAAAAGCAGTCCCAAATGAAGCATGAGCTAATGCATATTGTTACTTGATATATCGCCAAAAAATCATCTTGATCGGGCACGAATCTCGAGGAAAAACTCAAGTTGAAAACTTCAAAAATTATTTCGGAGACCATTTAAACTCCGATTTCAGCAAGCTTATAGTCGAACTGAGCGTCTCGGAAATACGAATCCAACAACACCAAATTCGACTCAATCCGAGCCCAAACGAGTCCAAATCAAGTACCCGAAGTGCTGTTGGAAGCATCAAAAAGCCATTTGAGTTACCAAACGGTCTCCGATTTTGACGAGCTTATAGTCGAATCGAGCGGCTCGACGAGACGAATCCAAAGAGCCCAAGATCGCAGAATTCTGATATCATTAAGACCTTCAAATGCTTGATAAACGGTTCATGATCAAGGGATTCAATATCAACCGTTCATCCGGATCACTCCTTATTTGCCCTTGATCCCTCACATATTTACAGGCTATGCCACTCCAGAAAAACTATAAATAGCCCCTCATTTCTCTTAAGAGGGGACCCAAGCCAAGAAGCCAAGAAGAGAAGAAGAAGAGAAGAGAAGTCTAGGAGGGAACAGCTCCTCCTCGACCACCGCCGGAACACCGCCAGAACTCCGCCGGAACACCACCGGAGCACCACCTGGTGCCCGAGGGACGCCGGAATTCTGCCCGACGCTAGAATTCTACCCGACGCCCGAGTGACGCTGGACTTCTTTCCAAATGACGCCGGAATTCTGTCTGACGCCCGAGTGACGTCGGAACTCTGCTTGGCCTTGTAATTGATACTCATTGTAATCTGATCGTCCTAAAGTTAAAGGACGAGTCAGCCTCGTGCATTTCAAACAACACTAGTGGAACTTTTTCAACTGGGCGTGGCCCCGTGGTTTTTCCCTTTTTCAGGGCTTTCCACGTAAAAATCCTGGTGTTTCTTTCACTCTTCTGTTTGTGTGCTGGATATACGTACAACGCTGAGACGGAAATATTAAACTCTATCGCCGCGTATATTTGAGTCCGCAACAGTTTGGCACCGTCTGTGGGAATCTCATCCCACAACTTCAAGTATTGCTACGATGGTCAACAGGCGCAGCAGTCTCATCATTGGAGCTTCTCGCTCCAACTCCCACCAGTCCAGAAATCAGTCTATAAATCATAGATGCCCGGTATCTACCTCTTTCTACCCCGGGGGGCAAAATGCACCTGGAGAAGGGACCTCGGGACCCTCCTTAGAAGAGAGAATTCAAAAGATGGAAGAATCTCAAAACGAGATCCTACAACTCCTGCGAGAGACTTGACAACCGACCCTAACACCTCAGGAGGAGGTTCTTCTCCCTCGAGATCCACCACGTATTGAAGCTGTTCAAATCGAACATATTCAAGCTGAGATTCCTCTTCCTCCACCCAGGAGGCGTTTGCAGTCACATCAAGATAACGAACTGGCTGATACAGCAAGTTCTACCCATCCTTCGCACACAGGTCGGCAATCTCTCCTTCCTCAAGACCTCCCTGAGAAGCTAGCCCAACATCACATTGCTGAGCTCCCTCGTAATACCCTACGCCACGAACTGCGACGATTGGTTCGAGAGGAGTTCCCTACAGGAGGCGTAAGGTAACCTCTTCGTCAGTGGGACTTCCAGGAGTCGTCACCCCTGACGGAAGCCATTCTTCAACACCCTATTCCGGCTGGCTTTAAGCTACCAAGCATCGAGTCCTACGATGGGACATCCGACCCGTACGAGGACATCGACCATTACAGGACCATCATGCATATTCAACAAGCCTCAGACGCACTCCTTTGCCAGGTTTTCCCTGCCACTCTTAAAGGACAAGCTCGAACATGGTTCTATTCACTTCCAGCCGGAACGATCCCTACATTCGTCAAATTGGCCAAAGTATTTGTCGAACAGTTCGTAGCCACCGAAGAATTACTAAGGATTCTTCTCATCTCTCTGGGATCCGTCAGAACGAGGGAGAAACATTAAAAGAATATTTTCAACGGTTTTCCACCGAGGCTCGACAGATTCCGGGAGTGGACCCAGAACTGCTCCGAGGGGTCTTCCTTGGAGGCCTTCGTCCTGGTCCTTTCTATTTGGCACTCATACGGGACACAGTTCATTCATATGCTGACCTGATCTATCGTGTAGAAGCTCAGATTTCTGCTGATGAAGCCATTAATGCTCATAGAAAGCAATTTGAGCAAACAACTAGAAAGCGTAAGAACGCCCCTACAATAGAGGAGTCATTTTCGCAACGAAAGAAAAATTCATCTCCTAGACCCCCAGTACCACAACGCGAGTTCCGACATGAAAAAGAGTATACGCCTCTCAATGTAACTCGAACCAACATACTAATGGCCATTCGAGATAAAGAAAATATCAAGTGGCCTAATTCTTTGAAGCTAAATGTTGGGAACTAGGAGCAATATTGCTATTTCCACCGTAGTCATGGACACACTACTGAAGCCTGCAAGCAACTCAAGGATGAGATCAAGAGGTTGATCCGACAAGGATATCTTCGACAATTCATCCAAACCTCACCTGCTCGAGATGAAGCTGGTCCAACTGGGGGGCAAAATCAACAACAACAAAGACAACAGTTGAATAATATTCAAATGGTTGGCGAGATTGAATGACCATGCACTTTATGTAGTTATATTAGTAATACTACTTGTTATGTGTCATTGTGTATCTCTTCTATGATAAGTAGGATGTCACTCTAATGTCCTTAGTATTTCTACCAAGTCAAATGATGTGGTTGTCCCTATATGTATCTCTTCTGTTGTACAAGGGAATTATTGTATTGTCTTACAGTAATATAATGTGTTGTTCGTCCAGTTTTGATATTGTCACTTTCTTTAAAAAGAATGCAACTGACAGTGAAAAACTACTGACAAATATAGTCTTTTTATCTATGATCTGAGAAATACACAGCCTTTATTGCATCTCAATCATTGGAAGATCGATCCCAGGGGGATTCGATCCGACCTCTTCCATATAGGTTAACGTCATCGAGCAGGGCTCTGACATGCAACCTCGGATAGGTCTCACATCCTTGGTGGATTCTCTCGACCTCTTCCATATAGGTTAACGTCGTCGAGCAAAGGCTCCGACATACAACCTCGGATAGGTCTCACATCCTTGGTGGATTCTCTCGACCTCTTCCATACAGGTTAACGTCGTCGAGCAAAGGCTCCGACATACAACCTTGGATAGGTCTCACATCCTTGGTGGATTCTCTTGACCTCTTCCATACAGGTTAGCGTCATCGAGCAAGGCTTTGACATACAACCTCGGATAGGTCTCACATCCTTGGTGGATTCTCTCGACCTCTTCCATACAGGTTAGCGTCGTCGAGCAAAGGCTCCGACATACTACCTCGGATAGGTCATATATTCTTGATGGATTCTCTGGACATCTCCTACAGAGATTCTTGGCGGGCAAAAAATCTTCGAAAAAGCATGTTACACAATATATTAACTCATGTTTCAAAGATGCAAAAGTGAGTTTTCAACTTCATATAAATATTATTGAAGTCATATTACGAAAGATTGTACATCTAGGTCACCTTTGCAAGAATGTAAAAGCAAAAGGTACACTGGTGACATTCATACAAGCTAGTATCATCAAGCAACAAGCAACTTTAACACAGTCAAATGTTCTTGGTGGATTTAAGTGACTTCTCCCTTACTGCACGCAAGCATCTCCTACAACTGCTCCTTCACAGAAAGGACATAACTGGATCATCATCAGACCTCCACTCAGTTGACAGTGTTAGTGTATTGCTAGAATATTGGCATGTCACACTACTTCGGCCCCTTGATTCAGTAATATCTGATGTTGGCATACTTTAGTATGGATGAATATTGCCTTAACACAATGTTACTGGACGCTGTTGACCTCATTTTTATATGAGGTCACTAGGACCCACTTGGATTTCTTTTTAGTGACCTAATGATGGAGAGATGTCCACCCCTCTGTCATAAAGGTCCTAATAAAGACCCAATTTAATCCCAATCAAACCCAGCTCTACCTTTCGACTCAATATTTAATCTAGCCTTAAATCAACATTCAATCAAATTTCAAATCATATCCAATTAATTTCAATCTTTCATTTAATTTCCATTGATATGAATGATCCAAGGTCAATCATTTAAATCTTAAATCCAACCCAAATCCAACATTCTAAATCAAACCTTCAAGGTCAAGGACCTAGGTCCTGAAACCCTTTCTGGGTGAACTTTCTGTCACCTAGAAACCCTGTCAAGTGACCTCCAAATCATGATCCGTCAATAGCATATTGTTCAAACATGTCTCTAAGATCAACCATCCAAATTGAGTGTACTAACAGTCTAACAACTCATCATAAGGTCTAATATTTATTAAAAATCTGAAACTTACAAAATTAATTTTAATTTGAAAAGTCAACTTTGGACCCCTTAATTAACTAATTAAAATAATCCATAAAATTCTAAAATTCAATAAATCATTCAAGATTCCAGAAAACATCAATTTTATTTTAAAACCAGCAACCAATCAGTTTAATTAAAAGTTAATTAATCTTCAAACTTTAATCAAACTCAAATCACTTAATTATATCGGGTACCACTGGGTAACCCAGGCCTACGAGGCTATTAAATTAGCCCCAAGGAAGGTGAAATAAACTTCATGGCCTCGGTGTGCAACAAAGGTGGTATTCAACAAACAATTAAAATCAATTTTAAAATCAAATTTAAACCATTAAGACTTAAACTTCAATTAAAATCTCCCTTAGCCTTTCAACCAATTAGAACATTAAATAACTTCAATCAAATACCCTATTCAGGATCTATCCTAGCCACACGACCTACTACACACACTTTAGATGGTTTGCTAGGACAACCAACCCTAGATCTAGGCTAGGCCGGTGTTTCCTTTTCTGCTGTGTGCCGAGTTTTTCGAGTTTTTATTGCATGTTGTAATTGAAATTGATTGATGTGTTTATTTACTTTTACTGCACTCTGTGAATTGATGTGATGGTGATTAGATTACCCTTAGGTTAGGAACAATCTGGATGCTCACTGGATTTTTTGCAGGTGGCCACGCTTGTGCAGGGTAATAAAAGGGGCTAAATAAATCATAAATATAAATGCTACAGGTGCTTCAGCTGCTTAGCCCCCAAATAAAAAAAGCGTGGCCAAGTGTGTTTACTTTTCTGTACGTATATACATATAACTGCTTGGGATGTATTCTAATATTTAAATGCTTAGGATAACCCTGCAGGAGAGTCTAGAATTTTTATTTTTATATTCATGTAATTTGTTTGAGTATTGAGTTGTGAAAGTGACACTTTGATTTTGGGATACATCGATCCAAAGGTTGGATTCCAAAGAGGAAAGGATACCCCTTCGGGGGATAGTCCTTATCCATTTGGAACTCCAAATTTGGATCACTTCACTACCCAAAGTGGAAAGAGTAACCTCCCCCTCAAGGGAAGAGTTCTCTTTTCCATTTGGGTATCCAACCACGAAGAATCTAAGGAGCTCGAGGAAGAGAAGACCGAGAAGTTGAAGACATAGAGTATCCCACTCAAAGTCACTTGCGTCTGTATTAGGATTAAAATCCGGGTTGTTGTTAGTGGTGCCCGGCCACTTTTAATTTATGTAAATCTGGGTTGTAATAAGCAAGACAATTTGCCTATGGACATTTACTTAATTAATTTGATTATTTAATGTGTTGTGATTTAATTTGATTGCGTATAGGATTGCCTGTTTTTCTTAGTTTTTTTGGGCGATTGAATGTCGTTCTTTTTGTTTTAGCCTGAAATTCGTGAGGCTCTTTAAGGACCAAAAATATTTCTATTCATAACCTATATTTAAAATTTTAAGATTTAAATAACATAGAAATTTAACGACCTAGGGAATAGTCGGAATCGTCCGGGGTCGCATGCATATTACTGCAACTCTCTCCCTCCTTGCTATAAGACACTTCCCCGCCCGTGGGTAGAGTCCAGATAATCCGACCTATGAGGATGAGGTGCTGGATCTGGGGAAGTCTAGTCTTTTCAAAAAAGAAAATATTTTATAAGCCTTTTTTAAAATTTCATGCATACCAGATTTAGATACTTTAACCAGCATGCATCACATTAGAAACTTATTAAATTAAAATTTTAATTGCATTTTAGTGTAAGCATTCCACCTGACATAAGTCAAGGGGTCTATTAGGAATCCGTTCTAGATGTCGACCCCAACCTCTTAAACCAGTCTTAAATAACGTCCCTGATCACTCTGCATCAAAAGATCGGACTCATGGTTTTGAAGCGTTTAGGTGGTTTAGCTGGCTCCCCAATCCAGGCCGGGGTAAGTCCAGATTTTGCACTGCATTAGTCAGGTTCGGACTACTGTGTTCCAGTGTCCAAATTTAGATCTAAGATCTGGGGCAGGTCTCTTTTTGAATCATAAGACCCCAACCTCCGGGAATACAATCCCAAATTTCTAATAAAATGCTCAACTCAAATTAAATATTCTTTCAATCCAAAATTTAAAGGCCAACACTTAGCTTAGATCGGGGCACTTCTGAATTGTTTCAGAATCCTAAAGTGTCCCTTACCCTTCCTCATTTGATTCCAAAATAAATGTTCAATCTTGCTCCAATCCCTTTTCAAAATCCAAATTCACCTCTTTGGCATCACTCCTAGAAATCTCTAAACAAAATTTCTGCCATTATTCTAATCGAAAGTTTTCGTAGGGGACTCCGGCCTCCCACGATGTAATTAACTACGAGGGCTTGCGCTCGTAGGAGATTTAGAACCCACATCTAATTTTTCAAAACTAATTTTTAAAAACTCGATTAGTTATCTTTGGGAAAAATCAAATCACTAATGATCGTTATCGTTATGTTCGAACGATTATTAACAAATGATATCTTCACCCTTCAAGGAGATATATCTTTTGTTAAAATGAATTCGAATATAAAATTAACGATCGCTCCTCTTGATTATTGTAGCCTGATATTTGACTGAACCTTATTTTGACCCTTTAGGGGGCCATATGAAGTTCTCTTTTGAATTTGGCTACGATATTCAAGATAGAATTCTTAATTCTAAATCTGAACCCCATCCTGAAATTTTATTTCCACCTCCCGAGGTGGTATAATATTTTTGATGGGATGTTTGATTTCAGAATTAAAGTTTAATTTCAATTCTAAATTCCCCAAAGAAGACTAAATTTTTCAAAACCCGCTTTCAAACGACAACAAAAAAAATGGCGACCACGGTGGGACTAAATCTCTCTTTCCATCTTTAATAATGGCAAAATTTTGTTGCATCGGTAGTTTTGACTATCTTTCTTCTGTTGGTCCCTCTACCCATTTCTCCCTTGGGAGAGTGTGGCCAACATAAAAGAGAAAAATACATGTCAAAAAGAGAGGTGAGTGAGGAAACCCCTATCTAAGTCGGGCTTTGATATTTTGCCTCCAAGTTAATTGGTAGAGTAAAAGAGTCGAGCCAAATCCTTTAAGATCTTCCTATAAATATTACAAACTTGCATATTCAAACAAATCTGAATTATGCTAAGTCTCACATTCTACGAAAGACCCTTCAGTCTCAAAATCAAACTTCAAATTTCTTTAGCAAATTTGGGCTTTGACATTTCACCCCCAAGTTGATTGGTGGGATGAAAGAGTTAAGCCCAATCTTTTAGATTTTTTTTATGTCAATATTGTAAGCCTACATGTTCAAGAGAAATCTCACATGTTGAGTTTCAAAATTTGAAGAAGATCCAGTCAATTTCAATACAAATTCGATCTCAATTTCAATTTCAAATCAAAGCTTTGACATTTCACCCCAAGCTAGCTCATGGAGTGAGAGAGAGTTAAGCTCAACCCTTGAGATTTTCTTGTCAATTTTGTGAATCTTCATGTTGGGTGAAAACTCAACATTTTGAGTTCCAAAATTTGAAGAAAATCAATCAATTTCAAGATTCAAATTCTATTTCAAAACCAGCTAATTCAAGTCACCATTCCTTAACTCTTAGAAATCAAGCATACTTAAATGGCTGGAAAACTTACCTTCTCATTGCGCAGCAACGCGACTATAGAAGAACAACTTACGTAGAGTCAAAAAGAAAATCATTAAGGCTATAAAGATTGTTGAGTTGGAAGCCTTAAAGCAAGTTAAATATGAGGCCAATAGAGAGTTCATTGCTCCTCTCACATACCCCCTCTTCGGTGGAAGCCACTTCCACCCTCTTCCTAGTACTCAAGTAAGGGAGGTTATGAGAAGAGTAGTATGATCTCCACCGTGCCCTTTTGACCACTGCACAGAAGAGATCAATCAAACCAGAAATAAGCAATAACCAGTAATAGACCATAGGCCCCCAATTGAGGGTTATGCCCCATCCACTCTACCAGATGATGTTAGGTCACGGTAATGTACGTGCTCCACTACATCTATAGAGGCGAAGGTGTAGAAATCGCTCGGGATGCCACTCTCATAATTGCTAGGTTACTAGTAATTAAAGAGGGGAATAATGATGGATCTGAGATCTTATCAGATAGTGACACCATCTGAATTTAACTTCTAAAGGGGTCCTATCGTGATAGATTTTTAGATTAAAATGATGCAGCATTAATTAGGGATAGTGTAGACCCCACAATAATCTCTTCCTCATAAGAGATTGTAGAAATATAATTCTACACTGATAGGGTCTTGCCACCTAGAGTTGCAACTTTTGAGGAAAATATACAACTTCTCAAGTGTATTGGGTTTGAATTTTTAAGATAATTGATTAACCTTTTTAATGAAAATTAACCTCTACTTTAAACTAAAAACAGGAGAGAGTTGTAGTTGGCTCCACCGGATACTTAAAGGCCCCTCCCTCCCACCGCTTAAGTGGTTCGATTTGATTTTTGAATTAAAATCTGTGTCAAATGTAAGTTGTTTTTGAAATGAAAATCTTCCCAATCTTCTTGCAATTTTCTATCTTAATAGGTGTCTCTTGCATGCTTTAAATCTATTCAATAATTTTCTAAGTTAAGGTGATATTTTTATCAAAAGATTGGGTCTGATCTTGGGATTATTCTTCCTTGTATGAGAGGATGAATTCTCTTCTCTTATACTTGCAATATAATCCTGATTTTCAAAAAAGAGCAATCATTTTAAGGTTTTTTTTAAAGGAGATGAAGCCCCTTGTCAAAAAAAAATCAATCAAAAGATGCACAAAGTGCGTTGAAACTCAAAAATAAAAAATCAAGAGATGCACAAAGTGCACTAAAAATTAAAAGATGCACAAAGTGTGCCACAAAAAAAAAGGGAAAGAGGCTTCCTTCTTTTTAAATCCTTAAACCCAACGAGCCCGATCACCCTTAATAGCTTGACTCTGAAAAATCTTGAATATAGATTTATTGTTATGCATAGACAGTCTATCAGATATAAAAAGAGTCATGCAAAAGAATTGAAAAGATTAAATTTCTCTCTCCAACTTAAATCTTTTGAAATTGATTTTAATTTAAAATTTTGGCACAAGGGAGAACCCTAGTTCAGTTTCTATGAAACTTGATGTGGGTTAACACAATCTAAACCCCTAGCCCTTTTCGGGTTAGTTAGAGTCACTCTACTTCTCACTGTACTTTGAATTTGTTCCTACTTGTCATTCTGACAGGGTCCAAATAATTAAGAGGAAAATTTTCATTAAAAAGAACGAATCTTCTACTCTCGATAAGAATTCAAATCTGGTCCTTGAGGGATGTGTGTTAGTCCTTCCATACAGGCATCTTTCCTTTAAGGCGTCCTTTCTTAATTACACTCTATGATGAGGCCAAGATTGTTCTCGTCTAGAGGTGTATTTTACATCGCTGGAAATTACTTTTCAAAATTGAGTCACAACTGAGTTGAGTGCCCGACTCCGATTGGAGGAGCTTGAGGGTCTCAAATTGCTTTCAAACTCAATAAAATTTAAAATTACATAAGTCACGTATGATTCAAGCTCGTGATAAATTGTCACATAAGAACTTTCCAAGTTGGAGACTTGGCCATATAGTCCTTTGGAGACCAATTTTAGTCTGCCATAAGATTGATGAAAACTTTGAATCAACGTTGACTGGATCGTTCACCTTAGAAATGATCTATGAGGGAGATTCATGCCGATTGATTAATCCTGAAGGATGCCACTTGATGTTTTTAACATTTGGGCGGCTCTTCAACAAATGCCATGCCTAATGAGTATCAAATTCAACATCAAAGTCACCTTTCCAAATTCAAAGAAATCAAATCACATAGAAAGATCATCAATCAATCATTTCCAATTTTCTTTTCCTTTAGGATAGGATTCTTCCTTACCTTAGGATTAGACGTACTAGTGGTGGATAACGCCCTTTGTGGCACCATCCTAGTTTTCCTCCAGTTGAGGTCCTCTGTGTGGAGCAAGCTTTCTCCCCACATGATCATCCGCTAGTGGTGGATAACGCCCTTTGTGGCACCATCCTAGTTTCCCTCCAGTTGAGGTCCTCTGTGTGGAGCAAGCTTCCTCCCCACATGACCATCCGCTAGTGGTGGATAACGCCCTCTGTGGCACCATCCTAGTTTCCCTCCAGTTGAGGTCCTCTGTGTGGAGCAAGCTTCCTCCCCACATGATCATCCGCTAGTGGTGGATAACGCCCTTTGTGGCACCATCCTAGTTTCCCTCCAGTTGAGGTCCTCTGTGTGGAGCAAGCTTCCTCCCCACATGACCATCCGCTAGTGGTGGATAACGCCCTTTGTGGCACCATCCTAGTTTCCCTCCAGTTGAGGTCCTCTGTGTGGAGCAAGCTTCCTCCCCACATGACCATCCGCTAGTGGTGGATAACGCCCTCCGTGGCACCATCCTAGTTTCCCTCCAGTTGAGGTCCTCTGTGTGGAGCAAGCTTCCTCCCCACATGACCATCCGCTAGTGGTGGATAACACCCTCCGTGGCACCATCCTAGTTTCGCTCCAGTTGAGGTCCTCTGTGTGGAGCAAGCTTCCTCCCCACATGACCATCCGCTAGTGGTGGATAACGCTCTTTGTGGCACCATCCTAGTTTTCCTCCAGTTGAGGTCCTTTGTGTGGAGCAAGCTTCCTCCCCACATGACCATCCGCTAGTGGTGGATAACGCCCTCCGTGGCACCATCCTAATTTCCCTCCAGTTGAGGTCCTCTGTGTGGAGCAAGCTTCCTCCCCACATGACCATCCGCTAGTGGTGGATAACGCCCTTTGTGGCACCATCCTAGTTTCAATCCAGTTTAGATCCTCTGTGTGGAGCAAGCTTCCTCCCCACATGATCATCAACTAGTGGTGGATAACGTCCTTTGTGGCACCATCCTAGTTTCAATCCAGTTTTGATCCTCTGTGTGGAGCAAGCTTCCTCCCCACATGATCATCTGCTAGTGGTGGATAACGCCCTTTGTGACACCATCCTAGTTCTACCCTCTCTTCTCTTCCTTTAGGATAGGTGCTGCCTTTCCTTAGGATTAGAATCACTAGTGGTGGAGAACGCCCTTCGTGGCACCATCCTAGTTCTTCCTTCTACCTTCTACCTTCTACCTAGTCCTCTAAGGTTAAGGTTTCCCTCCTTTCCTTAGGATTAGAACTCAAAACTTGACCTTCCATTCGGTCAACGCCAATATGTGTACTAGAACTTTGTTCTCCTACACATATTGGGGGTCCATTTGTTGACCTCATTTTTATATGAGGTCACTAGGACCCACTTGGATTTCTTTTTAGTGACCTAATGATGGAGAGATGTCCACCCCTCTGTCATAAAGGTCCTAATAAAGACCCAATTTAATCCCAATCAAACCAAGCTCTACCTTTCGACTCAATCTTTAATCTAGCCTTAAATCAACATTCAATCAAATTTCAAATCATATCCAATTAATTTCAATCTTTCATTTGATTTCCATTGATATGAATGATCCAAGGTCAATCATTTAAATCTTAAATCCAACCCAAATCCAACATTCTAAATCAAACCTTCAAGGTCAAGGACCTAGGTCCTGAAACCCTTTCTGGGTGAACTTTCTGTCACCTAGAAACCCTGTCAAGTGACCTCCAAATCATGATCCGTCAATTGCATATTGTTCAAACATGTCTCTAAGATCAACCCTCCAAATTGAGTGTACTAACAGTCTAACAACTCATCATAAGGTCTAATATTTATTAAAAATCTGAAACTTACAAAATTAATTTTAATTTGAAAAGTCAACTTTGGACCCCTTAATTAACTAATTAAAATAATCCATAAAATTCTAAAATTCAATAAATCATTCAAGATTCCAGAAAACATCAATTTTATTCTAAAACCAGCAACCAATCAGTTTAATTAAAAGTTAATTAATCTTCAAACTTTAATCAAACTCAAATCACTTAATTATATCGGGTACCACTGGGTAACCCAGGCCTACGAGGCTATTAAATTAGCCCCAAGGAAGGTGAAATAAACTTCATGGCCTCGGTGTGCAACAAAGGTGGTATTCAACAAACAATTAAAATCAATTTTAAAATCAAATTTAAACCATTAAGACTTAAACTTCAATTAAAATCTCCCTTAGCCTTTCAACCAATCAGAACATTAAACAACTTCAATCAAATACCCTATTCAGGATCTATCCTAGCCACACGACCTACTACACACACTTTAGATGGTTTGCTAGGACAACCAACCCTAGATCTAGGCTAGGCCGGTGTTTCCTTTTCTGCTGTGTGCCGAGTTTTTCGAGTTTTCATTGCATGTTGTGATTGAAATTGATTGATGTGTTTATTTACTTTTACTGCACTCTGTGAATTGATGTGATGGGCGATTAGATTACCCTTAGGTTAGGAACGATCTGGATGCTCACTGGATTTTCTGTAGGTGGCCACGCTTGTGTAGGGCAATAAAAGGGGCTAAATAAATCATAAATATAAATGCTACAGGTGCTTCAGCTGCTTAGCCCCCAAATAAAAAGAGCGTGGCCAAGTGTGTTTATTTTTCTGCACGTATATACATATAACTGCTTGGGATGTATTCTAATATTTAAATGCTTAGGATAACCCTGCAGGAGAGTCTAGAATTTTTATTTTTATATTCATGTAATTTGTTTGAGTATTGAGTTGTGAAAGTGACACTTTGATTTTGGGATACATCGATCCAAAGGTTGGATTCCAAAGAGGAAAGGATACCCCTTCGGGGGATAGTCCTTATCCATTTGGAACTCCAAATTTGGATCACTTCACTACCCAAAGTGGAAATAGTAACCTCCCCATCAAGGGAAGAGTTCTCTTTTCCATTTGGGTATCCAACCACGAAGAATCTAAGGAGCTCGAGGAAGAGAAGACCGAGAAGTTGAAGACATAGAGTATCCCACTCAAAGTCACTTGCGTTTGTATTAGGATTAGAATCCGGGTTGTTGTTAGTGGTGCCCGGCCACTTTTAATTTATGTAAATCTGGGTTGTAATAAGCAAGACAATTTGCCTATGGACATTTACTTAATTAATTTGATTATTTAATGTGTTGTGATTTAATTTGATTGCGTATTGGATTGCCTGCTTTTCTTAGTTTTTTTGGGCGATTGAATGTCGTTCTTTTTGTTTTAGCCTGGAATTCGTTAGGCTCTTTAAGGACCAAAAATATTTCTATTCATAACCTATATTTAAAATTTTAAGATTTAAATAACATAGAAATTTAACGACCTAGGGAATAGCCGGAATCGTCCGGGGTCGCATGCATATTACTGCATCTCTCTCCCTCCTTGCTATAAGACACTTCCCCGCCCGTGGGTAGAGTCCAGATAATCCGACCTATGAGGATGAGGTGCTGGATCTGGGGAAGTTTAGTCTTTTCAAAAAAAAAAATATTTTATAAGCCTTTTTTAAAATTTCATGCATACCAGATTTAGATACTTTAACCAGCATGCATCGCATTAGAAACTTATTAAATTAAAATTTTAATTGCATTTTAGTCTAAGCATTCCACCCGACATAAGTCAAGGGGTCAATTAGGAATCCGTTCTAGATGTCGACCCCAACCTCTTAAACCAGTCTTAAATAACGTCCCTGATCACTCTGCATCAAAAGATCGGACTTATGGTTTTGAAGCGTTTAGGTGGTTTAGCTGGCTCCCCAATCCAGGCCGGGGTAAGTCCAGATTTTGCACTGCATTAGTCAGGTTCGGACTACTGTGTTCCAGTGTCCAAATTTAGATCTAAGATCTGGGGCATGTCTCTTTTTGAATCATAAGACCCCAACCTCCGGGAATACAATCCCAAATTTCTAATAAAATGCTCAACTCAAATTAAATATTCTTTCAATCCAAAATTTAAAGCCCAACACTTAGCTTAGATCGGGGCACTTCTGAATTGTTTCAGAATCCTAAAGTGTCCCCTACCCTTCCTCATTTGATTCCAAAATAAATGTTCAATCTTGCTCCAATCCCTTTTCAAAATCCAAATTCACCTCTTTGGCATCACTTCTAGAAATCTCTAAACAAAATTTCTGCCATTATTCTAATCGAAAGTTTTCGTAGGGGACTCCGGCCTCCCACGATGTAATTAACTACGAGGGCTTGCGCTCGTAGGAGATTTAGAACCCACATCTAATTTTTCAAAACTAATTTTTAAAAACTCGATTAGTTATCTTTGGGAAAAATCAAATCACTAATGATCGTTATCGTTATGTTCGAACGATTATTAACAAATGATATCTTCTCCCTTCAAGGAGATATATCTTTTGTTAAAATGAATTCGAATATAAAATTAACGATCGCTCCTCTTGATTATTGTAGCCCGATATTTGACTGAACCTTATTTTGACCCTTTAGGGGGCCATATGAAGTTCTCTTTTGAATTTGGCTACGATATTCAAGATAGAATTCTTAATTCTAAATCTGAACCCCATCCTGAAATTTTATTTCCACCTCCCGAGGTGGTATAATATTTTTGATGGGATGTTTGATTTCAGAATTAAAGTTTAATTTCAATTCTAAATTCCCCAAAGAAGACTAAATTTTTCAAAACCCGCTTTCAAACGACAACAGACGCCTGCCATCATCTGCCTGTCGCCAGACCCTCGTCGAATTTCTACCCAACGTTGTATTTCTGCCAGTTGCGTGACTTGCCTCGGATATCTGCCCGACACCGTACTTCCACTCGACGCAGGACTTCTGTCAGTCGCGGGACTTTCGTCGCACTTCTACCCGACGCCGGACTTCTGCCCGTCGTCGGACTTCAACCCGACACTGTACTTCTTCCCGTCGTGGGACTTCTGCCCGTTGACGGATTTTCGTAGGAGTTATACCCGACGCCGTAATTCTTCCCGACGTCGGACTTCTGCCCATCGCCGGATGTTTGTTGGGCTTCTACCTGACACCGAATTTCTACCCGTCATAGGACTTCTTCCCGCCGACGGATTTTCGTCGGAGTTCTACCCGACGCCGTACTTCTTCTCGACGCCTGACTTCCGACCATCTTCAGACTCCCTGCGACTAACATCTCACCTCCACATGAAGGAATGAAAAAGAAAAGAAATTTCTAACTCCTGTACAAGAGGAGGGGCGTTGTCTCAAGTAGGAAAAATCACCTACTGAATAACAACGGAATGCCTCAACTGTCAGAAAGCCAGAATGAGAGAAAAAAGAGGGAAAACCGCTAACTTCTGTGCCAAAGGAGGGGCGCCGAGTCAAGTAGGGAAAGTCACCTACTCAAAAACGGCGGAAGGCCTCAAAATGCCAGAAACTAGAGGGGAGAAGAGAGGAATACTCTAACTTCTGCGCAAAGGGAGGGGCGCCGAGTCAAGTAGGGAAAGTTACCTACTCAAAAACGGCGGAAGGCCTCAAAATGCCAGAAACTAGAGGGGAGAAGAGAGGAATACTCTAACTTCTGCGCAAAGGGAGGGGCACCGAGTCAAGTAGGGAAAGTCACCTACTCAAAAACGGCGGAAGGCCTCAAAATGCCAAAAGCCAGAGGGAGAAAGGAAGAAGGGGCGAGTTTCTCCTAGGCCCTAGGGGGTCTATTTATATTATTTTTGAGGGGGGGGGGGAGGATTCCAAAATTTTATTAAATTACCTGAATTTTTTCAAATTTTTTGGGCCCCGCCACTTAAGAAAAAAAAATATATATATTTTAAAACCGGCCGGCGGTTTCCTAACCGCCGGCCAAACGGCTCGGCCAAAAGGCGCGGCTAAGTGCCGCGGCCAGCCGCGGACAGGCCCAGGCGCGGGCCGGGCGGGCCCAAGCGCGGGCCGGGCGCGGGCCCAGGTGCGGGCCAGGCGGGCCGCGTGAGCGGGCCAAGGGCGATTCCGCGCCACCGCTGCCGGTTCGGTAACCTACGCGTTACCGGGCTCCGATTTTGGGCCCGGACGGTCCAAATTCGACGTTTTTGGGGTCCCCGGACACGTTTTTCGACGTTCCAGACTCAATTTTGACACTTTCAGAGCTCAACGGGGCCTCTATGATTGTGTTCGAGCAAACATTTAATTTTTGGAATGCAATTTTTTGCGATTCGGCCAATGTAAAATACGGGAACAAGTATTTTCGGACTCGTGGAGCTTCGACATCCGAAAATAGGGGGGCAACCGATATATCGCCAAAAAATCATCTTGATCGGGCACGAATCTCGAGGAAAAACTCAAGTTGGAAACTTCAAAAATTATTTCGGAGACCATTTAAACTCCGATTTCAGCAAGCTTATAGTCGAACTGAGCGTCTCGGAAATACAAATCCAACAACACCAAATTCGACTCAATCCGAGCCCAAACGAGTCCAAATCAAGTACCCGAAGTGCTGTTGGAAGCATCAAACAGCCATTTGAGTTACCAAACGATCTCCGATTTTGACAAGCTTATAGTCGAATCGAGCGGCTCGACGAGACGAATCCAACGAGCCTAAGATCGCAGAATTCTGATATCATTAAGATCTTCAAATGCTTGATAAACGGTTCACGATCAAGGGATTCAATATCGACCGTTCATCCAGATCACTCCTTATTTGCCCTTGATCCCTCACATATTTATAGGCTATGCCACTCCAGAAAAACTATAAATAACCCCTCATTTCTCTTAAGAGGGGACCCAAGCCAAGAAGCCAAGAAGAGAAGAAGAAGAGAAGAGAAGTCTAGGAGGGAACAGCTCCTCCTCGACCACCACCGGAACACCGCCGGAACTCCGCCGGAACACCACCGGAGCACCACCTGGTGCCCGAGGGACGCCGGAATTCTGCCCGACGCTAGAATTCTACCCGATGCCCGAGTGACGCCGGACTTCATTCCAAGTGACGCCGGAATTCTGTCTGACGCCCGAGTGACGTCGGAACTCTGCTTGGCCTTGTAATTGATACTCATTGTAATCTGATCGTCCTGAAGTTAAAGGACGAGTCAGCCTCGTGTATTTCAAACAACACTAGTGGAACTTTTTCAACTGGGCGTGGCCCCGTGGTTTTTCCCTTTTTCAGGGCTTTCCACGTAAAAATCCTGGTGTTTCTTTCACTCTTCTATTTGTGTGCTGGATATACGTACAACGCTGAGACGGAAATATTAAACTCTATCGCCGCGTATATTTGAGTCCGCAACATTACTAAATGTCCCCATTAGGCTTAAAGGTATGTCATTCAAATTTCTTAAATATTGGAGTTGATTTAGAGTGTTCATAATCAAACCCAAATTTCAATATAAGGTAAACCCCATAATAAGCTTTGAAAATTCAAAAATTCATAACCAATTCATAAAAATCTTTGAAATATGAAATAAATTTATTCTAAAAGAAATAAAAATCTTAATTCTAAGGTTAAGAAATTTCATTAATTAGTCTAGAACTTAGAAAAATAAAAAAAATCTAAATAAACCCCTAAAATCTAAAATAAATTTTCATGAGGTATTTATTATCTATGGAAATTGGAAAAGTCAAACTACCAATTTTAAAATAAAATAACTCATTTTAATAATTCTTTTAATAAAATATATCGTAATTTTAATAAATCATAATAAATAAAAAATGCATCCAATTGAGTTCAAAATTTTATGAGATTATCATAGAATTCAATCCCGTTTTTAAGATAAATTTAATCAATTTTAAATATGATCATTCTAAATGAAAATCAAAACCAATAAATAATATAGAAATTATAAAAAATGTGAAATTAAATTAAAAAAAATAGTCAAAATTTATGGGCGATTTCTCCATTTACCTCTAACCGCTAAAAGTTTCCCATTAGCTTTGGAGCTCATTTTGATGGAAAATAGAATTTTCATCATTAAATAATTAAATAATCTAAAATTCAAAATGCTCAAATTTTTTTTTTAAATTTTTTATGGGATGTTCTTCAGGTTGTCATCAACTTTAGAGACATATTTCATAATTTTGGGACATTATTTAAACTTAAAAAAATTAATCAACTCTAAGTTTAATAAAAGAATAGTTAAATAATCTATAAATATGCAACTCTCTTTGATCTGTTGGTTGAGAGTTTTGCTACTAACTAAGAGGTTTTGAATTCTAGTCTTATGTATATAATGTGTGTGTGAGTTTACTGGCCTAAATATCCCAAAAAATAATCCATAAATAAAAAACATCAATAATAATATAAAAAGAAAAAAAATCTCAACTAATTTTTTATGAACTCTTAAAATTATAGAGAATAATAAACTAAATAATTTATAAACTAATCAAACTTAAAATATAATTCTTTATCATACAAGTCTTGAATAACCAAAAATCATAAAAGATACTTATTTGCATATTATAATTTTGAAGTATTATCTAATGCCTTGAGTGAGGTGTACTCCTTACTATTTCATTATCAAGAACATGCCCCTTGTTGTTTTTGACTTTAGTTTGGGTAAGTTGAAGTTGTATTTATAAATTGATCGATAGTATGAGAAGGAGTTGCTCAATTACAATCATACCCAAGATGTTAACATAAGCATCTTTTTAAGGATACCCCCAAGATATTGACTTGCTTCTTACGATTGTTTTATGGCTGGCTTTTATGAACGATGCTATCGAGGAGATGTGTCATTATTGCTTATATGATGAGTAAAGTAAGACTAATTGGTCATAAAATTCCAGCTACTTGATGTTGAGGACTTATAGGTATGGACTATCATCAAATGACATAATTACTAATCGAAAAAGATGATACTATCTTTCGCAAAAAATGTCAAATTATTGTGCGCTAAAAGATTCATGAAGGTAGAAATGATTTAATTTCTTAGAGTTATATGAAGATTCCACACCCAAATTTTGCTGAATGAAATTAGCATACAAAATATATCATATTTTTAATGCGAAGAGCCAAGGAAGGAAAAAAAATCCATGAGGATTACTCGAAATAGTTTTATTAATGTGAGTTAAAGATCACAAATGGCACATCGCCACATAACTCGGAAGATGTTAATACAATATAATTTACTTGAACAACAAGAGACTTATCTTGTGCTAATAATAGGAGGGAATCAATAGTGAATTTCAAATGATAATGAACAGTTGGCAATAGAAATCAAGTGATGAAAGATGTTCAACTTGATATTTATTTTAATAAGAAGGGAGACTTTGTAATTAACAAGGTGGGATGTTGATCGTTAGTGAGTGTTAGATAATGATTGACATTAAATGTTAGAAGTTGGGGTGACAATGACATATTGTCTATCTTCTAATAAGAAGGGAGATTGCACAACTAAGAGAGAGACCATGAACTTAGAATTCATGCATCTAAAGTTTGTGGTTGATAGATATTTGATGTGATTGAAGACATGAGTTGGATTGCATGTATTCAATATTACATATTAGAAGTTAGTGGTGATGGGCAGTCTGCTTGGTGATTCTTTTAATATAAGGGGAGATTAAATATCAAGAAGATAAATAAAGTTATTAATAGATGCCAAACATTGGCAAGCATCGGTTGATGAGAAATTTAAATAAAAATTAAGGCTCATTTGATTTACAATCATTACCAAAACTTTATTTGCAAAGAAAATAAAAATTAATGTGAAAATAGAATTTGCATGATTGTTTTAGGAAAGCTTGAGAGTCCTTTTTTATAATTTTTTTAAAACAAATATTTTTTACAAAATAATGAATAAATCAAAACTAATTAAAAAAAGAATAAAGAATGTCTCAGACACTACAGAAAAATCGTCCATTACCGGCTGATTTTTCGGGCGGCTTTCCGGTGTACTACTTTCCAACGGCCTTATTTTTCAGAAGAAATTCCGGCGGTTTTTCGGCGACGTTCCGACGGTTTTGTTTCCGGCGGAGTTTCCGGCGGCTTTTCTGGCGGCTTTTCCGGCTTTTTGTATAGTTATAGTTTAAATAATAAATAATAAGCATTTTAACACATTTTTTCTTCCAACAAAATGGTTAGAACTTAGAAAAAAATTTGGACACAGTTCGAATCCCGGGCAGCAGGCGGGCATGGCGGGAGCTCCGGCGGGCAGCCGGGCAGGCAGTACGGGTGGGTGGCTGGGCAGCTTCATTTTTTAATGAATTTTTCTTTTTTTTTTTCCGGAGGCTTTTTTCCGCCGGAAAACCGTCGGAAATATTTACCGCCGGAAATATTTTTCCTACGCGGGTTTTACTGGCGGAAAATTTTCCTCCGGAGAATTACAAAACCTCCAGAAAAATGAGCTAAACCGCCAGAAATTACCGCCGATAATGGACGATTTTCCTGTAGTGAGAGAATCAAATATAGAAAAAAAATTGTAATAATCATAAGCATTAGCATTCCCTTCATTGCCCCTCTACTTGGCTTCACTGGCTCTCCACTTGACTTCAATGGCTAAGTTATCCTATTTCTACAATAATATAACTTAGCCTGCTCTACATAGCATAAAGTCTTTGACATCATGATTTTAAAGTAATTAGTTGGGTTTAGTTGTCAATCTTTGTTGGGTAGGATTGTCTTTGACATCATGATTTTAAAGTAATTAGTTGGGTTTAGTTGTCAATCTTTGTTGGGTAGGATTGGAAGTCCAATAGAGAAAGGCTTGTTTAAAACCTTGGTGTGGTTGGAAATTATAAGTCCCTTACTGTGCTTAGATTAAAGATACTATTTGTATAGTAGTTCTTATCTTAATTTCAGAATCTGAGACTAATCATTTTTCATTTGTTGCATCATAAATACTCACCTCCTAAGCCTTTTGTCAATCTTGTATTACTAAAATATAAGCCTTGAAATTTTAACAAAATGAATAACTCAAATAAAAAATTTGAATGTTGAAAAATTTAAAGCTCAATTTGGAGTTCTTCCAAGTTTTTCAAAATTTAGTGCTTCCTTCTTTTTATCTTTCTGCTTCTACAAAGAACTACTACAGATTGAGCCAATTCATCTGAAATTATAAAAGAACATCCATCTTCAATCTTTGAAATCATGAAAATATTTTTTACTACTTTAATCAAGAGTATTTTCAAGAGATCACTTTTCTTATGATGTAATTAATCATAAGGGATTACCTTTATAAAAACTTGTAATAAAAAATAAAATAAACCTATCATATCAACTTTAGGTAGGTAAAAATATCTGAGAACATAAATTTTTTTAATTATTTTTATTTTCAAATTCTTTGTGGAATACTATTTTTTATCTTTCGAGATAATATGTTATTTTCTATATTATATTTAATCACAAAAATGAATTTTTGAAATCTATAGTTTATTTTCCCATATAGATCTAATTAAAGGAAAAAAATGACGTGGAGATAAATTCTAATGTGTTGAGACAATGATTCATAGATGGTTGAACCTTTTTACACGAGGCATTTACCTATGTGTTGCTTTCCTAATGAATTCTAACACTTTATTGCTACTTTTTCAAAGTCCATATTTTATGGCAACTTATTTTACTCATGTCTTTTGTTGGCTCTAACTTATATGTCAAAGAGATGAATAAGTCACATGTCATATTAAAAGTCATCAACAAAATAATTTCTCCTTGTTTGTCAAAGTAATATGTCATTGGGACAGGTTGACTTGAAGCCCTAGACATGCAAAAAATGAATTGGTGGCTCAATATATTAGCTTGATGGACCTATTAGGCTTCACTTCTAGGTCAATCAACAAATCTGTTGACCTGTCATGAACATTTCATGGTACTAGATTACTATCATCCTATATCAATTCATATCGCCTAGATCGATTGATTTCTCATTCTTGAGCTGACAGGTCATGAACACTTATTGAGTTAGGTATATAAAAAAAAAATCTCAAATACAAGTTCTAACTTGAACTTTTGATTACGTCGTAGATATTTCATTAAAATAACCTTTTGTGGGTTCATCATAATCTATCTCCTAGCTCAACTTTACCCCTAATTGTCCCAAAAATCTTGTTGATCCAACTCCCTACAAAGAATGCATGGCTCAATTTATTTGAATGTTTTCAAGTACATAGTTATGAAGTTCTAGAAAAAGAAAATCTCACTTAAGACTGCCCAAAAGTCTTCATAAATAATAATAATAATAATGCAATAACATTTTCTTTTATTTAGTTGTTCTTTCATGACCAAATCTCCTTATTACAATTGTCACTTTCCCAATAATTGTGAAAGGGCTTAAAGCCTACTAGAAAGAGTCATACATTAATCTTATCTTCAACATTCTAGAAAAAAGCAACTTCATGCTTGTGATGCCAAAATTCTTCTTAAAGTACTTGGCCCTATTGATATTCATAGTTCATTCAAAACATGTGATAGGCATCCTTATAATATTATTATCATATCATACTTTTTTTTTTCTAAAATAAATTTTATTTTGTTTTTTAAAGGTTTCATTTGGTACAGCTTTTTACTATTAGAAATTTTCGTACTAAAAATTATTTTAAAAAACAGTAATAAAATTATTCCAAACGAAGCTTAAAAACAAATTTTCTATTATAAATGATAAAAAAGGTGAAACCATACAATCTATTCAACTAAATAAAAATTTGTTCTCATTTTCTACCAAAACATAAATTGAAAATAGAAATTAAACGAAGCCCGAATAACTATTAATCAACAAGCGATACTATTATTCTGATCATTTATTATTAAAATTTTTTTTGTCTGATTGAAAGTAACCAGAATCATACACGAATCTCGATGCATATAAATTTTTATTACTCATTTATTTTTATTATGAAAATTTTATAATTGACTGCCAACTTGCAAATTTTTTAAAATTTAAATTTAAATTAAATAATAATCATTTAACAACTTCACAATATAAATAAGAGAAATTACAAAATCATGCATGCTTATGACTAATATATGAGCATCATAAAATGACACATTCATGAATCTCCACACAGCTTGTCAGCAATGGAAATTGGGTCCCACCTGTCCCTAACTTCTAGCTTTTTTTCTTACTTTGTTTGGGACAGCTTTCTTAAAGCTATTTTTTAGTATAAAATTATCCCAAATAAAATCTTAATCTAAAAAATTACAAATTCCCCTAAAATTAAACGAGCGACAAAATGATAATAATAATAATAATAAAATCATTATGCTCCTTTCCTTCCTTAAATTAGAGCCAATTGCTGCACAGAATGAGCTGTGAATGTACCAACAATGATATCTTAATGCTAGACATGTGTTTATTGTGTTGAAAGGGAATTTTGGCTGCTTATGGAGAGCCTGTGTAATATTTATTATATGTAGATTAGCTTATAGGCTTAAATATTTCATTGTTTAGGGCATTGATAAATTAGGGTTTGGTTGAGATTGCTATAGTGTTTGATAAAGATGATGTGAAGTTGTCGTATGGAAAATAAATTTTTTTGAAAGTTACTGTAGATATTATAAATTTGTTTTTTTTTTCTAAAAAATCAAATACTTATTCTCTTAAAACTATCACGCATTAATAAATTTGTTTGTAAAAAGTAGGTTTCATTAAAAAAAAAGTTTAAAAATAATGAAAAAAACAGCAAGAAAGAAATAGCCAAATAGAACTGTGGTTATGATATGAAAAGTAAGGCATTGAAAAAGCCCTCCCAAACAAACCCTAAGGCTTCGTTTGGGACGGCTTTATTGCTTTCTAAAATAGCTTTTTAGTATAAAATTTTTTTGAACTAGAAATTTTTGTACTAGAAAACTGTTTTAGAAAGCATTAAGAAAACCGTCCCAAATGAAGCCTAAGTCTTTGATTTGATTGATACAATTTTCTAATTTAATAGGTTCGATTCTGATTGGTTGTTAGTAATTAACCATGTGGTTAATTCAATAGGCTACTCAATCACGCAATGCTCGATCTACCGTATGGTGTCATAATGAAAATAAAATTTTGAACTAATTTTGCTCGGTTATCGTTGAATCGATTATGCAAGTTTAAATTTTATTTGAGATGACTTTCATACTATTTTTTAAAGCAGTTTTTTAGTACAAAAATTTCTAGTTCAAGATATTTTTGTACTAAAAAGCTATTTTAAAAAGAAGGCAGAAAGCTATCCCAAGCAAAGCCTTAATCTTGACTAAATAATTAACTCTATAAATTGTGATTGGCGTATTCCGTAATTTAAATTTAAAATTCATATTTCTAATAGCTAAAGCTTTATAATTACGTTGGTAAATTATAATTTTTTTTCTATTTATCTGAATTGATATATGCATTTTTATGAATAAATTTGATAAGATTTAGATATAAATATGCTATATAAATAAATATAAAAATTTATATTTTAGATATATCAATATAATGTTTTTGATATGTATGTAAATCTTGTTTTTAAAGTCCAAAATAAAACAAATATGTGACGCAAGCGCTTACAAGCTGTTGCAATTATCTTTTGTCAAAGAAGTAGATGATGACACATTTGTAGTCATTAAGAAATTTTTAACCAAATCATAAAGCTTTATATATATATATAAATCACAGTTAATTAACTGAGTATATTTGAGAAAGACTGGCATTAGCCACTATCTTCTACTTGCTTTTAAAAAAAATTTATACTAAAAAACTGCTTTAAAAAGCCGTGAAAAAACCCTCCCAAACGAAACCTAAATCTTTCTCATGCAGAGGAAAAACATAAAGAGCTCATGGGTTGAAAAAAAAAATATTTTGGTGAGATCTATACTATATACACAGCTCATCTTGGTCTGTTGGTTGAGAGCTTAGGCTTCCAACTAAGAGGTCTTGTGTTCGAGTCTTTGTGTATGCGTTGTGTGTGCGAATTTGCCTTAATTGGCCTAAATGTCCCAAAAAAAAAGATCTATACTATATTACAGTCAAATAATTATTAAAATCAATTTATTTTTTAAATTTTAAATACATTTTTATAATTCAAGAAATGAGCTCTAAATGATCTTCAATGAAATAAAATTTTGAGTATTTTCTTCAACTAAGTATTTATGGGCTATTCGATGTGTTGAATAAGGAATATAGAGTAAAATGAATGTACTTAAAATAAATAAAGAGTATTTAAAATATTTTAGAGTTATTTGATCAAGTGTAAAATAAATTTAGGTGATTAATTCTTTTTATTTGATTTGAAGTAAAATTAATTCATCATACAGGCTGATAACGTTGGCTAGTAGTGGTGACAGTGGGCAATGAGCATTGATGGTGACAGCTGGTGGTGGTAATGGTTGTCAGGCTGGCTTGTGGCAATGGATGAGGCGGTATAGGCGGTGACAACATTAGTGATGGCGGTGGTTTACGTTAGTGAGTGGTGAAATTTTTATGATGTATTTAGAAATTAAGCAAATCAACTCATTTAGAAATACATAAAAAATATGAACTCGATGATGAATTCTAAATTAAATGATGAATTACATTGCATTTTATGCGCAACCTATCAAATTACCATATTATAAAAATGCATGTATTTGATTTACTTTATACCAACAATGCAATAAACTAAATTGTCCCTTAATCCTTCCAAAACATAGTTATTACTTAGATGGGTTAATATAATAAAAATATCATTATTATTATGTTCTAGATAAATCATGGTGATAGATAATTTTAAATTCTAGCTTTGCACATAAATCTTGTACACACTAATTAAAGAAAGGAAAATAAATAACAAGTTTTTATAAGAAAAATATCAGAATAGAAAAAATATGGGCCCAACACAGATGAAATGATCTATTATATAAGTTATAGATATCCACTATTTCCATCAATTAGAGAAGAAGATATTTCTAAGCAATAGACTTGAGTTTGGTTTTTCATAATTATAGTAGTGCTTGCTAAAAATATAGTAAAGAGATGGTAATGGTGCTCGGACAATATTTGTTTGGCATCATCACTTAAATGATGAAAGTAAGACGTTAGTGATTGGATTGTTGGGGATGTAAAACCACGCAATAAAATAAATAAGAAAAAGGAAATGCAGCGGAAAAGAAAGAGCATAAGGATTTAACGTAAAATAACTTGAAATCGGGAAAAAAATCACAGAGCCACACCATGCAAAGAAATACATTATGAAAATTAGAAAAAAGTGTACTGATCTTTTTCTTTCTCACTCTCTCATTGTCTCTCTTTATTCTTTACATCATACAGAACTGACAAAGATATGCACATTAATATCGCCAAGTGATGCAACATTCAAGTCAAATATAAAAAAATGAGAAATAAGCTGCCCAACTTGACTCACAATGCCTCAACGCTGGGTTTGGAGCACCATAATGCTCCACTTTTTGCCTCCATCCTGACAAGCAGCACCGCTGCACCATGTATTGGAATGCCACAACGCTCCGCTTTTCATCACAACCTAACCAAATATGACTTACATACAGGATAAGTCATATCGTGTTGAATGATGATAGACCAAGTCCAAGATCAAAGTTTTGGGGACAATTCATATTTCTTTAATTTAAATTAAATAAACCACAGAACTTCTAATTAACTTTCAGTAAATAGAAAAATAAACTCATCCACAAATTTTCTATTCTTTTCATTCATCATCAAAATGGTCTATACAACGACTATACTCTATAGTATATGGCCATAAATCAGAATAGAGCAAATAAATATATAGCTATGACCGTACAAAATCAAAAAATATCTATACATACTCGAACATATCAGAACATGGGAATACAACTTTTTAACCAGTTCTTTCCCTTTTTATTAACCTTAAATAAAATACAGAATAGGTGTGAGTATACATAGCTCAGCAGATTACACCCATGGATCAAAATTTTCAAATATTTCACTTATTATGCATTTAACTGAGTTTTAAAAATAGCAAATAATAATTCATTGTATTGAACAAAATAATACTTGAAGTTATCAAAAATAATGTAGAGAAAATAAATAAATAAGTAATACATATATAAGATTATAAAAAATAATAGATTTCTCTCAACACTTATACTTGACATCAAAAATAGATACGAGAATTCAGACCCTAATGACTTTATGTGCTAGCATATCAGAAAACATATTCTTATACTCTCAATACTTCACATATATCAGATATTAAAAAATTCAGGCCCTTATGACTCTCTGTGCATCCCACACAATAGGACTTTCTCCAACATTAAATTTTCATAGAATCACACCTTTCAAGCAAATAAGTTGATATATTATTGCAATTTAGGAAATCAATGTAAATAAAACAATTGTAAAAATGTATGGTGTGACATACCGGTAGCCTATAGTTTTAACAACTGAATAGAAATTTAGTATTTTAGAAGTTCATCTAATTATCAGATATTGTTTAGGCTGTTATTTTAAAGTTTTTACTATACTATAATCTTATTTTTGGGGATTAGAATTATTTTCTAATTTGCCAAAAATAATATATTTTTGGATTTACCTGGTGAAATTTTTTCCAAAAAAAATCCTAAATATTTAGAACTGTTATATCTATAGCATATAGAAAATTACATGATAAAAATTTTGTGTTCAAAGTTATCCTCATTTTTACTTTATGAAATTATAAATTAATTAAAAAAATTCTTATATTTTTCATATTTTAAAAAATTGAGATATGTAGAATGTAACATATCTTAATCCCAATAACTTTCAAAACAAAATAGACATCAGAAAATGGACCGGAGGTGCACAAAATGAACTTTCTATCTTTAGTTGATTGAAGGGGCTTTATTATTTTATGGTAAATAAGATTGAAGCAAAATTGGATAATTTTATAAAAATTTAACCTAGTGTCGTAGTGCTCTACCTTGCAGCATGACAATGCCCAACCCCAATGCCATAGTGTTAGTTAATTTTTGAAAAATTATTGGAGAGATCAATGCCGTAGCATTGCCAACCTAGCTCCACATCACTCTTAAGGGAAAATTTTAAATTTTTACATGCATACACACAGATCCACTCGGTCCCTCTGTAGAATACATTTAGACACTCTCATGTGTGTAGAGCATTCACAGATACTTGCAAGTGGTATGAATGCAAAAATTTAGAAATTCATCTTCATCGGTCCGAGTCAGAATAGGTGCAACTGTGTGTTACTACTACATGTATTACACACTTTGTCTCAAAGTCAGCATGAGTGTACAACACCACATGGCTCGAGTGTACAATGTTTTAGCACTCAAATGTACAACGCCACATCGTTGTTTGGTTAAACAGAAAAAAAAATGGTAAGCACCTCGAACCCAATGAAGGGGGAGGCCCCCTACCCCCAGCAAGCTCGATCGACGAAATTCAAGTCAGCTAGTTAACCTATAACTTGATAGATTAATAGAATCAGATTCCACACAGAACTAACATGAATGATGGTTGGTCTATGGTGGTCAGACGATAGTAGTTAAACATGAAAAACAGATGTAGTGAATGAACTATAACAATTGTGTTGTATTGGTCAAATAGTGAATGGTAGCTGATGGTGGTTTGTTGGTGATAGTTGTATGACGGTGGTGGTTGCCAATGATAATTGGCATCGAATTCCAAGTAAAGCTTTAGAGTGTTTCAAATCTCTAAGCTTTCTCAATTGATGGTATATTTATAATTTCAAAGAGTGTCATTTTGATACATATGTATAACATTTTATAAAACTTAATCAGACAACCCTTATTGAATCTTTCTCATTGACTATTCAGTTAACATTTGAGTGCCTTACGGCCCTCAAAATCAAAATATCTTAGGCTCGCTAGAACTTGCTCTTCGAGATTCTCAATATGACTATTAGCATGCAAGATTTAGAGTTTGTTTAATAATTAAATTAATATCTCAAAATTTCAAACCATTCTTCAAGTGAACGTTTGAGTTGGGTTTATTTGGACTTAAATCATAACATCTTGTGTGGTTTTGGATTTATCTTATTGAGAAGTTTAATTTCATGACCATATATAGATGTGCTAAAATTGAAGCTTGGATCATCCTCAATTTATTTCTTGAAGTCTCTAACATAGGTGATGCATTAAGGTTCATGATAATCAAGTGAAATTTAAGGAGATGTATGATTTTCACCCTGTTTTTTGACATAAATGTTTTTTCCATCTAAAAATATATATTCTTTCTTCAAAAAAAGTTCATGATGTAAAATTATAACTTCAAAAATATTATAAAGCATGACCATTGACTTCCCCTCAAGGTTGTGAATTAAATAACTATCTTCATTAATAATTGTATACTTCTTTGAAGTCAACACATTAATTAGAATGAGAATTCACCAAAAAGGCTTTACTCCAATTTCTGTCAAATTATTTATAATTACTTGTAAAACTTAATTCTAAAATATTAAAAATTGGCGGGATAGACATATTTGAATCCAAAATTATTTATAACCACCAGTTGTCCATGCGAGAAACTCCTTTCCTTTACTTCAAGTATAAATATGGCTTAAGGATGAGAGAAAATCTCACCCCCTCTCAACTCTCTCTTTGTAGGATCCAGCTCATCTTAGAAGGGATTATATACTCTCACTTAAATTATATCCACTTTTTAGGCTCTAGTATTGCGTCTCTATCAAAATTATAAAAAGTCCTTCATAGGCCAAGTTGCGAAAATAATTCACATTTTTCAATTCCTTCTTCATAGACTTTAGTTGCATATCTTAAAAGAAGCTTAATGATGTCTTGTATATGTGAAGTATTCTCACTTTACAAGCTCCATTATTTTATGTACTAGAAGTTTCAAACGGCCCTACACAAGCAGAGTTATGAGTGCAACCAAGGTTTATAATCCTTACAATGAAGCATTGATGTTCACTAAAATTGAATTGATTGTCTCCATCTGGTTGGATTGGATCTAAGGTTGGATAATTTCACCCTATTTTGAAGTACAAATTTTTCTAGATGGGCAGTTAATTATCATCCAAGCTAGGTGCATTTCATACAAAAGAAAAAAGGTTGATGCTATTGAGTATTGACTACTATTGATGTGATGATGGTAAAAATATGATATATTTGTCTTCAATAAATTTTTGAAATTAATCCTTTTATTAAAAAATAAAAATAAAAATTTTTAAACAAAGATAACATCTCCATTTACTGTCATGAATAAAAAAAAAATGGTAGGATAAAAAATTTATGAACAATTTTCATGAATCCATCATTTTGTTGGCTACTAGCTTTGTGAATTTATTGCAAATTGTATACTTATAAAAATTAGTTGAATTTTCTTGTAAAATATCCTATTGATGTGTAGATGTTACATTAAAAAATTTAAGAATTTTATTTGAAGTATTTTATTTTGTAAATCTTTGAGTGGATATTAGTCAATGGTTTATACACTGCAATATCCTTTTAGAAAAATTTGTTGAAGTCTCAAATGAATAAATTTTCTAGCATATTTGATATTGTTAGAAAGAGAATTCAATAATTTTTTTCCTTCCATAATTTTTTGCTCTTTTAAATTTTACTCTTATCTAATATGAATTGTATGTACATTTCAAATATTTTCAATGGTGGAGCTTGATTTTAGATTAATATTGATCTTGAGTGCCAATATTGGTGATGTCAGGCATTAGTATTCGCTTTGATACTACCAAAACTATTTGAAATATGTTGTAGTTAAAGTTATACCCTTGTGATAAACTTCAAGGGGGAGGAGACCTCCTATCGAAGCTAAGATAAGAGTTTAAAGGTTTTGTGTAAAAAATTTCATGAAATCTCTAATGATAGTTATGAAGAGTGTGCTTACACCATGTAGATCCAATTATTTTAAAAATGTGATTGTAAAATAAGATTTCTTATTTATTTTAAATATGTATCTCTTCATGTATTAATATGTAAGTTTGATTGATATTTATAATCAAAGTTTGGAAGTAACGAGCTTTTAATCTTTATGTAAGAGTAAGCCATATTTTTATAAATTTGGCTCTTATAGGAGATTATGTCCCTTATTTAACTCCGAGATGTAGTTGAAATTTTAAGTCTTATTAGGAATTTAGTATATTATAGTTAAAATTTAGAGTTAGAAGCAAAACGACATGAATACAGGGTTGGAGATCAACAAAGGCTCATCAAAGATTTATAAATGCAGTTAGGTGTAGAATATAGTCGTTGAATGCTTTGAGGTATTGATAATTAATATATAATGTTGTTTAAGCTTCTTCTTTTTTTTCTTTTTTTTTATTGTTAAAACCCACAAAGGGGCTTAAGTATTAATTAAAATAAGGGGTTACAAACCGATCAAATGCTCCTTAATGCTCGAAGAGCTACAAAGGAAGAAAAATAAAACTTTTGAGCCAATGATCCATACTACTTACAAGAGAAACGAGAAAAAAAAAGTGAGGCAACAAGCTAGAACCCCAAAAAAATAGCCCAAGCTCAGATGATACAAATAAGCACAAATTGCCATCAACATGTAACAGCAAGGTGAGGCATAAGCCAAAACCTCAAAAGTCTGCCCAAGCTCCACAAAAGAAAGTCCATCAACAAGCATGATCATCAGCACCAGAAGAACAACAACCATATCATCCAAAACTGAATCCAAATCATCGGACCAAACTTGTAGCTAAAGATAAACCTCCAAACAAAAATCAAATAAGCACAACATAAAGAAAGGAATAAGAGCACCACCAAAATAGGCACAGAATATTCAATGAATAACCAAACAAACAACCAAACCCATACACAGAGCTGTAATAACCCGTAGTTTGATCCAGATAGATAATTTTTTTGGAGTCATTGTAACTCCAAATTGAAAACTATCTTCGCTATAACATTGTTATTATAGTGTTTTAGCTACACAAATTTTTTCGTAATTTTTGGGCACTAGTGAAAATCCTTAAGAAATTGACACTTGTCGGTACAAGTAGAGATTTTGGGACTGTCAGGTGTCCGTTTTGCAAACCAATTTTACCAATACTTTTTAAATAAAATGATTTATTTTATTAATATTTTTTCTATAATTTTTAAAGCCCTTGATTTATATAAATTTTATATTAAAAAATTAGATTCTAGGGCATCATAAGAGTATTAGAAACAGCCAAACACAACAGCAAAAGGGACACGACCCAACACCTAGAGACTAAACCCAAACCCACCAACAATCCAACACAGAAGACCCCAACCACCAACAAGCAAGAGACATGGAACCAAGAACTGAAACCAAAAACCCACCAGCTTCCGAAAGACCCAGAGGGGGCCCCTAGAATAAAGAACCCACACAACTAGAGACACCCAACCAACAACAACCAAAGACAACTAACACCGAGCAAGACACCCCAATACAGGAAAACCCTACCCCAATAAGAAAAAAACAAAGAGAATTAACCATTAGAAGTAGGAGTAGAGGGAGCTTTAGATCTAGTAGATATACCTTCAGGGTACTTGAAATTCTATACCAAATTTTTATTTTTATTTTTATTTTTCTTGTTTTTCTTACTTATAACCTTGGAGAAACCATCATTAACAACTTGCACAATATTTAAATCATTATAATTTTAAGAGCCATTGTAGATACCATTTTTAACCTCCCCTACACCCTAGTTAACACATGGCGGATCACAGGGGTCCAACAAGTCAGAATGATAAACAAGATTCTCAATAGAATGCAAATCCAATTGCTGCTTCCCCACACCCAATTTTAATAACACATCATCAAAAATAGGAGAACACGATATGTTAATTATAGGCACCCTATTAGAAACATCCAAACCACCAAGAACATCCACAGAGTCAGAAAGATTATAGTTTTGAGTCTTCTATTCAAGGTAATGTTTCCCACCAACATCAAAAGTATCAACAACAAGAACCAAAATCGTATTAATAGCCATAGCATTAATAGTGCCCACAATTTCCTCAATAGCAGAAGTATTAGCAAAAAAAGGGGATATAATCATGAGGAGCTAACCTAATATTTTCCTTAGCAACAATAGTCACCGGTTTGGGATTAATCATTAAATCCATTTCTAAGTGAGGGCGAAGGCTAAAATAATCATGTTTTAGATGGCCCAGAGTTTTGTAATGTTCACAAAAAGGAGGGAACTCCTTCATCTCAAAATGTGTAATATGCCCAATTTTTGAGGCCTAAGCCATACGCTATCAGGAAATCGTTTAGAGATATCTAATTTCACCAAAACATGAGCAACCGAGAGCCGAGTGCCATTCGACGTAGTGTTATCAGTTCTTAGAGGATGACCAAATAATGACCCCAATACATGAAATATATGTGGATAAAATAAGTGGGGCCAAAGATTAGGAAAAGAAACCCAAATAGGATGATGGGGGATTCCATAGAAATGTTAAAAAAAAAGGCGACCATTTGATTATTTTCATAAAGCAGTGGTTGAAAAAGTCAGAGTGATGGGCAAAAACTCTGTTATAATCCATGTCATTTGTGAGTTTAATCAACACATGCATAGGATCCAAGAGGGTAACTGAGAAATCACCAGAAAGCTTAAGATTAAAGAAGTTTTTTCGAATTGAATCCTAAGCAGGCCTGTGACTAAAAATTTACCAATCAATGCAAATTCAAAATGGGCTGCAAGCGCAAGAATCTCATCTTTTGAAATTCAAAGCGACAGCAACCCGTGATGGGTTGTAGTTTTAAGATCAGGAAAATCCATTTAAGAGGAGGCACTCGAGAGGGCATCAATAAAAGATCAAGAATTCTTTTTACCATTTAAAAAATCAGGATCATTCAGGCGAACATGATTAAATGCCATTCGAACCGTAGGAGTAGTCGAAGGTGGAACGATCACGTGAAAAAAAAAAACCATTCAAGAAAATCATAAAAAAGGAATAAACCCTAGAAGACCCAGAGGAAAACAATCGTCAAAGAAGGAGATAAGTTCCCTAAACGCTATGTTGAAAGCGGCGAGGGCCACGAGCAGATCTACTCTGACGAGGGGAGCGAGGCGGCTAGAACGTAGTTTAAGCTTCAGATTCTATAAATGTCCAAATTCTCTCTAAACTCGAGTTAAGTTTCCTTTCATGTGGAGAATGATAAGAGTGGAATTTTGATAAATCTAGCTAAAATTTCATAACATGCTGTCATATTTCCCATATTGAATCCTTGAATCATAGACTGCTCAATTAACTTTAAGTGCCTTACTGTCTTCAAAATTGAGTAATCTTAGACTAATTTTATTTCTCTCTTCATGATGCTCGATTTGAATGCATCAGCATACAAGATTTGGGGATCAATTGATCCTTCAATTAATTTCTCGGGGTTTAAAATATACTTCAAATACTTGAATTGTGTTGATTTAGTCTTAGACATGATCACTTTTGTGTAGATGACCTTGTCTTAGGAAACAATCAGTTTGATCATAAGTCTGCTAAAATCGAAGCTCAAATGATCCCAAATTTATTTTTAAAAGTCTCTAATACAAGTAAGGCATCAATATTCGTGCAAATCAGATGAATATCCTAAAGTCCTATCAAATATACTTTGAAATGCACATCATCGTTTGATGCAACTTAGACTAACAACTCATAAAACAAAGTACATAATACATTCGTGATTGCAAAGTATTATAATCAAATTTTCCTTTTATTTACTCAATTATATTGAGAATTTTGCATGCGACATTGATCTTCTTCTTCAAAGTCATCTCAGTAAGAAAGAATTCTATTATTAGGAGAGAACAAATGATCAGTTCCTCTCGATTTAAAATTATTAATTCTCTCAAATATTATGTATTACTGTAGTGACGGGCGACTTACCATAGTGAAACTATATATTTATAAATGAAATTTAAAATTTTATACATGATACATTTTTTTCTATCATTTTTTAATTTTTTAGGTTACTTTTTTTTAAAATAAATTTATATGAATTTAAATAAAACTATATATTTATAAATGATACTATAAATTTCATAAGTGAAAGAAAAATATATAACGTTTTATAGAATTTATGAAACAATATATAAATATATTAATATAATTGACGGAAAAAAAATAGAAATGTATATAACAAATTTAAGGAAAAATATATAAATTTATACTATAATTTTAAGAAAAAAATACCAAACTTATGCTATAAATTTATGAATATTAATTATATATGTATCATCCCAAATTGGCAGTCACAAATTAATGGTTGGTGAGATAAATAGTCAGTTTTGTTTTTAAAATAGATACTGTTAAGAATTGTGAATAATTATAGTAGTTTTTATTTATTATCACTAATTTGTCTCACTAACCACTAATTTATAAAATTTATAGTGTTGCAGACTGAAATATTCACGGTTGTAGAGAGATATAGAGTTTATCGTCTAAATGTTGTACAAAAATTCAGCACACAGACAAATAAGAGAGAGGGGCGCGAGAGTCATAAGAGACACCAAGATTATTATGTGAAAAATCATAAAAAGAGAAAAAACCACGGGGCCTAGCCCAGTTGCAGTGATTCCACTAGTGTTTGTAGTTGATTATAAATTGTGCCCTTCCTCTGGGGAAAAGCCTTAGCTCATTGTATCATATAGAATAGATTGCATAGTTGCGGTTGGAAGAATCCAATGATAAGGGAGTCATTCTCAAAAGAATGTTAACATGTTCATTTGGTTGGTAGGACGATGGTGGTCGAATGAACAGTAGTTGGCGGGCAACCATGGTCAAACGGACCATAGTTGGCTGGGAACGGAGGTCAGAGGGATTGTAGTTGATGGGCGACGATGATCAGAGGGATCATAGTTGACGGCCGACGGTGGTCGGATGAACAGTAGTCGGCGGGTGACGGTGGTTAGAGGGACCGTAGTCGGCCGACGACGGTGGTCGGAGGGACTGTAGTTGGCGGGTGATGGTGGTCGAAGGGATCGTAGTTTGCGGGTGACAGTGGTTATAGGGACCATAGTTGGCGGACGACGGTACATGATCAGAGGTATTGTAGTTGACAGGCGGCGATGGTCAGATGGACAGTAATCAATAGGCCATGGTGGTTAGAAAGATCATAGTAGGCAGGCGACGGAGGTCGGAGGGACCTTAGTTGGCGGGTGATGGAGGTCTAAGGGATCGTAGTCAGCGGCGACGTTGGCCGGAAAGACCGCAATCGCTGAGCGATGGTGGTCGGAGACCATAATCGGTGAGCGATGGTTGTCGGATGGACCGTCGAAGGGACCATAGTTGGCGTGCGACGGAGGTCAGAGAACCATAGTCGGCAGGTAGTGTTGGTTAAATAATGGTCGGACGAAAGTTTGGATACCATGATCGGTCGGGTGGAAGTCCCACGGCGGTAGGCGATCGGATGATGGTCTGATGATCGTTGGACAAAAGTCCAGCAACGATCGTCGGCCGGGAGGTGGTCCAGCAATGGTCTGGCGGGGGTCCGGAGGCGATCAGTGGCCGGGTGGAGCTCTTGATCTTTGAAGCTTCGGAGCTCTTGATCTTTGAAGCTTCAGAGCTCTCTCCAATCTTCAGCCAAAGGTCTAAGCTCCAAGCTCCCCTTCATGTGTGAAGTGTCTATTTATAGATTTTTGAAAGTGGCATGTCCCATAAATAAGGAAAAGATCTGGGAAAAATTCAGACTGTTCCATCGGACGACCCATATTGATCATCTCAATCATAGAGCATTTGTCAAGCATTTATGTGCCTAAATAATGCTAGAATTAAGCGATATTGGGCTCGTTGGGTTTGTCTTGTCAAGCCGCTCGATTTGATTATAAGCATGCTATATTTGGATATGATTTGGTCATCCAATTTACGTTTTAAACCTTTCAAATGTGGTTCGGGCCTCCGATTTGGACCCACTTGGGCTCGGATTTGACCGATTTTGGTGTCGTTGGGTTCGTCTCTTTGAGACTCTCAGTTTGACTATATGTTTGATGAAATTGGAGTTCAAATGGTTCTGAATTTAATTTTGAAAGCTTCTAACTTGGTTATGCCTCGAGATTTATGCCCAATCAAGGTGATTTTTTATGATGTATCATATAGTATAATTTTTAAATATATATTTTAATTTAAATTCAAATATATTTATAAAAAATGAAAAAGAAGCTAACAAAACGAAAAAACAAAAAAAAGAAAAAATATAAAAAATGTATCATTTATAAAATTTGTAATATCATTTATAAAACTATAGTTTAATTTACTATGGCAACTCATCAACTTTTTGACCGAGTGAGCCTAGTCGTCCATTATTTTTTTGATAATTAATTAATTTATTTATTCTTTAACGGTATCTATTTTAAAAATTTGTCCCTGATAGGATCGGCATGAATATTTATTCTCATTTAGGAGTTTCAATATTTGACATGACCAGGAAGCCTGACTCTAATCAGACCTGAAAATTCCGGGATAGGGTCGACCTGTTTGGAAAATATACCAGGTTCGGGTTTAAGGATTCAACCTGTTTGAAAAATCGGATCGGGTCCAGGTCAACCCGCTAACCCGAAGTTGACCTGGATTTGACCCATCCCTTAACAGGCTCACAACGGCACAGTCGTTTCGCACGAGTCTCCTGTCCTGTGCGAGTCCACCCACATCTCTGTAGGACCGCAACCACTAGACCTAACCGCGGTGAGCCCAACCCATCCTGCGTGAGTTTGATCACACGACTCACATGCTCGCCCTCGCGGCTTCTTACCCGCTGGGAGTCCAACCCGTGCAATCGCACTTCTCACCAACGATTTTGCCCCAACGTTCGCCAGTCTTCGCGCCTCCGCCATAGCCAACAAGTCCAACTCATGTGTTCCATGGCTTCCGCCTCCGCTTGCGCGACGTGCGCGACAGGCAATTCTGTTGAGGCTCAGGTCATCCGTGTCGGGTCGGGTTGACCTAGGTTTTTGGCGGGTCCGATCTGGGTTGGATTTTTTGACCAGTTTGAAAAAAACATGTCAGGTTCGGATCAGGTCGAACATTAGCGGGTCAATGTCGGGTTCAACCCAAACTGAACCCGCAACCCGTTTTTGACACTCCTATAATCTCAATTGATGAAGGTCTTAAGTTAAACTCCATAAACTGATAAAATATGAATATCAACCTAATTAAAGCATTTTATCAGTGCAAAAGGTTTACTATTATTATAATAGAAGTTTAATTTATATGCTATTTCAAATAAATGGCAAGCATTCAGTTATTATTAATCTAACGGTAATGATCAAATTGGATTGCCTCCAGAATTTCAAATAGAATCATATCTACCTGTAAAGCGTCACATCACTTGCGATGCCCTTTTGCACATATCTTGGTGTTAGAGTTTTTCTTTTTGGGTAGTTTAAGCAAGATGATTTTCTTCTTAGGAAGATGTTTTTTTTTTTTAGGTTTTATTTGGGATGACTTTCTTACTACTATGAAAAATTATTATAGAGAAAGTAAATTTTTAAAGCTGTTATAGAAAGTAAATTTCTAGCACAAAAATATCTTAAAAACTGTGAAAAAATAATTGTCAAATAAAAATTATAATTTTAATATGAAAAATAAACTAATAAGAAAGTTGTCCCAAATACAGTCTAGCTATCGGGCCATGACTTGGTCTGCAATGTTAGACTGTCTAAAAAGCACAAGAAAACATCCTAGCATTCAATAGTTAAGGCTGCTCAGATTCCCTTAAAAGAAATTTCAAAATAAATAATATAATAAAATATTAAATAATGATTATAAAATTAATAATTTATTAATAAATTATTATTTATTCTTATATTATTTAAAATTTAATTAAAGTATAATTTAGGTAATAAGAATAATTACATTACAAAATTATTATTATTTTTAAAGGAAAATTATGAGAATAGATTAGATAATTAAAATCTTAAAAAAATAGTATTCAAGAGTTAACTAATGAGATTTTAAACCTTGCTAATATATACATTTAAAATAATTAAAATTTCACCTTATACATTAAAAGAACGATGTAAATGAACAATATAATTTTGTCTTTTGACAAAAATATTCCTCATACCAATTCATTGATTGATGTAGTTTAAGGTTTTATGTGAGACAATTTTTTAACTGTTTTATAAAGCTGCTATAAATTTTTATACTATAAAGTTATTTAGAAAGCATTAAAAAAATTGTCCCAAATGAAACTTAAGTGATGATGAATACAATTCAAAATAGGCATATAAGAAGAATGTTAGCATAAAGCAAACAATGATATGATTTAGAGTATATATCTTCCCTACAATAATTGATGCATTCCTTCCTCCCTTGATAGTATGCAATATTAGAATCATGAATCTCATAACCAAAGCTTGTTTAACAATGATTTATTGCTTTTATAGCGGCGGTTAAAACCGCTGGGAAAAGCTATCAATAACAATAGTTTTAAAGCTGCTGGTATCAAATGTTGCGGAAATAATATAGTTTTGATAGTGTTTGAGTTTAACAGAGACGATGAAGCTCACAAACCTAAAGCATTACCAAGAAAATCCAAGCACTGAACAAACATGTAATGTTCGAAGAATGCAAGATCATTAGCACATCCCTTATGATTTGAATATTTACCTTCGAAGATGGTAAAAATTAAGGGTTTGTTTGTAACAACTTTTTTCTTGCTTTACTTTTTAGATATAATCATAATTCTATTTGATTATTATTTTCTCACTACTTTCAAAATAATTTTGTATAATAAAGCTATTTTTTATTAATAGCATTCAAAAAATTTATTTTTTTCATAACAACTTTACAATTACTCTTACAAAAAGTTATAGCCGCCTCAAACATACTATAAAATCAAAATTATCCTTACCATACTTTTCTACTTAGATAGAAAATCTTTGCATGCTAATATTAATGAATGATGAAAATAATTACTAGAGAATGCTGGAAAACAATGAATGGGTGAAGATGAAGAACCAAACTATTTCTTTAACAATAATATCCAGTTCAAAACCCTAAAAAAAATGAAAAAAAAAAATAAAAAACCTGTAGCTATGACAGTTACAAACTATTTCTAAAAATTACTGCACACAAATATTATAAATTGGATAAATTGCAGTGATTGTGATCGTCACAAACTAATTTACTAATGTGAGAGAAAAATTTTAATAAGCGAAAGACAGCAAATGGTGGTATTATACTATTATAGTTCATTCTAATTCAGTATTCTCTGGAAAATAGTACTCAATACACTAGGGTACATTCTCAGTTTATTTTTTATTGTGTATTTGATGTGTATTTACTATATATACTCATAGAATCCGGACGATTCTCCCATCCAGACTCCGCACGTAATAATTTCTCCGAAATATGAGACATTCTCCTTTTACAAAATCCTAATTCTTATTATAAACTGGTTATGACCAATGCACATAAAATATTTATTAATTCTTAACCTTATATCAAATTTATTTAAACCATTGAAGAGCTTCGAGTGTGATAAAAAGTTTGAAAGAGATAAGCCATAGTAGCTTTGTTGTTCAAATATTCATGAGATTATAAAAGACTATAATTTATATGTTGATTGAGATAATATTTTGATCATATTTCTCTAAAAAAAATAGGGCAGTTATATTTCTCTAATTATGTGCATTATCAAGCATATAAAGTCAAATTTCCTTCATAAATTTTGATTATATTATTTTTTTCAAACATCCAAATACTCATATAAATATCACAAAAATTTTTATCAAACAATATCAACTCTTATAGATAATTGGGCAATGATCTTAACACCTTCCAAAATAGCCACCGACTTTACTTACTCAATAATATAGCACAAAACAAAGACTATTTCACCACAAATGTGCTTATAGGATTGCTTTGCCATATTTCCTTAAAACTTTATTATTAGAAATTAATAATCAATCATTTTTCAAAAAAAAAAAAAAAACATTAGCACCAATTTCCAGCAGTGAAAAACAACAAATGCATTTACACTTGCAATTACACGCTAAGGCTTCGTTTGAGATGGATTTCTTACTGCTTCTTAAAACAGCTTTTTAATATAAAATTTTAATTTTTTTAACTAAAATGTTGTTTTAAGAAGCAGTAAAAAAGCCGTCCCAAATGAAGCCGAGAAGGCTTTTTAACTGTTTTCTAAAGCAGCTTTCTATTATAAAAAATTCTTGAATTAGAATTTTTTGTAATAGAAAGATGATTTAGAAAGCATTACGAAAGCCACCCAAAATGAAGGGCTTTGTTTGGGATAACTTTTTTGTTATTTTTTAAAACAGTTTTTAAGTAAAAAACCTTTATGTTTGAAAAATTTTTAGTAAAAAAAATATTCCGAACGAAGACTAAGTAAAAAAAAAATGATAAAGAAAATAAGGGACTATTGCTTTGTTTGGAACATATATCTTACTACTTTTTAAAATAATTTTTTATTAAAAAATTAAATTTTTTTTACTAAAAAATTAGTTTAAAAAACAATAAAAAAAACCGTCCCAAAAAATCCTATATCTTACCATCGAATCTCAAACTACAGAATTCGTAAAGGAATTCCTCTCTGAATAACATACAGCTTGAATAAAAACAATAACAGCAACAGACATAACTGTAATGAACAGCTTTAAATGCATAAGATTGACAGAAGAATGTGAATTTGATGTGATAATGATAAAAAAAAAAAAAAAATCATCTCTGTCATATCTTATCATATCAATATATGATTTGTGTTAGGTATAGATTAATACAAAAATATAATAGAAAAGAGCACTTTATCTGATTTTCAAGTGGGGCTGAGCTATCTGAAATTTTTTTTAATAATAATTTATAAATTGGATATGAAATTCACAAAAAAATATCACATGTAAAAATTATATATATTATATAATAGCAAAGTTAAATCAGAAAAAAATTTATGTTGCTTAAGGAATAAATAAATAAATAAAAATAGTTTGAAGATTGTTTCTTATTTGATCATTGAAAAAATTGAGCTTTTATATTGTTGAGGGCCACATAAAAGTAATAATAATAATAAATCAATTTTACCCCAAAAAATGTAAAATTATTAATGATAAAATATAATTATTTACATCATTTAGAAAATCTTAATAAAAAATTATAATAGAATATTCTAATAAAAAATAGTTAGGATGAATCTAAAAATTCTTAAATTTGCTTTAAAATTAGTGTAATATTAATAACTTTAGTTCTATACTTATCTTAAAATAAATCTATAGGCTTCTAAACTCATCCTTATTAAAATTTTAGTTAGGATATCTTGACCCAATCTTTTTCCAATTTTAATTACTTATTAATTAAATGAAAATCAAATATATAATATCGTGGGTGAAAATAAATTAGGTTAAAAATGTACATTATCTTGAAATATAATTATTCCACCTACGCTAAATCACATGAATTTAGTAAGTAAAATATATACACATTTATTATATATAGAGACATATCTATTACCCCTTAGACCCTACCTTAGAAATGCCATAACAATGCAATGAAAGAAGCCAAAAACACTCTCAATTAGATGAAATATGTGGATGACAAGAGGCCATGTTAAGCCTTTCTCCTTCCAATAGAAAGAGTTGCCAACAAGAGTAGGATGGTTGGGTCAAAGTTTTCCTATGAACTTGATAAAGAGGTGATTGATTGCTTAAGAATAGCTATAATTTTTATGTAATGATAAAGCACAATAAACTAAGGCTTCGTTTGGGTTGGCTTTCTTACTGCTTCTTAAAACAATTTTGTAGTACAAAAATTAAATTTTTTGTACTAAAAAGTTGCTTTAAGAAGCAATAAGAAAGCCATCCCAAACGAAGCATAAGGCATGGAGTGGCTTTCTTAATGCTTTTAAAGTAGATTTCAAGTACAAAATTATTTAATTCAAGAAAATTTGGAAACCCGCCACAGTATTCATTGAAGAATAACATCATGAAAATTAATGCCTTTGCAAATCCACAATATTCGATGCTGCATCTCCCAATTATTGTAAAGCCACTACCGTTCATTGCTTAATGCTTCTATGCCATTATTATGTGTGACAACAAATCAACTTGCGCAAGTTAGATCTATTGATTTATACCTTCACATGGCTTAGGTCTTATTTGGGACAACTTTTTATTACTTTTAAAACAGTATTTTTTATAAATATTTCTAGTTCAAAAAATTTGTGTACTAAAGTACTATTTTAAAAAGTAATAAAAAAATCGTCCCAAATGAAACCTAAGATGTATAGAGTGGCATGCAATAAATACTTTAAAAAGATGATAGCAACTTCATAGTTATTGCAAGAAGCTATTAGGTATGGATTCTTGGTTTAATTAGCTAAAAACAAACTTTGTTGATAACGTCATTGATCTTTCCCTTGGTGGGGGCCCGACAAATATTTGTAATTAATGTGATAAATGTACTTTTTGTTTAGCATTATTCCGTTTAAAAAAAAACAAATTTACTCAATGAGCTCTTTTATATTTTGTTTATGTACATAATTGAATAAATATGAATAAATTCTAAGAGATTGTCATCTAAATAAATAAATTTGAACATTAACTCGCTAATATGATCGTTTGTTGTTTAACAAATAATTTGCTAAGAATACGATAAAATGCCCATTTAATATGACTTCATTTTTTTTAATTTGATGACTAATTATTTTGTTATTGTATTAATTTTTCTAAAATTTATACATTTTAAAAATTATGTATATTATTATAATATATATTTATGTACCAAATAATGTAAATAACATCTAATGAATTATTTAGTTTTTATTAAAATCTATAAAGCCAATTATATTTGATAATTATATTGTTTGTTTAAACTATTACCATCAAATATTTTATTAGTTTGTCTTGATTAAAGCTTAATTTTTTGTAAATATATAAGTTTGAGATTATTTTAAAACTCGGAACTTGTTTGAACTCGGCTTAAACTTGATAAGAAAATGAATGAATAGATATGAACAACATTAGTAATTGCTCGATTCGATTCATTTACCGCTCTTGCGATGAAGTGTATCATAACTTTTATTGTTTATTTAATTTTATTTTCTTAAATAGTGTACATTAAATCATAAAATATATAATCTTAATTCATGATTTAATAAATAATGTTTCTCTAATTATTAGGTCACAGTTTTTTTTTCCCCTTAATTTTGCTTCAATTCCTTGGTCATTAAGGGTTCGTTGGGATAGCTTTCGTACTGTTTCCTAAAACAACTTTTTTGTATAAAATTTTCTAATTCAAAGAATTTTTGTGCTAGAAAGCTGTTTTAAAAAAGTAACAAAAAATCTATCCCAAAGAAAGGCTAAATCTTACTAGGACAGTTCCCCTAGCCTTTTAAGTAGGGCATATCTTAGACGAGTGCACCTTTTGGCATAACTTGTTTGAGACGAACTCAATTAATCTCGCCGAGTTGCCTACACCTATATATTAAGAATGTGTGCTTTGAAGGCCAATGAAAGCTTTTCGAGTTAATCCACAAGCTATTTTCTTATATGGTATTTATTTTTAACTGTATGACTGAAAAAGAAAAATTTTCTACATAATTTGACTTTTATTATTTACATATTAGTCCTTGTATTTATGCAAATTACGGTCCATTTATTCATACTTAAATAAAAATAAAAATTGTAACCATTATATGCCCTTCGAGGTGAGAAATTATTCTGTGCGGAGTTCAGATGCAAAGTTGTATTTGAACAAATAAATATATACAGTGTGTATATATTATATACAAGTTATATATTAAAATAAAAATATATAATATATACATATTATATACACTCATAATCTAACTTGGGGATCAGTCCGCTCAGAATTTTTTTTTATTTTGGGACAGTCAGGAGATTCGAGCCCGAATGAGATGGGAGGAACATGTTCGTCGATGGCTCGGCCACAGACCTGATCTCATCCGCTCAGACTTCGCTGGAGACCAGTCCTAATCATCTAGAAAAAACAGGTAGTTCTACCATTAAAGTCTAAGAAGCCGTCAAGGCTGCTCACCATGACTACAATATTGCTACGACGAGGATTGATGTGATTTTCGACAACTGTCACGCGACCCCTTTGTTGCTTTCACACTCTTAGATGTGTTGATTGATAATGAAGTATATATTTGTTGAGATGCATAAAATTTTGAAACTAAAGTTTCCTATCAAATAGTTATGAAATATGGGGTTATAAAAATGTTAAATTAATTGGACTTTATTTATAGTATTAAATTTAAGGTTAAAAATTTTAGATCATTGGCGTGTCTAATGTAACTTAGATTTTATTTGAGACAGCTTTCTTCATGCTTCTTAAAACAGCTTTCTAATACAAAAATTAAAATTTTTGTATTAGAAAGCTGTTTTAAGAAGCAGTAAAAAAGCCGTCCCAAACAAATCCTTACTCTAATTTTAATTCGTTCTCTGTTACAAGAGGTATTAGGTAAGTTGCTCAGCGTGGTCCGGGAAGTTCGTATTGTTTGTTATTATAATGAGTTTTTGGCCTTTATCTTTATTAAGCAAGTCTTGAGAGCGTGTGACTTTCAGGAAATCTTCACATTGTTGATGAGCTTTTAGTAAATGATTTTTTTATTATGTCAAAAAATTGGATAATATGTAATAGTTTTCATTTCAGAGTAAGTGATGGCTAATATGAAAAGCTCTCCGTGAGAGGGATATTATTAATGTACTTCATGCTTCAAATTTAGTCTCATTCTAATAGTTTAAAAATATGTTGATGTAAAAAATACTAAGTGAATGATCCTCACTTAGACGCTTACTATTTTGAATTAAAATGAAATTTGATTTGTACTATAACAGGACCAACTTTGTTTGCTTTTAATTCATCTTCCCTATCACTTATCTTCTACTTGAAGATAATTTTTTTATGTGCCAAGAAAGAATCATCTTTTAAGACTTTGCAAGACCTTAATACATTAGTAAAAAAAAATTATCAATCATAATGTAAACTTGCCAATATATGAGGAGATTCATCTATAGCTTCTTTGTATTCACCAACACTACATTTGCTAATAAAAGCCAATCAAAAACTATACCTATAGTATAAATGCATTTCTTATCAAAATAAATTTAAGAGATGTGCCAAATCTAGCCTTTTTGAATCTTCAATCATAAATTTAAGTTAAGGATTTTTCCTTCAATATGCTCTCAACACAAATTTGATGTGAAAAAGGGGGAGACCTATCGGATACTGCTCTAAGATAGTACAAGGTGCTTAAAAGAATTATCCAATATATAATAAGGAACTTTGCAAGCTTCACTGATTTGAAGAGCATTAGCAACCTTATTTGCTTAAACAGATACAATTACTCATACAACTATAAGTCACTTCAATATCTACTTACATAATAGAATATCTGTCAAGATCGACATTTAATGTGGGTTGTATATTTGCAATAATTTAACTTAGTCATTATGTTCTAAAGGGGTTAGAATAAGATCAGGGCTGCAAACGAACCGAGCTGAGTCGAGTATGTAAGTGTTCATATTTGAGTTCATTTAATATCAGCTTGTTCAAGTTTGTTCGAGCTTTATTATTTGTGTTCATGTTTGGTTCATTTAAATTAATGAGTGTTCATGTTCGGTTCATGTTCAGTTCATGTTCGGTTCGTTTAGTGCTTATCGAGCTTTAAACAAACGAGCTATAAACGAGCTCTACTTTTAGATGTTAATTAACTTAACAAACAAGCTTTATCGATCGCTTCCTAACAAACGATTACATCGAGCATGTTCGTGAACATATTTAATGAATTTTTTTAAACAATCAAACAAATACGTTCATGAATATATCTATGACAAACACATTTATAATAAAAGAAATTGTCTATGTAAAATGAAAATAACATTAATCAATATGAAAAATATAGTGCTCATTATTATTTACTTTAAAATTTATTATTTAATAATAATTATATCATTATATTATAATAAACTTGTATTGTTGTTAATTATAAATTAAATAATTGTTATTAGTAAATAAATGACAAGTAATAATTTTAATGAGAATTAATCGATTAATATCAATTAATATATAATAATAGGTTATTTATTAAATATATATAAGAATAATAATGAGAATTAATTGATCTTGATGTCAAATATCAAACATTAATCGAGTTCTTTATTCATGAGCTTCTTATCGAGCTTCATATCGAGTATGTTCATGAGTTTTAAATGATCATGTTCACAAACCTAATCGAGCCAAACGCATTGTTGTTCAAACTTATTTATTAACACATCGAGTATTTATAAAAGTGTTCAAACTTGTTCAACTAACTAATTGAACGATCACGAACGAGCTCTTATCGAGCTGAGCCTCGAGCAGCTTGTCAAACTCTCAGTTCGCTTGCAGCCCTAAATAAGATGGATGACATATCATCTTGATCACCAATGAATTTATCGACATTAATGTAGCTACGACCTTCTCAATATGAGGAGTTTGTTGTAATAGCCCATATTTTAATCGAGTCAAATGGTTTATTTAGGAGTCATTATAAGCTCAAATCACAAACTGTCTTTGTTATAACATAGATATTATAGTGATTTAATTACATCAATTTTTTCATAAATTTTGGGCATTGGTGCAAATCCTTAAGAAATTGACACATGTCGGTACAATTAGAGATTTTGTGACTGTCATGTTTAGGTTTTGCAAATCGATTTCATAAAAAAATTTTAAATAAAATAGGCTTTTTTATAAATATTTTTTTATTATTTTTAAAGTCCCAGAAAGATTTATATAAATTTTATGCTTAAAAATTTGATTAAATTATATAATTAAATTAATATTATATTATTATTTTATTATAAATATCTTAAGCCACTTAATCTAATTCCTAAAATCAGCTTAGAGAGTCAAGTTAGGAGAGAGAAAAGAAAACCCAAGATTTAGAGGCCGTAGAGAGATTTTTGTCCATCAGTACTATTCAAAGATTTACTCGTCTCAGTATAAGAAACCATTATTCTCTTTTTGATTTCAATAATTTAGTATTTTGGGATTTTTTCTAATCAAATTCATATTTTCATTACAAAAAATAAGGATAATTTTGTATTGATAAAATTTTTATCGCGTAACTTTTTATATGTTATAGAGATTGAGATTGTGAATATTTTGAGTATTTAATTAAAATTTTTGTTGGGTGATTTTAAAAAGGTAGCAATTTTTATCAATTCAAAAAATTATTTTAACATCTAAAAAAGTGTATTGGTTCAATTAAAGCTTCAGAATGTCGTTATATACAATCTTTGGAAATTTTTTTAATTTCTGAAAATCTGAATTTTTGCTTAGGATGATTTTTTGTTGCCTACAATTAGGACATTTTGACACTTTCTGAATCAAGCTAAATTATACTTTATTTACTGCAATGCATTGAAAATGAATGTGGGTATGTGGCTGAATAATATTTGGTCTCTATTACTATTATAATACTATGATAATAATTTATATGTGAGAAAAAATAAATAAATAATGGTTATTTACAGGCATCTGTTGGAGACTGATTGAACTATATAGGAAGGTGGCTGACGGGTTTTGCTTTAAATACTATGGTATGATGTTATCATTTACTGATTCACATAATTCACTGATTTTGGAGTTATACGGAGATGATTATTATGTCGACAGGCTAAGATACAAGATCACTACAGGAAAATCACATATTACCGGCGACACTTTCCGGCAAAATTTGGTCATTTTCCGGCGGTTTTAGAATATACCAGTAGTTTTTCGACGACAAAATTTTCGCCAGTAAAACCCGCGCAGGAATTTTTTTTTTCCTGCTGCTTTTTTTCTTCTATTATCCAGCAGAATTAGGTCACCAGAAAATAAAAAAATTAATTAAAAAAAATTTCAGCGTGCCCGGTAGCCGCCAAGCTACCTAGCTGCCATCCCGAGCTACTCGTTGCCTGCACGTGCGGCTCGCCTGCCTTTCCACCTTGCCGTCAACCTTCCCGTGCTGCCCAGCCGAGCTTCCCGCCAGACCGCTGCCCGCGCCCGTGCGTTGCCCTGCCCGCAGGTCATGAGATTCGAATGCAGGTAAGTTGAGAAATTTTCAAACACCTAACCACATTGCTGCACATGTAAATAAGTTTCAATTCTCTTTTTTTATATTTAAACTATATAATTATGTAGAATTAAGTTAAAAACTAAAATTATATTTACAAATTAATTTAATTATGAAAATGAAAATGAAAATTTAATTTAAAAATAAAAATTAATAATTACTAATTAATTTAAAAATGAAAATTAAAATAAAGTATTACAATTAAAATTTAATTATAACAAATTATTAACTTAATAAATTAATAAAATACTATTAAGTTACTAATTACTAAAAATTAAATTTTTAAATAATAAATTAAAATTTAAAATTTTTTACTTAAGTTAGGAAATAATTAACTTAAATTAGTTAATATTATTTTTAATGATTTTTTTAAAATCATTTAAATAGCTAATTTTTAAATCATTTTAGTTAAATTATTTAAAATCTGCCGGAGGGCTAGAAAAGCTACCAGAAATGTACACTGGAAAGAAACCACTGAAAAATTTCACCGGAAAAGCTGTTTCATTTTCTTCTGTCGAAAAACAACCAAAAAGCCGCCGGAAAATTTTGCCTGTAATTAGTGATTTTCCTGTAGTGGACTCTATTAATTGAGCTAATGGTTTACTGAGCCAATGTCGATGGGCTAAGCTGTCAGGACTTCTTACTTGATTAATATGATTATTAAGAGGCATGCTATTGATTCATGATTATTGTATGAATTTATTGTTCATTATTTATTGATTTATTGTCACTATACAATTTTAATGTTAGTGCTGCGAGTTTACTAATATCGATGTTATTAGCATTGACATCATTTACTTCTTTACTATACTGCATTGATGTTATCATCAATATTGATACTGATATTATTGTTGGTATACTGTTACTATTACTGCTACTGCTATTAATTCATTATATTGCTTATTGATTGATTAATATTGATCATGTGATATACTGTGCATATGATTAAGATACTGATTTGATACTGATATAGAATAACTAGATAACACGTGTACATTATTATAGGATTTTATTGCATTTATATGATTTTGATAGGCTTTACTGATGCTTTAATTTTACCATTTTATACAATTTCTTTACTAATTGATAGTACCGATATGACAATTACTTTATTAATTTAACATCGGTACTGGTTTACTAATTTTTTCAATATATTATTTTACTGGCTTTGTACTATAATGTTTCACTGGTTAAATACTTTACTTCAACTGCATGCTTGTTTTACTATTTCTATATTAATTTATGATCATATAATTGTTATTATTATGAATTAACTAACAACGTGCATACTACTTTTTTTCGTGCTTTTAGTCAATTGTAGGAATGGATGATAAATTGGGCTTTTTAGCTTGTTATATGTGATTTAAATAATTTCAAGTCATGATAGAGGATCAGGTGTGTGAAATTGATCAGATCAAGATTCTCTATATTTACTGTTTGTTTATTTCTTTGTCTTTTAGCTATTCTTTTGTACTTAGGATAGATGATGATTGACTATATTTGTAAGATTCTTGAGTATTGTATATAATTTTAGAATAAAAATATAAATATATTTTGATGTATTGATTACTAATTTTATTTCAGCTAATATTATTTTAAAAAAAGAGAAATAGATAGCTTTGACTATTGTCGAATAAAAGATAAAAGAAAGAATTCTTTTAAATTAGATTTTGGGGTATCACACTTGTTGACCTTTATAAGTTTGTTGCGGACTTTCAAAGTATTTTAAAATGATCTCAAGAAGATGGACACACTGTCAAATAATAATTTCTTTATAAAAGAAATTAACTCTATGTGCATAGATTAAAGGCGGTGATTGTGTGAAGTGGATAAGAGAAGCATACAACTTCCATTGTAGTTGGACACTTTGAATTAGTGAAGACACTTCAAAACTTCTAGTGATTAGTATATTTAATGAAAATGTGCTTCAATGTGACTAAATTCTCAAAGAATGTATACTCTCCAATTCATTAAACCACTACAGGAAAATCTTGGTTTTCTGGCAGAATATCTGGCGGAATTACATCCGCTAGTAGAAGCGGCTGTGTAACCGACGAATATTCCACCGGTAACTTAACGGTGGATTTTTTGGTGAATATACCGCGAAAAAATTCGCCGGCATGACTGTAAATTTTTGTAAAACCAGTGATAACTTCTGGTAGAAATACGTCGAAAATTACTGACCAAACTTCTAGCAAAAATCCACCGGTTTACTTAAACCTAACAAAATAGTTCCGATGGAATTTCCGGCTAAATGGAAAATCTGCCGAAAATATTATCGGAAAAGGCCATATTTTCCTTCCACTTCCGTCTTCTTTCTCATTTCACTCATGCTCATTTTCCTTTGCTCCTGCTCACGCCAGTCCTCCAGTCGAACGCCGCCTCCATCACCTTCGTGTTCACAGATCCATCGCCGACGTTCGCCACCTCAGTCTCCAGAAATTTTCCATATGTAGTCCATTTCTTTTTGCTTTGGTCGGGGATGTTCTCAGTAGACATTTTCAAGAGATTGTACCATGGTGTATGCATTTTGTTGATAATATTCTTCTTATTGATAAGACTAGAGAGGGAGTTGATGTGGATACTATTAGTAGAATTCAAGTTGGATGGTTAAAGTGGAGGAATGCGTTGGGCTTATTATATGATAGATAATTTCATCCAAACTTAGAGAAAATTTCTATAAGATGTGGTGAGACTTGCAATGGTTTATGGTGTGAAATGTTGGTCATTAAAAGATAAGCATAGCATTAAGTTAAGTGTCTGCAGAGATGAGATTAATGCTTATGAGTGAGAGAGTCGCCTTAGATGGTTTGGTCACATAAAACGGCGGCCTCTCGATGACCTAGTTAGGAAAGTAGAGGTATTAGATTTGGCTTAGGTTAAGAAAGGTGTAGAGGTATAAAAAGACTTGGATGTTTGTGACACGCGCTACAGAAAAACTGTCTGTTACTGTCGGAATTTCATTTAAGTAGGATTTTGTAAATTCTCTAAATTCGGATTTGCCAAATAATTTACCAAATCCTAAAGGTGTTAAATCCTGAAAACTGTTTGGGGAGTTTACTTAAGTGGGTCTAGGGCAAGGAGAGGGATTTGGCCAATCAAACCAACCAATCCAATATGGTGTAGAATATTGGCCATTAGAAAATTCGAATTTATAATGTAGCTTTCGTAGGTATGTCTAAGAGCAGGGAGATGGACTCCCATGGTCAGTAGAATTTTGGAAATCCGGTATTTAGAGCGAATCGGGGGAATTTTCCATCTCGAGAGGATTTCATTTGCCGTGAGAATTGGATTTGCATTTTAGGCCGTTTGGATGGATTTCGCCCAAATCCGGCCGAAATCCGCATACCAAACAGCCCCTTAAGATGGTGGTTGGATTTGCAATGCTTTATTGTGTAGAATATTGGCCATTAGAAGAGAAGCATAATATTAGGTTAAGTGTTGTAGAGATAAGGATGCTCAAGGTGATGAGTACGTGGTTTGGTCACTTAATTAAAATGATTATCTTCTGAGCAGGCTAAGAGTCTTTGTATATTTCTTCAATAAATTTAATATATTCATATTATATGTAGGTTGTATTATGGATATCAGAACTCAAAGAAGTTGGATGTATAATCGATTGGCGCAAGGAAGAAAGATATTAACTGATGAGTTCATCAAAGGGGTGAATATTTTTATTCAGACAGCTTTTCAACTGCCCAGCTTCATCAAAGATGGAATGATTCGTTGCCCATGTTCTAAATATAAAAATCAGGTCTACCTAAGCCCAGATGATGTTACTATTGATCTATATCGTCGAGGCTTCATGCCAGAATATTGGTATTAGACTTCTCATGGTGAGTATGAACCACATTTTGATTCTCGATGTGGCCCATCGACAAGTGCTACTATAGGTGAGGAAGAACATATCATACCTAATCTTGAGGACTTAATTCATGATGTAAGTGGAGCATAATTTGAACAGTATACAGAAGCTAATCCTGAGTCACCTAATAAAGAAGCTCAAAATTTTTATGATCTACTACATGCTTCTCAACAACCAATATGGAAGGGTTGCACTACTCACTTAGAGTTATCCATTGCTGTTAAGATGTTAAGCATCAAGGCAGAATATAATGTCTCCCGTGAATGTTTTAATCAATTCATTGGGCTGCTCAAAGAAATCAATCCAGCAGATAATATAATTCCTACAGATTTATATCGGACTAAGAAGTTAGTTTCCAAGCTTGGTTTGACATACAACAAGATAAATTATTATGTCAATGGATGCAAGTTATTCTATAAAGATGATCAATCAGAAATTACATGCCGTTATTACAACGCACCAAGATTTAAATCAAAATCTATCACGAAAAAAAAGCTAAAGGAAGTGCCAGTTAGTAGGTTATTTTACTTACCCATAATTCCTAGACTGCAACGGTTATATGCATCCATGAGATCTGCTGTACATATGAGATGGAATAAAGAACATATCTCACAAGAAGATTTTATTACACATCCGTCAGAAGCAGATGCCTGGAAACACTTTGATCGTACAAATCCCACCTTCACCTCAGAATCAAGAAATATAAGATTAGGTTTATGTGCAGATGGTTTCACTCCATTTAGCCAGTCTGCTTCACCTTACTCATGTTGGCCTGTGATACTCACTCCATACAATCTTCCTCCAGAGTTATGCATGATAACTCCTTATATATTTTTGACGCTTATCATTCCAGGGCCACACAATCCAAAAGCAAAGATTGATGTATTCCTTCAACCATTAATTGATGATTTGAATTTATTATGGGAAGAGGGAGTAAGTACATATGATATCTCCACCAAACAGAACTTCATTATGCGAGTAGCATTACTTTGGACAATTGGTGATTTTCCCGCATATGGTATGCTCTCAGGTTGGAACACTTCTGGAAAATTAGCTTGTCCACATTGTAGGGAATATACAAAATCATTTACTTTAAAGCACGGAGGGAAGAACACTTGGTTCGATTGTCATCGCAAATTCTTACCTACAGATTATCCTTTCAGGCGAAATAAGGATAGTTTTATCAAAAATAAAATTGTTATGTCGCCACCTCCTCCAAATTTAACTAGTGAAGAAATATTTAAAAGAGTAAGTTCCATGCCCATAATAGTGGATTCTCCAACATTAGCTGATTACAAATTGTCAGGATAAGATGTCAACCACAATTGGACCAAGAAAAGTATATTTTGGTCATTATCATATTGGAGGACAAACTTGATCAGACATAACTTAGACGTGATGCATATAGAGAAAAATGTCTTTGATAATATATTCAATACAGTCATGGACATCAAAGATAAATTCAAAGATAATATAAAAGCAAGGATGGACTTAAAGGAGATTTGTAGGAGGAAAGCATTACAATTGAAGGATGGTGGGAATGGAAAAATTTTAAAACTAAAAGCTCCTTTTATATTGACTTTAGAGCAGAGACGAGCTATTTGTGAATGGGTCAAGAGTTTACGGGTACCTGATGGATATTCTTCAAATATAAGCAGATGTGTTGACATTAGAACTGGGAGATTATTTGGTATGAAGAGTCATGACTGTCATATCTTTATGCAATGTCTGCTACCAACTGCCTTTAGTTATCTGCCAGATCAAATTTTAAAGCCTTTGGTCGAGCTTAGTATCTTCTTCAAAGATTTATGCTCCTCAAAACTAAATGTAGAGCACCTGATTCTTATGGAACAGCATATATCTTATATTCTCTGTAAACTTGAGAAGATATTTCCTCCAGGTTTCTTTGACTCTATGGAGCATCTTCCCGTGCATTTACCATATGAAGCTAGAGTTGGTGGACCTGTTCAGTATCGGTGGATGTATCCTTTTGAGAGATATTTAAATAAACTTAAGAAGACTGTTAAAAACAAAGCACATCCTGAAGGCTTAATATGCGAAGCATATTTAATGTACGAGACAACCCAGTTTTATTCGTATTACTTTGAAATAGCCTCACAATCAAGTCAGAGCACTGCATCTAAAAAAATGGCTCAATCCTCAAACTTATCTGTATTTAAAGAAAATGGTGAACCCTTAGGCGCTAGCACAATGCGCTATTTGATTGATAAGGAGATGCAAGTTGCCACTTTATATATCTTGCTGAACTGTGATGAAGTTGAGTCATATCTCGATTAAGTATCAATAAGCTTGCTCATAAATTTATTACTCATGAATTCAATCTAAATCTTAATATATATTTACAGGAGTTTTATTAATGGTTTGAACACGACAAAATAAGTAGAAGTATAAAAGATAGTGGAAATAGAATTTTCTATTTGGTTTAAAAATATGGTACATATTATGATTATTCATTTCAATTAATATCTTTAACTAGTTAATTATTTTACTAATGACATTTCACCTATTGATTAGGTGCACACGCAAGGTAGTATTTTACAAAATAATGGGCTACTTGATCTAGCTTGGGGACCAAATAGAGCTGTGAAGTGTTATCAAAATTTTTTAGTTAATGGTTACAAATTTCAAACAAAGTTTTGGTGTGAAGATAGGAAAACAGAGAATTCTGGTGTATGTGTAAGAGGGAATACCCATACAGGTGATGATTCTGAGTACTACGAGGTATTACAAGAAATAATACAGTTGGAATATCCTGGACATGGTAATAATGTGTATCTATTCAACTGTGAGTGGTTTGATCCAGTACTGAATAGATGTACAAGAGTACATCCAGTTTATGGTATAATAGAGGTTAAGCGGGGTAGGAGATATTCAAAGTTCGATCCATTCATCATTGCTAGTCAGGCAAGCCAAGTCTACTTTGCTAATTATCCGAGTAGAGTACGAGGCAAACAAGATTGGCTCGTAGTTATGAAGACCAAACCTAGGGGAGTTATTGAGAAGACTACTTCAATACCACTAGCACATCAGGAAGAGTTTATGTCAAACATGAAAGATCTTGCTTACGATGTGGACTATCAAATTACAACTACTGAGAGTGAGTTGCAGTTAGAGGAAGTAGATTTAAATCTAGAGAACTTTCATGATGAATCTGATAGTGGTACAGAAGTTTCATCATATGAAAGTGAATCATCATAAGGTATATAATTTTTTGTTGTACATGTATTTATTTAATTACTGCTTTATATTTAATTAAAATTTTATTGTGCTTATATTTATTTAATTACTGTTGCTAATATTTCTTAAATTTTTGTGCAGATGGCTTCAGGTGATGACCGACAGAGAGGAATGATAAATAATATATTTGGTAGGCGCAATAATGTTACAGTTGGCGGCTCATCCAGCAGGCCTATACGTACTGAGAGCACCTCTTCATCTCAGCCAGCTACCCAGAGTCAGCCTAGCCCGCCTTTACCTACTCCTGGAGCTAGTAGCCCACAGACGTTCTACTCACCAGACCCACGCTTACCTTCCCCTGATGTCACACTGAGTACTCTTTTCTACCCCTACTTCCCACCCCCACCTCCTCATAGTGGCCCTCTTCCATATCCATGTCCATATCCATATGCACCATACGTCCCACCACCACATCAGACCACTACAGCACCACCTCAGCCCTCAACAGGTAGACCTTCCACCCCAACTGCACCAGAGTAGGCGAGAGAGGGTCGCATGTTGATTGAACCTGAGGGTGACACGTATGTATTAATTATATTTCAGCTATGCAAATAAAATTGATTTAATTTTTTTGACAACTAACATATTTCTTTCAGGTTTCATCCGTCAATGCATCCAATACATAAAATACGGGACATAATCCGGAGCAGATATGATGCTCCTTATCTTTCTTGGCAGAAAGTTCCAAAGGAAGTACAGAACATGTGGTTCAGAGAGTTTGAGGTTTGTAATTAATTTAAAATATTATGTATTATATATTTTATTTACATAAGTTAACAAAAATATATATTCTTTATTGTATATTTTTAAATGCAGAAAGATTTTCGTTGGCTGCCACAACATAATGATAGAATTAGAAAGAATTTTGAGAAGCGTGGCTCGAATCGCATGCGAGACATGTTTACAGACCTCAGAAAGTCAGGCCAGCGACCACTTTGGATGGCTGAGAGTGTATGGGCAGAGTTGAGCGCTGCTTGGAGTAGCCCAGACTATAGCAGGAAGAGGGATCAAAACAGATAGAACAGAGCTTCTGATGTTGGGGGCTTGGGTAGTTCCCTTCATACTGGGGGTTCTGTTCCACATATTGAGCATAGAAGACGTTTGGTAAGAAAATTTAAAATCTTTTAATAATTTTCTTTAATAAGAATACTAATATATGTATGTTATAGAAAGCGGTGTTGGGTAGAGAACCTACTCCTGTTGAATTACATAGTCATACCCACAAGCGACAGGAGGACCAACGATGGGTTGACGAGCGTGCGAGAAAAGCTTTTGTAAGTATATAAGTTCAATTATTATAATGTTATCTAAAAATTGCTTAATTCTTTATTCACTTTCATAGGAGGAGTATACACGGATTCGAGAAAGCCAGACTGCAGCAGGTGAAGGTTCTTCTGGCGGATCAACTGAATATTCTGACTACCGTACTTGGTCGCAAGCGGTAGGAGGAATGCAGCACGGCAGAGTGTACGGGTTAGGCTCGCAGGCTTATGCATATGAAGGGCAGGCATCTAGTGGCTGCAGTTTTTCATCTACTACCAAGGAGTCTTTATATACCCAACAGATAACTGCCCTTACAGCTGAGCTAGAACAGGTACAGAAAGCCCAAGCTGATTGGCAGATGCAAATGCAGCAGTAGATGGAGATATAGCGGCAGATGCAAATCCAACAAACTCAAATGTTAGAAGAAATGCAAAGGATGAGGGAGCAGATGAGCAGTGGGAAGAGTACAGCAGCTGAGGAGGAAACAGATTCAGACTAGATGTTTTTTATTCATTTTACGGATGTGGACATTTATTTTTGTGTTTTGGACATATTTTGTAATATAATTATGGATATTTGAATCTGTTGAGTATGTGTTTTGAATATTATCACATTGTTTATATAGTGTATTGTCTATTGTGTTGTGGATATCGTTGTGTATATGTTTTGTTTGCAGGTTGTGGAAATCCAATTTTAGAGGGAAGAAGGTTTTTTTTGTCAATGCTACAGGTTTCCGGCGGATTATCCACCGAAAATGGTGCCGATAATACGATATATCGAACTTTCCGACGGATTATGCGCCGGACATTTTCGGCTCTTAATCCGCTGGAAAGTCCGACGATAATAGTAACGTCGGTTTGTTGCGGCGTATAATCCGCCGGTGTTACCGACGGATATTTCCGCCGGCAATACCGGCGGATTATACGCCGGAAACTAATAACATAATAACATCATTTTTTGTTATTTTTTTCGTCGGAAATACGCCGGAAAATTCGCCGGAAATATTACCGATGGATTTAATCCGTCGGCAATCTATTTCCGACGCGCGAATTACCGTCGGACCAATTTTCGTCGGAAATCCGCCGGAAACCGTATATTTCCGGCGAATTTTCATTGTTACCGACGGATTTTGTCCGCCGGTAACAGTGAGTTTTCCTATAGTGACGGGAAGAGTGCAAACTACGTTTTCACACGTTTAAAGAGGGAGTGCTGCTTTTTTTTGGTTTTGCTATAGGTTTTTCTGTCAAAAATCGGGATATGGCGAAAATGTATCATATTTTTTGGCTGAAACATTCTGTCGGAAATACTGGCAGTAACCCGTCGAAAATTTCCATCGATCTGTGTCTGGCAGACTTCTCTGATAGGTTATCCGCTAGAATTTCTGGTGCATAAATCGCCGGTAATAATAACTCTCAAATGACGAATAATACCGCTATATTTTGCTAGAATTTTGTCGGTAAATCCAACCGGAAATATTTAAGGTTTTGGACGCGCATTTTACTGTCGACTATATATCCGCCGGAAATGCAAATTTTTCGACGGAATTTGGCCGTCGGTATCACCAGAATTTCTTGTAGTGAAGCCTTTATAGATAAAATAAGGTTATACACTCAACTCCTAGTGTTGACTTAACCATAAGTGACTTTCTATGGACTTCTCGTGAGGACTATAATCAACCATATTAGTCTTAACTTTGTCTTTCGTTATTCGATAAGTTCACAAAAAGGATAGTACTCACAGCTTGCAAAAACAAAAAAAAAAACAAAAAAAATATTAATGGAGAAGGAGCAGCTTATTTAAATTTAATAAGTATTTGGGTAAACATTAATTAACTATTAAGTTTAATCATTTCAATCAAAAACTCCTATTTTTCTTAATAATTTTTAAAGATAATTATAGCCCATGATAGATACCACCCCAAGAGGAGCAGAAACTTCCATTTAAAAACTAATGACCCAATTGTGCTCATCATATAACTCTTGTACACTTTCTAAGAGGATTTAACTCTAAATCCCAAAGACATAGGATGAAAGTATGTTTCATAACTATTTTTACTACAATGGTGTCATCAACAGTTCTAAAAATTTTGCTTCATATGACTATATGAGGCATGTCTTGGATATTTGACTCAAATTCCCTTTAACATAGAATTCTCATTTGAGCCTATTATAGCTATCAAATGTAGAGATGAATGACTCAATGATAGATGAGACACAAAAAATGGGAGGGGTAACTTTGGTATATAATGGGATGCTTTAAAATTCTTCCAAAATTTACAAATCATAAGAAAATAATTAATGAAAAATAAATAATATAATAATTATCACAATAATAAAAATAGCAAACATAATTATACAATCACATATTAATACACAATTAAGTGTATAAGTGTAGAAGATATATCTTACGTAATGCGTATAAATTAAAGCAATGATTGTACAAATATTTTTCATGATATATCTAAATGTACTCAAATATGATAGACTATGCACAATTGTGATTAGTAAGATGAATTCTGTACACTACATATGCCGAACTATGGTGTATCTTAAATGCTTTAGGCAAATGAATGAGCAATTGCAAACTAAAAAATAAATTAATTTAATTAAATTACAAATACCTTATTAACAAGCATGCCAATACAAAGTGTGGTGACCACATGATTATTCTAAGGTTAAAAGTATGAAATAATTTTAAATTTTATTCTATAAAATTAGAACATGAATAAATATTTCAATCACCACATAAAATTCTTGATAAGCAATTCACTAGCCTATAAACTCTCCAAACAACGTAGGAATTCCACTTCTTCAAACTTTTCACCATAAATCCACTCTCTGACACCATGTGAAAATGGAGAAATCTTTACAATCTATGTACTCTCCTTCAATAAAAATGCAACCTCAAGCACTTATTCTATATGGTCTAGGTAACTCACTCTCTACATTTATGAGAAATTCCTAAATCAAATTTCTCTTGAACTTTATAGGCAACTAAAATGATATCACAACAACAACAACAACAACAACAACAACAAGCTTTTATCCCACTACGTGGGGTCGGCTACATGAATTCTTTTTCTCCATTGTGTCATGTTAAAAGTCAAATTCTCGTTTAAATCTAATAAAGAAAGATCATTTCTAATATTTTCTAACCAAAGTCTTTTTAGGTCTACCTCTACCTTTCTTAATATAAGTCAAATCTAAGACCTCTACTTTCCTAACCGGGTCATCGGAAGGCCGCCATTTTATGTGACCAAACCATCTAAGGCGACTCTCTCTAATCTTATCTTCCACTGTAGCTACTCTAACCTTTTCACGAATATGCTTATTTCATATCATATCTCTAAGGGTAAAGCCACTCATCCACCTGAGCATCCTCATCTCTGCAACACTTAACTTAGAATTATGCTTCTCTTTTAATGGCCAACATTCGGCACCATAAAGCATGGCAGGTCTCACCACCATCTTATAGAATTTTCCCTTAAGTTTGAGGGGTACTTTTCTATCACACAATAAGCCCGATGCATTCCTCCACTTCAACCATCCAACTTGGATTCTGCTGATAATATCCACATCTATTTCACCGTACCATCACTCTGAACAATAGATAAACTAAAATGATATCACTAAAAATTATAATATAATCAATCTCATAATTTAAAGATTGCAAATATATAAGAAAAAAAATATACGTAAAGCCCAGAGAGTGAGTGTGAAATGATTTTGCCAAAATGAACTTTTAAAGAATATTATTTTGATATATGAACCCTTAAACTCCATATATAAATCCCCAAAATGTATTTGTAAGTAAGATATGAGTTTTTACAACTCAATTACCTTAATTTCTTAATTTTATTATGTTATTTTTAGACTTAGATAATACTTATAATAAGCCTAAAAATAAATTATCAAACATCCTAAAACTTGTTCCAAAAATAGCCTAAAAATAACCCCAACAACTACCCTAAAAACTAAAATGGCTAGTCAAACTAGTTGGTATTAGGTCTATTAGGTCATGGTAGGACCCTAGTGTGTGCAAGCTTATATTACTCTAGTTGTCACAATTTTAGCATGTGCTGAGGCATTCAGTTAATGAAATGGGATGAGAATATTGTTAGATTTTAATTTAATGTTAATTATGAGAATATAAATAATAAATGTAATCTATTATGTGCCAAAAATAATTTAAAAAGCTTAATGTAGAATGAAAACAACTTTAACCTTAAAACAGTTAAGTATAATATAATTACCTATTTAATAATGTATAACTCATCATAATTAATAATTAATTGATAATATTTAAAAAATAAAAAATAAAAAATAACATTTGATTAATCATAATTAACATACTTTGGCAAATTTAATGTAATGTATCGATTATTTGAAGCTTAATGCATTTTATAACAAATGAAATACTTAATTAATAACTATTAATAATATTTTAATTAAGCTTAATTTTCTTAACTAAGTGGCTAATGACTTAATTAATTAGCACAATTAATAATATAAGGAAAATCTAATGAATGAAAATGAAAATGTAAGATCACATAGATTTGTTATCATATAAAAGAGATCAAATATCATATGATAAGCAAATTAAGCATTTTATCACTAAAGAATATAATATCTAAAATACTTTCCATATATAAGAAAAAAATAAAGAAAATAAATAGAATTTTAACCAATGGTAATAGTTAAAAATTATAAATCATTATGTTATTTTGAGCTGGATTAATATCATTTTACCCTAAAATGCCCATCACCTCAACCTAAGATAGATTATCATCATTTCATTTGAAAATAACTAACCAACTCATCCAAAAATGGTTCATTGTCTCATCCTAAGATGGGATCTCAATATCTTTCTCTTTGATTACGCATTGTCTTATCTTAAGATAACCTCCCATTATATTTCCTAAAGATAAATCATCGTCTTCTTTTAAGATGGCATTCCATCATTTAAACTTAAGAAGACTTTCTATCTACATAAAGATGACTCTCCACATCATCACGAAATGATCACTCATCTACTTTTTCCCTTTTAGAAGTTGTCTGGTGCACTAGCTAACCCAATGATTTATTAGCTCCATGTGTTAACGATCAGAGTTCTTATTTTTGATATGTTAAAATTTGACTAAACCACATTTATATTAACAACGAACATCGATCTTCAAATCTCCAAGAGGCAACCTCACTTGCATGTATACTAATGTTGCATCCTGGAATATTCGCAGCGGTAGAGAAATATAAAATTTAGCGTCTTAGCATTGTACGAAGATCCGGCATGCAATCAGGTAAAGAGAGGGGGTGTAGCATTTGTGAGAGACACCAAGATTTTTACATGGAAAACCCCTAAAGAGGGGGAAAAACCACGGGGCCTAGCCCAGTTTGAATGAATCCACTATTATTTGCAGTCGATTACAAATGATGCCCTTCCTTAAGGGGAAGGCCTTAGCTTGATATACGTTATATGAAGTACATAATAGGAATACAAAGAGTCACTGTTGACAAGTTCGTTTGGTCGGAAGGACCATAGTTGATGGTCGACGTAAGCCCGAAGGACCGTAGTCAGTGAATAACGGTGGTCGGAAGGACGACATCATGTAGAGGTCCATCGATTGACATAAGTCCAGCGTCGGATATAGGTCCGATGAATATTCGGAAACAGGCAGAACTCCGGCGTCGGGTAGAAATCCAACGACGAGCGGAGGTCTGACGTCGGGTAGAAATCTGACGTTAGTCGGCAGCTGGGCAAAACTACGGCGTTAGATGTTTTTCGGGCAAAACTCCAGAGTTAATTAGAGATTAGGCATAATTTTAGCATCCCTTGGGCTTCGGGCAGAATTCTGGCGGTGGTCGAGGAGGAGTTTCTTTCCTCCTATCCTTCTCTTTTTATTGCTTGCCCCCCTCCCTTTCTCAAGAAAAATGAGGGGATATTTATAGTTTTTTGGAGTGGCATGGCCCGTAAATAGATGAGAGATAAGGGGCAAATATGGACTGGTTCGAATGGACGGCCGATATTGAATCCTTTAATCGTGGACCATTTATCTGACATTTGAAGGTCTTAATGATATCAAAATTCAGCGATCTTGGGCTCATTGGATTCGTCTCATCGATCTGCTCAATTCGATTATAAGCTTGTCATGTTTGGAAACCGTTTGGTAACTTAAATTGTGGTTTAAACTTTCCAACAGCGCTACGGGTTCTTGATTTGGACTCATTTGGGCTCAGATTGAGTCGATTTTGCTGTCGTTGGATTCATATTTTCGAGACGTTCAATTCGACTATATGTTTACTTAAATTGGAGTTCAAATGGTTTTTGAATTAATTTTTGAAGTTTCTAACTTGATTTTTGCCTCGAGATTCGTGTTCGATCAAGATAATTTTTTGGTGATATATCAGTTGCCCATCTATTTTCAGACTTCGAAGCTCCAGGAGTCTGAAAATATATGTCACGACACTTCAAATTGAATGAATTGCCAAAAATTGCTTTCCAAAAAATATAAGTTTGCTCAAACTCAATCGTAGAGGCCTCGTTGAGCTCTGAGAGTGTCAAAATTGAGTCCGGAATGTTGAAAAACGTGTCTGAGACCCCAAAAATGTTTGATTTGGACCGTCCGGGCCAAAAATAAAGCTCGGACAAGCGTAAGTAGCTGAACTGGCCGGCCAGCCGCCGGCGGCCGCGCTTGCGCTAACAGGCACGACCGCGCGGTTATGCCCTTAAAGTTTTTTTTTTAATTGTAAAAAAATTCAAAAAAATTCCAAAAAATTTTAAAATAAATTTAAAAAATTCAAAAAATTTTGGAAAAATCTGAAAAATTCTGGAAACTTCTTTGTTCCCCCCCAAAACACTATAAATAGCCCCCTAGGGCCAGGGGGAAACTTGTACCTTCTCTTCTTCTCCTTCTGGCTTTCTGACAGTTGAGGCTTTTCGTTGTTTTTCAGTAGGTGACTTTTCCTACTTGACTCAGCGCCCGTCCACTTGTACAGAAGTTAGAAATTTCTCTTCCTTTTCTTTCCTTCTTCCCCTTTTCTCTTCCTACTATAGAGGCTTCCCGTTATATTTTATAGGTGACTTTCCCTACTCAAATTTAGCGCATCACTTTAGCATAAGAGTTGAAATCGGTGATAACACATCAATTAGAAATCCTCCATCCAAAGAAGATTATCTTGTCGTCTGATTTGAGGGTTTAAAAAACACTCACAAGGCGATTAAAACTGATGATATTATCGCCACCGTCACTGGCGATTCTTTGATTACTTTTAAGAAAAAGTTCTATTTTCCTAATGATATGGTGATGAAGGCGCCAAAAAATTCTGATCGCGTTCGTTCTCCTCCCCTAGGATTTGTGACAGTATATGAATTTAGTTTACGAGAAGGACTACGGTTTCCACCATCTACTGAGTTGATTGATGTTTTGACGATCTGTGGAGTAAGTTTGGCCCAACTTTCTTATAAGGCCATGTCGATTATAATGGGACTGTTCATATTTTTCAGAGATCATGGAGTGGTGCTATCTTCAGAATGCCTTTCTCAGATGGGGCATCTCACTAGTGATACGTAGGGTTGTATCTCTTTCAGATCCATGTGGTTAGATATTCGTACTCGAGACCTATCGAAAGGTTGGATTAACGACTTCTTTTTTATGCAAAATGACTGGAATCTTCAAGAAAAATGAGGAAAGTTAAAGGAGTTACCCGTACCCCTTCATATTGGAGCAGATGATTTATTGAAGATTTTAAAGCTTCCTGATTTTGACACCCTACATTATGAGGTGCATTATTTAAGCAGATATATATATGAAGAATACTTGTTCAAAGTGGGATTGTCTACTCAAGCAGGAAGATCGCATGTACAAATGCTAAAGAAGTCTGCGAAAGTTTCAGAAGCAGTTCCCCAGCCTTCAAAAGTTCCTTCTAAACGACCAGGGAGTGAGGGTGATCTGTAGGCATAAAAAAAAGAAGACGGGTGAAATTTTGGCGGTCACTAGCAAAGGTCTTCATATCTCCCCATCCAAGTCATATATTCTAGAAGATGTTTTGAAACATCAGTGTGTTGGTCATCGACGGGCTGAGGAGTTGGTGAGTTCACATTTTCATCTTTCCTTTTGTAGTTTTTTAAAGGATATATCTCTTACACATTTTTTTTTGTTGCCTTAGTTGGAGTAGCATACTAATTTCAAGCTTGAATGACTGGAACAATGAATTTGTGAAAGTCAAATACCTTCGTGGAGAATACAAGAAGAAATATGATGGTAAAGTGAAGGAGATGAAGGCAGTGGAGGAGCAGCTAGTAGAGTGTAGAGCAGAGCTGACAAATATAATGACTTCATCCTCCTTGCATAATCAACAGATGGATCGTCTACATATTGACTTAGTGGATGCGTAGGCGACGATCCATCAGCAGATGAAAGATCATTAGATCCTTGAAACTGAGAATAAGTGGCTCTAGAGTAAGTTGTCAGAGAAGGAAGCTCAGCGGTTACTATCTACAGTCATAGAAGAATTCAAAAAATCCTTTACCTTCAAGATAATTATCAAGGATCATATTTAGGAAGCTCGCAACTATATCTATGATGTGGAGGTAAATGCTTTGGAAGCAGATTGCATGGAGGAGGCTTCATTAGAGGTTTTATGAAGGGCGTGCGTATAGTGCAGCGCAAGATTGGAGTAAAGATTGAGGGGTTGACACCTAGCCAGGCTTTTAGTGACCCTTCTTCAGATTCTGGTGGTGAAGAGCTAGAGAGTGAGTTGTAGAAGGCCTTTTTCCTCGAGGAGGATGAGGATGATATTGAGATCCTGTAGGATTGCTTTGATGTTGTTTGTATCACTTTTTTTTTCTTTTTAGTGATTTTATGTGTGTTTGGTGTTGATGCTTCTATATGATATACTCGATATTCAGTGATCTATAAAGAAATTATTGATATTTCTCTTTTTTCTTCTTCTCACATACATATGAAATTAACTTAGTTTTATTTTAATATTTTGACGGTCTCTTTTTTTTTACTTGAGTGAATGCGAGAAATATCCTCTTTGGATATTTTTGACCTATTCGAGGTTATTAATCAAAACATTTGCTTGATGATTTTGACTTTTATGGAAGAGGTCGAGAGAATTCATCAAGAATATATGACCTATCCAAGGTTGTATGTCAGAGCATTACTCGATGACGTTAACCTATGTGGAAGAGGTCGAGAGAATCCACCAAGGATGTAAGACCTATCCGAGATTGTATGTCAGAGCCCTGCTCGATGACGTTAACCTATATAGAGGAGGTCGAGAGAATCCACCAAGGATGTTAGACCTATTCGAGGCTGTATGTCAGAGCCCTGCTCGATGACGTTAACCTATATGGAGGTGGTCGAGAGAATCCACCAAGGATGTTAGACCTATCCAAGGTTGTATGTCAGAGCATTTGCTCAATGACATTAATATATATGGAAGAGGTCGAGAGAATTCACCGAGGATGTATGACCTATCCAAGATTGTATGTCAGAGTCTTACTCGATGACATTAACATATATGGAGGAGGTCGAGAGAATCCACCAAGGATATAAGACCTATTTAAGGTTGTATGTCAGAGCCCTGCTCGATGATGTTAACCTATATGAAGGAGGTCGGGAGAATCCACCAAGAATGTCAGACCTATTCGAGGTTGTATGTCAGAGCATTTGCTCAATGACGTTAACATATGTGGAAGAGGTTGAATCAAATCCCCCTGGGATTGATTTTGCCTTGATTGGGAGGGGGCGACTATCGCATGTATCCTGAATCAAAGGTGAAAATGGTCTATATTTAGACCGTTACTGCCTTTTTGAAGTCATGATTAAGACCTTGCCCAAGGAGTAGAAGTCCAGCTAGGGACTGTATGAAGCTTAAAATTTATTGAAAGCATCATTATATTTGCTAGAAGCTTTTATGTTCTCAAGGTATCGTATTAGATATTAAAAGAGTTGGAAGAATCTTCTCGACTATGGTTGTAGTCAAGGTTGCCCCCCAGTCCACATCAGATTCCCATGAATTTGAGGGAGAATTGGCTGATGTCAAGATATTGACATAAACCACTTTTGAGATTGGAGCAATATTTGCCCCCCCATTGAGGAACTATGTTCCCACAAACGGTGCCAAATTCTTGCGTCCTGGAATATTTGCAGCGGTAGAGAATTATAAAATTTAGCATCTTAGCATTATACGAAGATCTGGCACGTAATAAGGTAAAGAGAGGGGCTGTAGCATTTTTGAGAGACACCAAGATTTTTATGTGGAAAACTCCTAAAAAGGGGGAAAAATCACGGGGCCTAGCCCAGTTTGAATGAATCCATTATTATTTGCAGTCGATTACAAATGAGGCCCTTCCTTAAGGGGAAGGCCTTAGCTTGATGTATGTTATATGAAGTATATAATGGGAATACAAAGAGTCACTGTAGACATGTTCATTTGGTCGGAAGGACCGTAGTTAATGGGTGACGTAAGCCCGAAGGACCGTAGTTAGTAAATAATGGTGGTCGGAAGGACGACGTCATGTAGAGGTCCAACGATTGACATAAGTCCAGCGTTGGATATAAGTCCGACGAATGTCCGGAGACGGGCAGAACTCCGGCGTCGGGTAGAAATCTGACGACGAGCTGAGGTCTGGCGTCGGGTAGAAACCAGACGTTAGTCGGAGGCAGGGTAGAACTGCGGCGTTAGATGGCATTCGGGCAAAACTCCAGAGTTACTTGGAGATTATACATAATTTCAGCATCCCTTGGGCTTCGGGCAGAATTCCGGCAGTGGTCGAGGAGGAGTTTCTTCCCTCCTATCATTCTCTTCTTATTGCTTGCCCCCCTTCCCTTTCTCAAGAAAAATGAGGGGCTATTTATAATTTTTTGGAGTGGCATGGCCCGTAAATAGATGAGAGATCAGGGGCAAATATGGAGTGGTTTGAATGGACGGCCGATATTGAATCCTTTGATTGTGGACCATTTATCGTACATTTGAAGGTCTTATTGATATCGGAATTCAGCGATCTTGGGCTCATTGGATTCGTCTCGTCGAGCCGCTCGATTCGACTATAAGCTTGTCATGTTTGGAAACCGTTTGGTAACTCAAATTTTGGTTTGAACTTTCCAACAACGCTTCGGGTCCTTGATTTGGACTCATTTGGGCTCGGATTGAGTCGATTTTGGTGTCGTTGGATTTGTATTTCTGAGACGTTCAGTTCGACTGTAAGTTTACTGAAATCGAAGTTTAGATGGTCTTTGAATTAATTTTTGAAATTTTCAACTTGATTTTTGCCTCGAGATTCGTGTCCGATCAAGATAATTTTTTGGTGATATATCAACTAAAAAACTTGCCTTATGGTACCATTTGAACTATTAGTTTAGAATTCGATTACTCTTGGTCTAGTATGCCACCTCATTGTTAAGTTTATGCTAGTTGTCTTATTACATTCTAAGATACAATACATTTGACATGTTAGTTAAAATCTCACTCCTTAAAAAAAATATTATCTGTAGATCCTTTTCATAGATATTTTTAGTACTGATTCAAGAGGAAAATAAATATTAATTGAAGTTCTTATGTATAAGAAATTTAGAAGTAATTTTAGGTCATTTAAACATTTATAAAGTCATGTTTACATACTTTTATTCAAAGGACTGAAATAAGATTTAATTTATTAATTAAGATATAAATACAACCTAATATGATTTTTTGAGTAATTTAATAACCTTAAAATATTGCTAATTCTTATTTAGTTAATTTATTATTGATACGTCATTAAAAAATTATCTTGATCGGGCACGAATCTCGAGGCAAAATCAAGTTGGAAACTTCCGAAATTAAAATTGGGATCATCCAAACTCCGATTTCAATGAACTTATAGTCAAACTGAACGTCTCGGAAATACGAACCCAACGACACCAAATTCAACCCAATCCGAGCCCAAATGGGTCCAAATCAAGTTTCTGAAGCGCTGTTGGAAAGTTCAAATCATAAGTTGGATTACCAAACGGTCTCCAAATGTGACATGCTTATAGTCGAATCGAGCGTCTCGACGAGACGAATCCAACGAGCCCAAGATCGCCAAATTCCGACCTCATTAAGACCTTCAAATGTCCAGCGAACGGTCTATGATCAAGGGATTCAAGATCGACCATCCATTCAAACCACTCCCTAACTACCCCTGATCTTCCACCTATTTACGGGCCATGCCACTTACGAAAATCTATAAATAGAGACCCCATTTCTCATGAAAAGGAGACCTATTCCTAAGGAGAAAATGAGAGAGCTCTTGCCCCCTCGCTCCTCCTCGACCACGGCCGGAGTTCCGCCGGACCACCGCTTGACGCCGTTGCTCCGCCGGACCACCACCTGAGGCCCTGCACTTCGCCGGACCACCACCTGAGGCCCTGCACTTCGCCGGACCATCACCTGAGGCCCTGCTCTTCGCCGGACCACCACCTGAGGCCCTGCTCTTCGCCGGACCACCACCTGAGGCCCTGCACTTCGCCGGACCACCACCTGAGGCCCTGCACTTCGCCAGACCACTACCTAGGGCCCGACATTCTACCAGACTGCCGGGAGACCCCGAAGTTCTGCCAGCAGAACCTTAGGCCTTTAAAAGCCTCTAACATTCACCCTACGGGTGATACTTGTAGTCTGTCGCCCTTGGAGGCGAGTCAGCCCCCTGTAATCTACTCAAGTTCTAGTGGAATCATTTCAACTGGGCCAGGCCCCGTGGTTTTTAACCTTTTGAGGGTTTTCCACGTAAAAATCTTGTGTTCTCTGTGTTGGCTGGATATCCGTACAACGCTAAGACGTAGTATTTTAACTCTATCGCCGCGTATATTCTAGCCCGCAACAATTATATATATATATATATATATATATATATATATATATATATATATATATATATATATATACTTATTAAATTAATGCAATAAGCCAAGAAAGTTGGGAACAAATCTAGAACTCATCCTTGAAAAATTTGAAAACTACATTAAATACATGTTAATTTGATAAAATAGCTTGCATGTGTTGGCTTATAACTCATTTAAAAATTGTACACTTTATTAGAAAACTAATTAAATAAAATTTCTTTGAATGATTTTGCCACTAGAAAATTACCTTACTAAATATAAATAAATGTTCATCCAATTTATAGCATAATAAACATACAGAAGGTCAAGGGCTAGATTTGGTACATTAGTGTGGCCTAAGTAGCTTAGATATACATATAATATAAATTTGCAAACACTTTCCAATACATTTTCACAATAAGCCTAATTCACTTATATAAACATTAGGATGATAATAAATCACTAATTATTACATAATGACTCTCATGAGCACACTAAGCCATATCACACATAGGATGAGATCCATAAGACCCATTGCCCACAATCACTATAACTTATCTTACATTGAAAAAAGATTTAAATGGTAAGGCTTTGAAATTCACTTATGTGGATTTTAGGGTTGATCACCAATTTGTAGGTAAAGTTACTAATAGTTGGGTTTTCTCTTACCATTAAATAGAGATATGTTAGCACATTCCAATGTCTTTCAATGACTCTATCACTAAGCTTTTTGAATCTTAGGGGTAGTGCATTCGCTTTCTAGTGCAAAGTTCTTTTAAAACTTGTAGCTTATAGTAATTTATGATATCAATGATGAAGTGATGACTAGTGCTCCACCTATGTGATTGTTGCTCGTGTGAAGGGATGAAGGGTGAAAACTTGTAGGAGGGTGTTAATGAAGGGCAACAACATGAGTAACTAATTATGATGACAATATGTACTATAGGAAAATCACTTATTTACGGCAGACTTTTTCGTCAGAATCACCAAACTTCCATCGTAAATTCGCATTCCGGTAGATTTTTAACGGAAAATTTTCCGCCAGTAAAACACGTGTCAGAAATATTTCAACGGTGGAAAAAATCCCTCGGATTTTTCGGCGGATTTCTAGCGGCTTTCTGACGGAAATTTTTGACAGAAAAATTAAAAAAATTCCATGTTGCTGCCAACTGCCCGTGAGCACCCCCACTCTGGCCCGTTGCCTAGCCACACCCGGATTACGAGCCCGCCTGCCAAGCCCTGCCTCCGCTAGCACTGCACGAGATTCGAACCCTAATCATTTGAGGGGATTGTAGCGCCCTCTTCCACTCGGTCGCGGAGGTTAGATTTTTTTTAATTTATATTATAACTTTAGAATAGTAAAAATAGTAATTTATTAAAAGTAAATATTTATATTCTTATAAATTAAAAATAATTCTTAAAACTATTTTTTTTAATCGGTCGGAAATCCACTGAAAATTACGTATAAATGTGTCACTAATATTCCTTCAGAAATTCGTTAGAAAATTCACCGAAAATTACGGTGGAAATTTCGACCAGAAAATCCGCCGGTAATTTTCAATTTTCCTGTACTGATTAGATGGAACATCAAAGGAGTGTTTCGTATGAGAAGTTGGTGGTGGTAGTTATGGAATGTCGTAGCATCTGAGACAAAGTCAAGGAAAAATAAAAATATAGCGATAGAGAACTGGCGCATAACATACTTAAATGTCCTAATTCGATGTATCTCATCAATTTTCTTAAATGGATGCAACTTCATTATTATTTCCCTAAATTTTCAACGCCTCATTATTTTCATGAATTGATGCAACACATTATAACTTATTGAAGAATATAATACTCTATCACATTATAATTTATTGAAGAATATATTTAAAGGATATATTTATTTATTTTATTAGAGAGTAGATTGATATTCAAACCAATCAAAATAAATACTGTCTAGTAATAATTTTATAATTTTCATAGAAGGAAGTAACATATTATAATTTTCATGAAAATGTTTTCTATCCATAATATTTCCAAAAAGAATTTTTAATTGCATTATTTCACGAAAAAAGAATTTTATTGTTTCCTTATAATGGATTAAATCTTTGACTATAAAATACACTATAAATGTTATTCATGACAATTTGACTATTCTTTAAAATAATTTGGAACTTCTCTTCCTTGAAATTTTTATTCTTTATGGCTAATTTTACTAGGGGTGTCAAAATCTGACATAACCCAAAACCCAACCCAGACCCGACCTAGAAAATTTCAGGTTTGGGTCAACCCGTTTATCATATGGGTTGGGTTCGGGTTGACCCGAAAACCCGAAATCAAACCGGTTTCACCCGAGAAAATGGCTGCGGCGTGGCCCGCGTTTGGTGCGTGAGTGTGACCTTGCATGGACGTCTAGTCGCGTTCGCCGTTCGGCTAGTTTGAGACGTCGAGTCGCACTGTCACAACCATCGCATCACGTCACCGTGCCTAGTCAAGACGTCGGTCGTCAAGTCGTAGCCAGAGCCATCGCTGCCGCCGAGGCCATGCAGCGTCTTGTGTGACCCAGCAACTAGCAGGTCCTTCATTCGTTAGTCCGTCCTCGACCGCCAGATGCCAGCAGGTCGTCCTCACATTTGGTCGACATCAACCCTGCACCAGCAGGCCACTCCGGCACCGCCTCGCCTCGCCGCCCTGCTGCCTTGCTTGCCATCGCACTCGCTTGTTTTTGAATCAATTGGGTCCGCAGGTCGGGTTGGGTCAACCTGGTAACCAGAGCGAGTCGGGTTCTGGTTGAAATACCTAACCCGTTTGTGAAAACGGGTCAGATTTGGGTTGACCTGTTTAGACCCGGGTCAACTCGTTGGCCCAAACTCGACCCATCGACCCATTTTGACAACCCTAAGTTTTACAATCTAATAAGAACTCCTCATCTATTTAGGTTTCATTTGGGACAGCTTTCTCACTGCTTCTATTTTTGTACTCAAATGTGATTTTAAGAAGTAGTAAAAAAATCGTCCAAAACAAAGCCTCAATTTCATCTACTTTTTTGGACATTCATTTTTTAAAAGATTTATAAATCTTCTTCAAAATTTTATGTTAGCATGAAAATAACATTGGTAAGCATATGCGAGGGAATCCTTACAATATTGGTAATTTATTCTATAAACAATGCTTAAATTAATATTCTTCACTCTAACAAAAATTACCTTTTCATCTTAGTTTTTCTTTTCTTCTTGCTTGAAAATAACATTGGCTAAGCATATGCCCTTTCATCTTAATTTATATTCTTCAATTTAATTACTTTTTAATTTCACTCTAACAAAAAGTGAACTTTGAAGCTAACTAACACATTTATAAATCATCAAAGGTCTTTTCTTTACACTCATCAAGTTGTAGAAAAGCCTTTCATGATTTTAACAATTATTTTATACATCCTGACCGGCCCAAAGCATAGGCCTGTGACAAAGCCCAAAGCAGTAAAAGTTTATTATAATTGAAGGGCACTATGGATCACTTTTCTTTTTATTTAAAGTTGCATATGTTTAGATTTGTAATAAAATATACTAAGTAAAAATATGTTATCATTATTTTTTTTCAAAATTAATGGTGTAACAACTGCGGCGATGATGACGGCCGTATCCACCGATGGATGGCGATAGTTTGGTGATGACAGACTGTAATGATTAGCATAAAATACTAGTAGTCTGTAGATGATGGTGAACTCTATCAGATGTGGCACGGTCTCTATCAAATGTGGCTTCATGCAACATCGATAGTTATTTAAAAAAAACTATAAAAAGAATATATAGATGTTTTGAGAATTTTTAAAAATAAGTAATTTATTTTTAAAAATTTTTGTATTAAAAAAATATTTTAGAAAGTAATAAAAAAGCTGTCCCAAACGAAGCCTTAGTGGAGTAGTTTTTATACTAAGGAGGGTTTCCTAAGCATTTTTTTTCACTTATATAGTAGTAGGATCTTATGGTTAAAATATAAATCTTATGTTGGAGAACCATTTGATCGTAAGCCCTATTTTAATAATAAAATGTTTTTGTCTTTCAACATTGAAAGAATGTTTTTTTAGACAGTTAGGGGATTCGAGCCAGGATGAGATGGGAGGAACGTGTTCCGACGACCACTCGGCCGCAGACCCGACCTCTTGAAAGAATGTTCTACTTTTTTGAGAAGTTTAAATGATTTTGTTATTTATCTAAAATACTCTAAATGGATGCAATCATCCTATGTAATTGCTCAAGTGGCTATTTCAAGCTTATAACACTTAATTATTTAAAAGTTAGAACATTTTGTTGACTATCTGAATTTCTGAAAGTTGGAAGGCCATAGGAGAGGAGTTAAGAAAGATTTAAGTTCTTAGGATGGGAGTTTAAACCTCCACCTAACATCTCAAATTATTTTAATCCATGATGAAGTTGCTCCAGGTGTTAAATTCACCTCTTATTTATTTTCTTAGAACTACACAATCCCTTCCACTATGAACTCTCGCTTATTTAAGGATCTAAGGAAGCTTTCCCTGCTCAAAGTGTGACCTCTACTTACTGAAAATATGGTTTTTCCTTATATTAGCGTGTGGATATCATCAATATTACTCAAGCTTATTAGAAAATTATTATTTTTCTTTTAATTAATTAGATATTAGAATAAGAACAATGAGTGTAGCTTCATTACTAATCTTAAAGATTGAATGTGAAGTTTCATTATAGAATCATTGTAAGTCGCTTAGTATGAATTGATCATCCCTCCTACTGAAGAGCTTTGAAGGACTTCTAAGGAGCCTTAAGAACTACGTTATGATAGTTATGTCATCTCAAGAAATATATTGATCTTTATCTCTTTTTTTTTTTTTAATTAAGACATTATCTTTTCCTCTTTCATCACTAGTTCGTAATATTCAAATTCTTTTATTGTATTTGCATCATTTTTTTGCATAAATCTCGCACATTTCTTATTAAAAAATTTATAAATAATTAGCTATTAATAAAAGTAAAAAACCTAGTGTTTATTTATATAAAGAAAGTTTTATTTGATAAGAGAGATATATTATTAAAAAAGAATAAAATCTAATTAGTTATCTTTGGGAACAGTTCAAACGTTAGCAACTAGAGTAATTGGATTATCTGAGGTTATTATAAAGATAAATGTTAATGCATATGAGCTTACCTTTTTTTTTATGGATATCAATATTTTTATGGTAGTTCATGTGGCTTGATCTTATGTACTCTCTTGTGTACACACTTTCATTAAAAGGTTTCAAATTCCTTAAGGTCAATTAAGATAATGTAAGTTGAATTTTAGAGCTAGTTTATTTCTATGTAATGAGGTGTTGTATTATAAAATTCTAGGTCAATATAGTAGTTTTTACGATCTCATATTCGTTAGAATGGTGATGGTTAGTAATTATGTTTGAAACCTCCGCCGTCATTTTTTCTCCCTAAAACATTTTTCTTGGCTTCATCTCATTATCTTTAAATAATAATGCTATGTAGTTGTATCCTTTATGTGCGTGTTTGTGTGTGTGTATGTATATGTATATGTATATGTATATGTATACATGCACACACACACTCACTCGTCACTCAACGTGCATGGATCATAAAAAATATTCAAGTGTGTCAAGTCAGTTAAATAATAAAATCAAATACATCTCCTCAAACTCAAGCTCATTAAACCTGAAAAGGTAAATCGATGAATTCTGGCCTAGTTGAAATATTCCACTAGACAAATGAGTTTACAAATATTCGCTCTTCCTTTGAATTGAATATGATAGGATTATGAAGTATATAATGCTAACTTAACCTTTTATTGTTGTAGTAGAGAGTATTGGAGAAGCGTTAACGGTTAATGATGGTGATTAAGGAATGGTGATGGATATAAGTGTCGTTAGTGGATGACAACAACTAAGATATAGTAGTAAGGTGAGAATAGTCTAACAATGATGGTCAGGCGATGATTTTTTAAGCAACAATGATTGGGCAACAATCATTGTTGCTAGTGATAGTTAACATCAATCATTTAATAGAGCTGTGGAGTTCTACAAATCCCTATGCTATATTTAAATTGAATAATGAAAGTCTATTCATAATTTTATTTTTTTGGGACATTTTGGCCAATTAAGGCAAACTCACACACACATCACATGCACAAAGACTTGAACCCAAAACGTCTCAGTTGGTAGCCTAAGCTCTCAACCAACAAACCAAGATGAGCTGTGTATTCATAATTTTATATAGTGGCATTTTGATAATTTTAATCAAAATTCTCAAATACTTTTTAGATGACTATTGTTAATGCTCCTGATCACATTATATTTGTAAGACTTTTTTTTTGGATAAAACCCATAAAATGGCTTATATATTAATTATATATTTGTAAGACATTTAAACGTCTTAATGATTTTAAAATTGAGTGGTCTTGAATTCACTAAATAAGAAAGCACAGCCAAATTTATTAATTGAATAAAAGAACAAGTTACAAGTGATTATGGTTTCGTTTATAACAGTTTTCTTAATATTTTTGAAAGCATTTTTTTAGAATAAAAATATCAAATTTTAAAAAAAAATTGTATTAAAAAACTATTTTAAAAAGTAGTGTGAAAGCTATCCCAAACCAAACCTATATTCAAAGGAAAAACATCTGAAAGAGCAAAAGTAATCTAAAAAGTTATACAAAATAATCTATCCTGAATGAAAAAAGGTGACGGATAGTGAAGATAAATTTGGGCTCAGATACACCTGGTATAATCAGAGAACTATAAATCCCATTCATATTAAGCTGGATCGTATGTTAGTTAATAGTGGTTGGATGGAGTCCTACCCTAATTCTCACTATGTGGTAAAATCTCCTACCTATTCGGATCACAGTCCCATTGTGCTCTTGCCTGGGAAAAGTAATACCTCTCATCATAGATTTTTCTTTAAGAATTATTGGACTAATTCAAGAGAATTTTGGTACTTATTGCTCTCTACATTTATGGATATACCTACGGGAGAACCTTTTGCTGCTCTTTGCCTTGCTCTTAAGCAGCTCAAATCCACTATTAAAGGGAAGGTTTGGGTAAACTCTAATCATATGGCTAGCCATCTGGAATCTCTGCACAAAAAGTAAGAGGATTATCTTAGTAGGCTGAACTTGGATTGCAACAATGAGGAGGTTTCTCAGGCTATTAAGAACATTAATATCCAAGTGGCTGCTACATCTTCGCAATGGCTATTTTGGATATCGCAGAGGGCTAAAATGAAATGGATTACAAACGGGGAAGAAGATCTGAAGTTCTTATATTCGAAAATTCATCTTAGGAGGAATTACAAGAGAACCTCTATTTCTCTTACCATGTCTAACTCCTCTTCTTCCCTTTCTGATGCTGTTAAGGAAACTATTGCTTACTTCCATAGCCTCTTCAACTCTCCTAACCAGCAAACTTTTGATATTAATCATTTCCCGATGGGTAATGTAGTTCCTGTTAATTGCATTTCCTCTCTAACTCTTCCTTTTACAGATGCTAAAGTTAAAAAAGCGGTGTTCTCTGGATCCTCTAACTCCACGCTTGGACTTGATGGGTTCAATTTTGAGTTTTTCAAGTCCACTTGGCTCGTAACTGGACCTATGGTTTGTAAAGTGGTGAGGTCTTTTTATCGTCATGCCTATATTCCCCGTGCTGCTAAGGTCACTGTTATCACTCTCATACCAAAATCTGGGCATGCGGAAAACTTATCTGATTTTAGACCTATTTCCTTGTGCAACACTACATATAAAATTATTGCCAAAATATTAGCTAATCGATTGAAGCCTGTTATGCATCACATCATACAAGGGAATCAAACTGGTTTTATTCATAAAAGAATTTCTACTGATAATGTGAGTCTGGCCAAAGAAATTCTGCTTCATTATAGGAATTCTGCTAAATATAATTTTTTGTGCGCCAAACTGGATATCAAAAAGCATTTGACAGTGTATCCAGAGATTTCATTTTGGCTAGATTGGCTCAGAATGGTTTTCTTAATATCTTCATTAAGTGGATTAATGCTTGTATTAAAGATGTCTGGTTTTCTCTGTGCATTGATGGCTGTCTCTATGGTTTCTTCCCTTCAACTAGTGGGCTTAGGCAAGGGTGCCCGTTAAGTCCTTATCTTTTTTGCATTATCATGGATGCTTTTTCTTGTCTCCTTGATAGCCCGATGCATGGTGATTTGTATGTATCCCCTCAAGTTGAGGGGGGTAAGGATCTCCCATCTAATGTATGCTGATGACCTCCTTATCTTTGGTAAAGCTGATACTCACAATTGTGATATTCTATGTCATAAGCTTCAGAAGTTCACTAGGGCAACTGGGCTTGAGGTGAATTTTGGGAAGAGTTCCCTCATTTTACCCAATAACTGCACCAATGTAAACTATATCAGCTCCATTCTTAATATACCTCACACCAATAACATTACTTATCTAGGTATTCCTTTATCCCCTTACAACCCCAAGATTGCAGATTTCTCTAAGCTGATGGAAATTATTACTCACAAACTCTCTGGTTGGATAGCTAAAGCTCTATCGTTTGCTGGTAGATTACAATTTTTAAGATTCACTATTTGGAATACTATTGCTTACTAGATTCGCGGTTCCATTATCCCAAAAACAATTGTCAAGCAAATTGATAAACTATGTGCTAAATTTCTCTATTTTGGTGATTCTGCTGCTCGTAAACTTCATCTCATCTCCTGGAAAAATACTTGTAAGCCGAAAGTTTATGGTGGACTGGGACTTCTGTCCTTGTTCTCAGTTCAATTCAGCTACAACTGTGCTCTTATTGAGAGATTATACAATAACAACAGCCTTCTTTCTACTTGGCTTTTACATACTTATGTATCCCCTTGGAAACCTCCGTCCTTGAAGGCATCCTCTTTCTGGAAAAATCTGTGTAAGGTTGCAAATACTGCTAAGGACAATTATAAGTTTATGGTATCTTGTAATGCACCGATTGCTCTCTATTGGCACCATTGGGTCAATGGTAATTTGCTGAAAGAGGTTTATGGGATGCATCCAATCCTAAACATTTTCCCTATTGATGCTAGGATTTCTATTTTATTAAATCATAATGGCTGGGATTTGCCTTTACACTTGCCTGCTGGCATTTTACACAATATTACAAGTATTCTTGTGGCTAATTTTGGGCATGATTGCCTTGTTTGGGGAAATAGTTCTGTCAACAATCGCAGCTCTCACTCTGCATTCCTCTGCAGGAATGAACTTAAAGTTAACTGGCATCATTATGTATGGCATAAACAGTATTCTCTGCGCTTTTCTAGTTTCTGTTGGATGGCTATTTTACGGGGCTTGAAAACTGCGGATGCCTTGATAGCTAGGGGCATCCAAGTGGACGCTTCTTGTTCTCTTTGTTTTGCTGCTAATGAAAGCTCCACTCATCTTTTTTTTCGAATATGACTACTCTTTCTCTGTAATTTCTAACCTCATTCCTATGATGAGTAGGCCTCTCCTTAGGCCCAATATTCTGCAGGCTTTTGATAGCACTAGTGGTGTCTCTGGCCGAGAAAAACCATTCTATCGTCTTATTATTTGCTGCTCGATATATCATCTTTGGAGGGAAAGGAATGATAGGAAGTTTGGCAACTCCTTTGCCTCTTCTACCACTATTTGCCATAAGATAAAATCTGCTATTTTTTCCAAAGTGTTGAAATGGAAATATGGGCAAAGTCTCTTAGAGTTGCTATAGAACTTGTTTTTTCCGAATTTTGTCCGACTTATGTGGGTGCTGCTCTTATTCTAATGTTTCGATGGTGTTGGCTTGCTGTATTCAAGCATATCAAGGCAATGATGATCGGATTGCTCTTATCCCCTTTGGATGGCAGTTCTTCTTTCGGTATTGGATTACTGCAACCAGGTTGTTTGGATGGCAGTTTTTCTTTCGGTATTGGATTACTGCAACCAGGTTGCTCGGATGTCAGCAATCCCTGAGCCCTGCTGATCCATGGCTGATTCAGTTTTTCTCCTCCATTGATTATTATATTTCCTCTTTAGTTATTTTTGTTGCCTTTTGCAGGTTAAGGTCTTCGATCAGTAATGATCTGTTTTGTTGGGGTTTTTTACCCTCTTTTTGATGCTTTGCATTATAGGCTTATAGGCTTTTTGGTTTACACATGTAACTAGTTCTTTTTAATGAAATGGGCTATGCCCTCAATTTTCCCAAAAAAAAAAAAAAAAATTGGGCTCAGATATGAGTTTAAATAAAAGCAGTCACAAGTACCGTCACAACTACAAAGGCAATAATAATAGACATCAATATCATAAATAGAAGGTATCTAAAGATTACACGAAATTGTGTTGCATTACAGGACAAAAAAAGAAAACAAGGAGCACTTTAACGATCAATTTGGGATGACTTCAACTTTTTATAAAAGTGATTATAAAATGTCTATCGAGAAAGTAACTTTTTTGAAAGTTGCTATTGAAAGCAATTTCATAGCATAAAAGATTATTGAAAATATAGTGAACAATTAGTGGCCAAATAAAAATTATACTTGCGATAAGAAAAAAAAAATTGTAGTAAAGCTGTCTTAAATGAAACTTAAATTTCTATCATTCAATTATATCAACTATATCACAATGTTTTATTTTTAGTATATTTTTATTTTTTTAAATTACAACACTTTAGTTTTAAACTGACAATATTAGATCTATGCCCACACACAAAATATTAAAAGTATTTTTTAAAATTATTATTTTATTTTATTATTAAAAATTTGTCATATTTTATGTCTTATTCAACATATTTTATACTTAGGGGATGTTTTGTTGGCTGTAAAGTGAATGCAGTGTAAAGTAAATATTTTGAGATTTTTTTGTTTAAAGTAAAGGAATGCAAAGGAATTATTTTTTCTGTTTAATTGGGTGTATGCAGAGTAAAGTAAAATCAGAGCATTATGAACTGTTTTAAACATAGAATTCTCATTTAGTATCTTTTTATTATAAACTACAACTGGCAATGATGAATGAATTAACACCTAAATAATCTAAACAATAACTTTATTGATTTTAAATAAAAAATAATTATAAGTACACCACTACCACCAACAATAATAAGCCTTTATCCCACTACATGGGGTCAGCTACATGAAGTCATGAATCATTTTTCTCCATTGTGTCTTGTTAAGAGTCAAATTCTTCTTTAAATTTAATAAAGAATGGTCATTTCTAATATTTTCTAACCAAGTCTTTTTAGATCTACCTCTAACTTTCTTAGAATAGGACAAATCTAATATATCTACTCTCCTAACAGAGTTATCAGAAGGCCACCGTTTGACATGACCAAACCATATAAGGCGACACTCTATAATTTTATTTGTCATTGGAGCTACCCCAACCTTTTCACAGATATGCTCGTTTCGTACCCGCCCCTAAGAGTAAATCCACTCATCCACTTGAGCATCCTCATCTCAGCAACACTTAACTTAATATTATGCTTCTCTTTTATAATGGCCAATATTTTACGCCATAAAGCATTGCAGGTCTAACCACCATCTTATAAAATTTTCTCTTAATTTTGAGTGGTACTTTTCTATCACACATCAGACCTCAAGCATTCCTCCACTTCAACCATCCAACTTAAATTCTACTAATAATATCCCCATTTATTTCGTCATCACTCTCAACAATAAATCCAAGATATCTAAAACAAGCTAGTACACTTATTAATGACTTGATCGCTCAGAGGCACAAACCCCCTACTAGATCAATTACTACTAAAATTACACTCCATGTATTCGGTTTTACATCTACTCAAACGAAAACCTTTAGACTCTAAGGTTGACCTCCATAATTTGAGTTTACCTTCAACTCTCTCTCTAGTCTTATCAACAAGAAGAATATCATCAGCAAAAAGCATATGCCAGGGTACATCCTCTTGCAAATGTCTAGTAAGAACATCTATGACTACAGCAAAAAGATAAGGGCTTAAGGTCGATTCTTGATGTAATAAAATTGAAATAAGAAAATACTTGGTCAAACCTCCTTGTGTTTAAACACAATTAACAACTCATGCATACATATCCCTAATGACTTCAATATAAGCATTATTAACCCTTTTCTTTTCTAGGACTCTCCATAGCACTTCTCTTGAAACTTTATCACATGCTTTCTCTAAATCAATAAATATCATATGTAGATTCTCCTTATTCTCTATAAACTTCTCCATCAATCCTCTCAATAAATGAATAGCTTCCATAGTTGACCTACCATGCATGAATCCAAATTGATTTTGAGAAACATTAGTATCATGTTGTAGCCTATGCTCCATAACTCTCTCTCAAAATTTTAAAGTATGACACATCAACTTAATTCCTATATAATTTTGCACAATCTTGTGCATCACTTCTATTCTTAAAAATAGGAATTAATATACTCATTCTTCACTCATCTGACATCTTTTTAGTCTTCAAAATAATATTAAAAAATTTACTAAGCCAAGAAATTCCTTCATCTCTTAAGCATTTCCACACATCTATTGGAATATCATCAGGTCCAATAGTTTTTCCACACTTCATTTACTCTCTAACTTTAGTTTTACTAGTACGCCGATAAAAATAAACATTTGTATTTTAATTTAGAGTTCTAAGGTCACTAAAGTCAATTGTATTCTCACAATCTTCATTGAAAACTTAGCAAAATATGTCATCCACCTTATTGAATATCCTTTTCTAAAAAAAGTACTTTTTGCTCATCATCCTTAATGCAATTCGCTTGAACTAAATCTTTAATACTCCTATCTCTTTGTTTGGTATACATATATCTTTTGCCCTCTTTAGAATCTAATATATTATATAAATCATTAAAAGATAAAATCTTTGCATCGCAGATTACTTTTTTAGACACCTTACGAGCCTCTTTAGATTTTTTGAAATTTTTAGAATTTTTACATTCAAACCAATTGTTATAATAAAGTTTCTTATTTTTTATCTTTTCTTGTATATTTTGATTCTACCACCAACTATTTTTATTATTTGAAGCTTTTTCTTTTGAAACTCTAAGCACATCTTTTGGAACATTCTTAATATTGCTAACTACTTTTTCCTCATAGCATTCTCTTCATCATGTATAGATAAAATCTTAAGATCTCGAAACTTATTCTTAAAAATATTTTTATTTGTATTCTTTAAATTCTCTCATCTAAGCTTAGAATAATATTTTACTATATTTTTCATATTCTATCCTTTTATCTTAAAGTCCAAAACTAATAAAAGATGTTGGGTGTATAAACTTTCACTCGGAATAACTTTACATTCTTTATAATCTAAACGATTTATTTTTCTTATAAGAAAATAATCAATCTGAGTTTAACTATATATATTCTTATAAGTGATGAGATGCTCATCCTTTTTTTTTAAAATAAGATATTAGTAATTATAAAATCATAAGCTAGTGTAAAATTTAATATAGCCTTATCACCTTCATTAGTTGCTCCAAACTTATGACCAACATAAATGCTTTTAAAATCCCCTATCTCTCTACCAACATGTCCATTTAAATCTCCTCCAATAAAAACTCTTTCTTCAAGAGATAACTTTTGAATTAGTTCTTCTAACTTATAACAAAATTTTAATTTTAAACATATATTCAAACCTACTTGTGGAGCATAAGCACTCATAATATTAATAATCTTAGCATCAATAATAATCTTTAAAATTATAATTCTGTCTCCAATTCTATCATTTTTATAACATTATTTTTCAAACTCTTATATATAATCACACTACACTATTTTTAGTACTACTTCTACTAGAATACTAAAATTTAAATCCTAAACTATCAGTCTCATTAGCCTTCTCTCCAACCCATTTAGTTTTCTGAATGCATAAAATATTTATCTTCTTATGAATCATAATATTAATTAATTTCATTATATTGCCTATAAGAGAACCTACATTCCAAGTTCCTATCTGAATTCTAAAATATATGCTGAATTATTTGTCCGGTTGAGAGAGTTTTCTCCCTCTTTCATTGTAATCGACATTCAAGCGTACTAACTTCAAATTGCCTTTGGCTCATCTAACCAAAAAAATCTAATATATCTGTAAATAATGAGTTAATACTGATTATTTTTATTTTTATATAATTTATTTATTTTTATTTGAAGTAATCAGGCTTTAGATTGCATTTCCAAAGACCATTTTTGATCTTCGCAAGCAAGGCAAGGCTGGGATGGCAACGATGGAGATGGACATGGAAATGAAGGTGAAGTTGGCGATGTCTTGAGGCAAAAGGGGAGAGACCACTTCGCTGTCGAATGCTTCCTGCCCATACTTGGAGATGACAATTGAAGTTGCAGAATAAACTTGCCCGAGAAATAGAGGTCGGAGGAGGATGGTGAAGAGAAGGAAGAGAATAGTCCTTCTTCCATAGAAGTCAGGGCATTGCGAAAGCAAGGAGTAGATTTATATTCTCATTGGAAGACAAGCCTATGTTCCTTCTTCCGTCGACCGCCTGGAGGGGTCTACCTGCACGACAACGCCCGCTGCTATGCCCACGGTGATATTGAGCTCCTAACACGCCCAGATAATTAGTGGGATTCGACCTCACGTGAAGCACCAAAGTCTAGCAGGCATGACAAAATAGAGAAGATGAAAAAATTTCGAAACAGCGATGGAGGAATGAACGACAATGGGTTCCCGCGGGCTTCTCTCTCGCTTGCGTGAAATTCTTTTTCTCTCGAATCTGTGCAATTTTACTTTACTCTTAATATAAGCTACGACGAAGAGTTTCAAATACATTAGAATATTACTTTATATCAAATCAGTCACCTAAAAAGTTAAAAATCCATGTATTTGATTTACTTTGCACTTGACTTAAAACTAACAGCCCCTTTGCATAACTGAGCTATATTGCCACGTTGGCATGCCACGTCAACAACTTTACTTGTATCTTTACCATTGGTCGGAACACCGAAAGGCTCGAATCCATCTGATGAGATTCTCTCTCTCTTCCAATTGGCGTATCTCCGGTATTGTAATCTAAGCGGCGATGTTGACTATTTTTCAGAACGCCCTTATCATTGCCAAAATTTACTATAACGCCACGCCGTGACGCGTCGAGGCAACGTCACGGCACTCTTTCGTGCTAATCTATCCGTCAACTTTGACGTGCCGTCGTCAATGGACGGCCCACTAAGCGCGACGTAGACTTCGACGGTCGTCGGAAACGCCACGTGATCAGTGCCGAGGAAACAAAAAAGGCTTGGCTTGTAGTGGGAAATCCATCTTTTAGCGATAAAGAATTCTTACTTGCATTACGCACTTGTGGCACTTTTGTAATTTAATAAGAAAAAATAATATATAAAATCATACAGAAATAATGTTGAGAAAAAAATTAAAAAGCTAATACTATTATTTTGCCTGAATCTTATTATATCTGATGATGTGATGGTTTTTAAAATCAGAAGTTTTTAAAACTAAACTTCTGGGCCATCAAATTTTCAGCTTCAATAAATTTATAAATGAATTGATTGGCTCGACGAGTCAAACCTAATGACGTAGAAAATGATCCATTTGAAGTTCAAATAAGCTTAGATCAAGAGTTTGAATCATAGTTGAAACTTTGGAATAATAATTGGATATAAAATGATCTCCGAATTTGGCATGCTTATAATAAGATTGAGTGTCTTGATAAGATAAATCCAATGAGCTTAATATTACTTAATTATGGTAATGATATAACACTTAAATGCTATACAAATGTTTTATGATTAAGGGATATAAATATGCGTCGTTCGATAGAATATTCTAGATTTTCTCCATATCTATGGGTATACCAATCTGAAAAATTATAAATAGACATCCACTTTCTACATGAAGAGGATTCTTTGGCTAGATATTTAAGAGAGCTCAAAATCTTAAAGATCATTGAAGCTCCACCTAAGTACTGATGCCCGACCACCATCGTTAGACCTTCATTGCCCGATCAACATTGTCTGACCACCTCTGATCATTATTATAAGGCTATCTACTGACTATTATTGTTGGACATTTGCTAACTTATCATCACCGTCAGACCTTTTTTATATGAGTGTTGACTGCGAACCACCGCTCGACCACTACAACCAAACCACAACATAATTAGACCTTCATCGCCCAATTTTCATCATCTAACTATCGTTGTTAGACCACAATTATCAGGCCACTGCCATCGTTAAATTGCTAATGAAAACTCCCACTTCACGACCACCATTGTTGGACAGTAGTCGCCCAACCACTATCCTTAGACAAATACCATTATTGAACTACTAATGTCAGACCATCGCTATCCAACTGCTAGTGCACAACCACCATTGTCAAATCGCCACTGCCCAATCGCCTCCATAATTAAATCACCACTATCAAACTACCACTACCTAGTCACCATTATTGTTTACCTCTCTCCCAATAAGTATTGTCACACCATTGTCACTCGCCAAAACCATCTGAATGCCTTTCATCCCATACTGACTCCACAATATTTTCTATGCGATCCCTATACTTTTGTAATTTTCCAATCTCCAAATTAAGGAATGGATAAATATTTATAATAAACACTCATATAGTTGAACCTTTTAGCATGGCAACACCAATAAAGTTTCCTTCATCTTTGCTTTCCATATAAAAAAATTAGTGTCATCTGTTCTCTTATAATTTATCTGTTTATGAGTTGAGCTTCATAAAACCCTCGGACATAAAATTCCCTCACATTACTATTGTGAATCTTCTAGCCCACAACAACTTGGTATTGTTTGTGGGAACCAATCTCATCTTATAAGCCCTATAAACATCTATTTAATGATAGATATACATACAATCACGTCAATTAGGCCTCACGCTCAAATACTAATCATTCCATGAACAAATTTTTGAACTAGGGATGTCAAGGCTTTAACTTTTACTACCTTGATGGATGTGACTACAGGTGTAAGTGAGTTAAGCCGGCTTGTGAGCTAGCTCATACTCTACTTATTAATGAGCTCACGAGTCAAGCTTATCGACCATTGAGTTCGAGCTCAATCCTATAATCAAGCTCGTATATTATACGAGCTCAAGTTCGAGCTCAACATGACTCGACTCAAAAGCTTCTCGAGCTACTCGATTATATTACTTATATATGAATGAAAGAAAGAAAAACCTAGCTGCCCCTAACATAATTGCAAGCTGCAGTCTGCACATTGGCATTACGTGATGGCTGGAGGCTACAACTTTGTCTTTAAGGATCTATTTGTGTGTTAGGTATATCTCCTTCCCATTGCTACTGTTTTAGACAATTACGACTCCGGGCCCTTCTTCTTGTTCACTGCCCTATAGCTGTTGGTTCTCATTAAAATTGTCATTTTCACAATAACCATTCAAGTAATTGAGAAGTGCTCAAGCTTGAGTTTAGCGAGTAGATTTTGAGCTCATTAAATGAGATCGATCTTGAGTTTGAGCACACTGTGAGGTAAATAAGCTCATCTCGATAAATCCACTACTCGACACGACTCAACTTGTTTACACTCCTAGGTGTGACCTTGCTAGTGGAGGTACATCAGGTCTATCCTTAGCAGGCTGCATTCACAAGATGGAATGATCTTTAGAATGAAATCCTTTATCTCTACTATGAGACTAGGTAGCCAACACTAACATGGAAAAATGGGACATGTATGCTAAAAATTTCTCAAAAAATACTTCTATTTTAATGGATGATACTTCTGTCAAAATAACCACTAGAATTATTAATAATAGTTTTTCTATAAAACATTTCACTTGAAAATGACTTTTTTCTTTCATTGTACCATCGTATGCCTGGTTACTTGATTGAAGACTACTTCACTATAGATAATCGAGTGAATCCCCTTAATCCCTTTTACTTCGTATGAGTTTTACTTAGTTCCTCCATGAAGGAAGGGATAGCTGAAAAAGATTTTATGTATGTCTTCTATATTTGTGATCAGAATGATGTAGATGATTTAAATAATAATAATGAAAGCAATCATAATTTTCAAAATAAAATAATAATTAATTTCAATGAACTTAATGAATCTCATGAATCTACATCTAATAGTAACTTCCCTAATTTTAATTTTCAAGGTATGCCTATTTCCATAGAGATTGGCTTATATAATTCTTTTTTTTTTTCCTTTTACCATCTGAGCTACATCCCCATTGAATTATATAATTCTAATAATTCAATGGAACATAAACTAAGTATCTTTAAGTATCAAATAGATGTTGCTTTATGCTTTGAACCTAAAGAGGTTATAAAAGTGAAGCTTCATAGTGGCAAGTTCCTGTCACCTAAAATGGTAAGAAAATAAGTCTTTAACACTAATGAATCTTGTCCTCCATCACAGCATACTTCTTTTCAGAATATGTTTAATGAAAATCCTAAGGTTGATTACAATACTCTAAATCATCTCAAGAAGCTGATGTTATATTGAGCAACTGTGATGCTCTTATCTTATATAAGGTGATCAAGGATTTGCTTGATCTTGAAATTTGCATGGTTCAAGTAACAATAAATCTCTAGATGAAGCTCTTGATTTCAAGGAAGTTATTGAGGATTTCTTCTCATATAATGATCTACTCTTAAAAACCACCAATCAAAATTGTCAAGTATACTTCTTGTGTGGATAATTTTAAGCTCTCAAGTGCTTGTTGATTTGGGTGCATCAATCAACATTATAACAATATTGAAGTCTCTTGCCTATCTTAATGTGGATATTGCAAACTCAACTCAAATAAAATGATGTTATATTCTTTCCATAAGAAAGGTGAGAGGCCTTGGGCTATTTTACACTTCTCCTAGAATTTCATGAATTGAAGATGAAAATAAAATTTCATATCATTGATTTAGAAATCTCCTTCAATGCTTTTCTAGATTGACTTGATTGCATGAATATATGATGTTCCCCTCCTCCTTCGAAAGTATCAAGTATTCTTGTAATGGTGTTGAACATTTCATCAAGGGAGATATGAACAACAACACCAACAACAACAACAACATCAAACATTTATCCTGCTATGAGTGTTGGGTACATGAATCCTTTTTCTCCATTATGTCATGTTTCTCATTTAAATTTGATAAAAAAAAGAAAATTTCTAATATTTTTAACCAGGTCTTTTTAGATCTACCTCTATATATCTTAACATAAACCAAATCTAATACATTTACTCTCCTAACTGGGTCATTAAAAGGCTAACATTTTATGTGTCTAAATCATCTATGATGACTCTCTCTAATCTTAATTGCTACTAGAGCTACATATCTACCTTGATAGATGTACTTATTATATACAATTCATGAAAAGAAGAAAGAAAAAAAGATAGTTCTAGCCTTCAAGATTCAATTCATTGGCCTACTACCCAACCCGGAAAGCGAGGTGGTAGAATGACTCAACGAACATAAGGATATGGCAGAGGAATGAATCAGAATGAAAGAATAAATTAAAATAAAAGTATAACAGTTTAAAGATGTTCAAAGAAGGTACCTATTATGCATATAAATTTGGAATCTAACTTGGAGTGTGAATTATATATAGAAAGTACATCTATCAAAGCCTCAATAAATTTAAATGTAATATCTTTTTGGAGGTAAACAATGGTGAGGATATGGGTTTAGAGATAATCAAGCTTATGAACCAAATTCTTTATAAAAAATTGTGCAACCTATTATCAAGTTATGAACCAAATTAATAAACTATTAACCAAATTCTTTATAAACTTATTCATAATCAAATGGAATGTTATGTCAGTGATTTGGTTGTCAAAATCAAGAAAACAAAAGACATCTTTATGTCTTAGAATTCTTTTTGAATAATTGCAATGCCATGATATGAAGATAAATCCTCTAAAAGATGCCTTAGAGTGACTTCATGGAAGTTTCTAGGCTTTATAGTGAGGCATTGTGGAATTAAAATTGATCCCACAAAGTTAAATCTATCTTAGAAATTAGACCTCCTAAGAGTCTTACATAGTTCAAATCTTATCAAGATAGGTTGGCATACTCTAAGGAATTTTATTTTAACTTTTCTGGTAGGTGTCAACCTTTTAGTGCTCTATTTTTCAAAATATTTTTGATAGCAAAAAGAAATATGTAATATCTTATCTAATTTTGAATGCCCCTATTATGGGAAAGCAAACTATTCGAGTCTTTAAATGAATCTCTTAGTGTCTTATTAGCCCAAACTAATGAAGAAGAAAAAATGAGCTCTACTACCAAATTCACCAATTAATTCCTACATTAGAGAATCATCCACCTGTTAGAAACACTATCTAACCTTAATTTTTGTCAGACAAAAGTTAAGGCACTATAGACTTTCACATAAGAAGCAATTAATTTCAAAAGTGAATCCTTTTGTAATATTTTATGACCTATCCAATGTTTATCAGGATGTTTGATGCAATGGTATATGATTTTTTTCTCTAATTTGATCTAAATTTTAAGGGTTGGGCCTTTGTCGACTTCGTAGAAGCACTATTAATCTTTACTAGGTCCCCACTAAATGATGAACTTACTGAAGAATAGATCTTGAGTTTAAAGAGTATAAAAGCTCTACTTAAGATCTATATTACAATGGTGCTCCATCTTCTTAAAATATAATGGTCCACAAGATACTCTTCCATGAAATGCTAGTATTAGGCTAATCTTTATAACACCTGAAATGAGATAGATGTAGTATACTTACCATTTATCAAAGTTTTTTACCAACAACGAAGCTGAATATGACATTTGATAGCTGGTCTAAATTTAGTAATCTTAATGGATATTAAAGAAATCAAGATCTTTTGGAGATTCACATCTAGTTATTAATAAAATTGCTAGAATTTATAAAGTCTTAAATCCAAAATTATATTCAAATTATCAATATAGATTAAAACTTCTTTGACAGATTCCTTTTAAACTTTATTTATAATTTCCCTAAAAAAATTCTATGGAAAATGCCTTGGTAAATCTTGCTAAGAAACTCACATGCCTAAAAAACATCCATTCTTATATAAATTCATAATCACCTTTTTGTTATATCTTATGGATATGGAACACATCATTTTTTTTGCACCTAATGGCTAGAATGCTCTTGTTATGAATGATACAAAGGTTCATTAGAGATAATAATTCATTCAATATTTATGATCAGGTAAACTCTTTTAGGAGAAGTCAGTTGTATCTTAGATCAAGAAAAGAGCTTTATCCTATTCTTTAACTAATAACACTTTGTATCAATAGTCATTCGATCAAATGTGACCTTGATTAACCCAAAACCTATAATATTGGGATAAAAGTATATATTAGATTATGTGGTGCTAACTAATTAGGTCCAAAGATGAAGTTGGAGATTAAAAAAAACATAGATATTATTAACCTTTGATGATTTATAACTACGTAGAAGTTGCATGTCATTGTCATTAGTGCCAAGTATATTGTGTAGTTTTGCATTAGCCTCCTAATGTGTTGCACGCTGAAATAGCTTATTGGCCTTTTGAGAGTTGGGGTATATATATATTATTTGTCCCATTAACCCTCCTTTTGAGGGTCCTTGACTAATATTGGTTGACTTTTGCTTCTCTATGTAGACATAAGTTGTGCGACTACAAGGGGTCAAAGCTTATCATGTATTTTAATCATTTTGTGATAATATCATCTATCAATTTGAAGTTTCTCATCAAATTATATCTGATAATGGTTCCTCCTTCAAAAGGACTAAAATTAATTACTTTGCCAAAAGAAATAACATTAATTGAGGATACTCAACCATCTACTACACTTAGGCTAATAGGTTGACTAAGACATTTAACAAAACTCTTGTTGAACTTTTAAGGAAAATTCTTGATGAAAATAAAAAAACTATGATATGAGAAGTTGGTTAAAGCTTTATTGGCCTATCAGACAACGTATAGGATCCAAATTCTACTTTAGTCACATTAGAATATGTGGCTAAGGCAATTCTCCCTTTCGAGATACAACTTCCCCCATTATGGATTACAATCAATAATTAAATAACTTTAGAATAAAATGCGTAACTCCTATTGGAGAACTTGATGATCTTTAAGGAAAGTGTTTGTAAGCTCATCAAGACCTTATGTTTAAAAAGTCTTCTTCATAACAGCTTTCAATAAATTATTCCAGACTAAAATTTTTCAAGGAGTTTTAGTCTTAGTTCTTAAGAATATATCTTGGTTTGCCATGAAAAAGCCCATTTATAAGAGAGAAAGTCTACTAAGGTGGGTCTTATCAAGTAATTGACTATAAGAATGAATGAAATTTGTTTCCTATTAATGAACATTATCTTAACAAGTACTATACATGATTGTATTCCGAAGTAGAATATAATAAATTGATGTTTTTGGTATACGCTTGCATGAATCTTAAATTTGAAATTAACCCTTTGATATAATTTTTTTTACCTTTGAGTAGCTAATATGATTTGATTAGTTTTTTCTTATCAAAGATGATTGAACTATTATCTCCTTCCCCATTTACCTTAAAGAGGACCTATACAAAATCTCATGATCCCCATAAAAAGTTTATATGTTGTTTGAGGTCATATGCAAAGTCGGGATGGGAGGGGAAAATTTTGTAATAACCTTCCAAAAATCTCTAATCTTTCAAATATAAAAGATCTATCAAATCCTCATTCACAAATTTGGATTTATTTCATCTTTCTTTCAGAGATTTGGGTTTTAGGTTAGTATTAAGTAGAAGAATGTTTCTATAAACCCATTTCTAGTGCAACATGGGTTAGTAAGCCTAGGTTAAGATTTTAACTTATGAAATCTCTTACAAGTATGATCCATTATGATCTATTCTAGCCTTGCTTAGGCGCCCATAAATATGAATCTCCTAAGTTTTATTAATTTTTATGTGCTATATATGATTTAGTAGATCAACACCTTGGATAATAAACCAAGGTTGGAATCAAGTTCTTAAGACCCCTATCTAGTTTAATCATTAAAAACTTATAGATCTAGTCTAGCCTTGCTTAGTCTTCTATAGATTTCCCATAATATTTAATAAAAATAAGCCATCTATCATATTTTGTAAAACTAAACATTATAGAATAGGATTCAGGGTATTGAGACCCTTTCTTAGTATAATCATGCCTTTGATCTAACCTGATCCACTTTAGGAATTTATAGATCCACCTATTTTTTTTTAATTTCCTGACTTTACTATGCCATATTTTATTAATTTATCAACATCTTATTTCATAAATCATTGTTAGGATCAAACCTTTAAGACCCCTTTCTATGTGTAGCCATAGAAAACCCTAAGAAAAAGATACCCTATTATCTTACTTGACCAAGTTAAGGCAAGAATAAATCCAACTCCTTTTGGATTTGTTGACTATAATATGCCATAATTGATTTAGTAAAATAACACCATGTTTAATAAATCTAGGCTAGTATTAAGCCTCTTAGGCCACTTTTCAATTTAGTTATTAAAAAATGCTTGGGAAAATAAAACTTTAGGCCTTTATTAAAGTCTTACAGATCCAAGAAATCCTTCATGAGATTGATTAACTTCTATTAAGCAGAGTTAATTTACTAGAACGTATTCATATATTAGCTTTAGATTGAATTAGGTCTATCCTAGTTGATTTAATGGTCCAACACTAGCCCAGTAAGATTATATAAGATTAAGTCCATGAGACACCTCCTAGCTTGGTCCCTTTTAGATATAATTTTTTCTATTGCTAGGTAGACCTGCCCTTTGTCTACTCTTCTAATACTAGCCTCAGTAGGTTCCCTCCTCCATAAGTTCCATTAAGTTTTTGTGGAAACCTCAAAATTAAATCAAATCAATACTCACAGCATAATCAAAATCAAATCTTAAATTTTCCATTTAAATTAAAAATTTTAAAACTAAAAATAAATTTAAACCACTCTAATTAAATTTTAAACTCTTTAATTAAGTTCAATCAACATTCTCAATCTCCTTTCAAGTGACTTCTACTTCAACTTGAATTGTATACCTTCTTTTGGATCTTATTAATTCCTTCAGTTAACACCAATATGTGTAGTGTACATTTCTAACTCTTACCAAAACTATTGGTGCTCTAATTATTTAAAATATTTTTAATGAAATTGACATAACCTTTAAGTGCTTAATCTTAGCTAATAGGGATCCATTCCTTAGTGTAGGAACTTTCTTATAGGACACTCTTGGATAGATTCCAAATGAATTAACATTACCTAGACATAGAAAAGCTAAAACCCTTGGGTACCTTATGGGGGCGTGTGGGTTGTTTGTGTTGGACTATGTTTATATGCATTGAAAAATAAATCTCCACTAAAAATGCAAGTGCAAGTATCGATCAAATAATAAAAATATTATGAGAGAGTGTCGATCCTATGAGGAAGTGATATACTTCACAGAATTATTTTAGTACCATCTACTTAAAGCTACAAAAATTTGCCTATACAACGAATCAGGGTAGTATTCTATTTAAAATGAGAATTACAGATGAAAAGTGAAAATACTAATAGATAAAGTAATTTGGAGACAGTGAAATCTCCTAAGCTTCCCTAAGTAAACTCTTCTATATTAGTTATGAATCAGAGCATATGCATTCTTAGATCTCTATCGAGCTTGTAAGGATGTGAAGAAAGGTTTATGACCTTCCTAAAGTTGTTCTATCTTTATAGACCCTTTAATACTAAACATATATGTCTAGGCATGTAAGTATTCTATTCCAATTCTTCTAGTTATTTTAATATTCCTCTGTCAAGATAATATATCACCCTAACTTTTTATTCTACATATGGCCACTATGAAGGTTTACTGAAGATAGAGAGATATTAAAAATGACCATTCAAAGTTTTAAGAATAAGAGTCTACATTAGTAATTACTTATATTCTCGTAGCATTAGTTAAAAAATAAGAGTTTAGCTGGCTAGAGAATAAAAATAGAATGATATAATTTCTATTATTTAATCAAGAGAGAAAATATAAGTTAAAAATAGTAAAAAGATATCACTCAGAATGAAGGAACCCAAATAGATCCTATAGATGAACCATTCCCAAAGTAAATCTCTCCTTATAACTCACTCCACACTCTTTTCCTCTTAAAATGCTTGCTTGCTTACTATAATGTGAGCTAGCAACTATAAAATAGGTACCTTACTCTCCTCTGGCACCTCCTCTAGTAAAACTATTCAAAACTCCAGAACACTTAAACAAAAAATAGAAAGAACTTTTATGCTTGGTGAAAGTTTTACTTATGCAAAGTTATCCCTGTTTCTAGCTAACGGATACAAAATTTTAATTAGAAAATTAGCTAAGACTTGCGTATTTTTGAAAATTAAGATGGGCATAATGTGACTTACTTCGAGACGAACAAGTTTTCCAACTAGGCCGACGGATGAAAATGATTCGCAGTTGCCCAAAACCAGATTTTCTCCTTTCTCTCTCCTTTCTTTCTTCCCTAATTCTCTTGAGCTTTCTTTGTTTGGTGAAAAACAAATTAATGAGAAGAAATGGCATTTAATAAAGCCAAAATGACATTAGATATTTTCTTTTTATTAGTATTATTTAATATATAATAATAATATTATAATTAATTTCAGTAGAAAATTTATAAAACTTCTTTTAGGGATTCAAAAAATTACAAAAAAAATATTCATAAATTAGCTCATTTTATTTAAAAAATTCTGATGAAATTGGTTTGCTAAATGGACACCTGACGGTCCCAAAAACCTCACTTGTACTGACAGTTGCCGATTTCTTAAGAAATTTCAACTGTGTCCAAAAATTATGAAAAATTTCTGGTAATTGAAACACTAGATTATAAATATTCTGGCGAAGTCAATTTGTGATTTGGAGCTATAATGACTCATAAAATAATTATTGACTTCTGTAGGTCAAAAAACTTCTTAAAAAAATTAAGGGCTTTCATAATCTACTCACCTTAAAAAATGTTGTCATCGACATTTCCAAATCAAAATGGATCAAAATAAACCTGGATACAACAGCGTCATGTCATATTCCTTATCCCAAGTAGCCTTTCTGGCAGTTCTATGCTTCCATTGTACTTTAACCATAGAAATCTATTTGCTTCTCAATTTTCTCACATCATATGCCAAAATCCTTTCAGGTTCTTTTCTATACTACAGATTTAGACGAACCTCAACATCATCAACAAGTAATCTCTTCTAGAATAAGACACCTATTTTTGCAAAGAAGATACATGAAACACACTATGTATATCGGACATATGATCTGGTAATAATAATCTATAAGCAGAATTATCAATCCGCTCAATAATCTCAAAAGGTCTAATGTACCTTGGACTGAGCTTGCTGATTCTCTCAAATCTACTAACACCTTTCATAGGGCTAACTTTGACATAAACCAAATCGTCAATTTGAAATTCAACCAACCTGTATTTCTGATTGTAATACTTCTATCTATCATGTGCAGATTTTAACCTTTCTCTTATCAAAAGGATCTTTGATGTAGTATCATCCACAAAGGTAGAACCTTACACTTGTCTATCTCCCTCCTCTATCAAAGTCAAAGGAGTCCTACATTTTCTGTCGTACAGAGGTTCGTAAGAAGCCATACCTATGATAGACTAATTATTATTATTATATGCAAGCAATATCAATGGGATATAATTCTCCTAACTAACTCAAAAATCTAAAACACGTAGTCTTAGAAGATCCTCCAGTACCTGAATAGTCCTTTCGGACTATCCGTCTATCTGTAGATGAAAAGTTGTACTGAAGTGCAACTTCATACCCAGTCCCTGTTGAATGCCTCTCAAAATCTGAAGGTCAACATGTCATCCTGATAAGATATAATAAGCTTTGGTACACCATGCAACCTGATAATATCTTTAGCATAGATATGTGCTAACCTGTCCACCAGATCTATTTGTCGAATCGAAATGAAATGGGCGACTTTTATCGGTCAATCAATAATAACCTAAATAGTATCATGCCCCTATCTTGATCTGAGAAAACCCATAAGAAAATCCATCATTACCTCTTCCCATTTTCACTTTGGAATATGTAACAAATATAGAAGACCTCCCAGTCGTGGATACTCTGCCTTCTCTAGCTGACAGGCCTCACACTTTGATACAAACTCTACTATGTCCTTCAATCTAGACCACCAAAACATACCCTTCAAATCTCTATACATCTTGCTACTTCCTGGATGGATAGTATAGCCTGAATAATGTGCATCATGTAGAATCTTCGGCCTCAGATCTCTTAAAGTAGGAACCCAAAGTCTATCCTTGCAGGAAATAACACCAGAATTAGACACTTATAGTTCAGATTTCTTACCATATCAGATCTGATCAATCAACTTCAGATATTCTACATCTAATTTTTGAGCTTCATAAATCTTTTCTTTTAGAGAAGGATGAATAATCATTTAAGTCACTATACTAGAATCCCAATCATTAAAAAAATACCTCTAACTATAATATCTCTATATCTCGTATCAAATACTCATCAGAAGTGAGATGCATACATGATAATCCAGAAGACTTCCTGCTCAGAGCATCTTCCACCATATTAGCCTTACCGGGTTGATACTGAATAATGAGATCATAGTCCTTGATCAACTCAAGCCACCTCCTTTGCCTCATATTTAGATCCTTCAAAGTGAATATGTATTTGAGACTCTGATGATTACTGAAAATCTCACACCTAACATCGTACAAATAATACTGCCAAATCTTCAAAGAAAATATAATAGCAGCCAACTCTAGATCATGTGTTGGATAGTTTCTTTCATGTAACTTCAACACACCCCAAACCTCTAAATGAAGTGTCACTAAATACCTAAAATCCTTCTATACCAGATAATCCTTCAATCTTTAAAAACTAGCCTTGCACTCCGGTGTCCTGATAAAAGCTACAAACTTCTAAGTCAGTCTTGTCAGAGGTGCAAAAATCTGAGAAAACCCCTTCACAAACTTTATATAATATTCTGCCAAACCTAAGAAACTATGTATCTCAAACATAGTAGTAGGCCTCGGCCAATTAGTAACTACCTGAACTTTTTGGGGATCAACAGAGATACTATCACCACTCACCATGTGTCCCAGAAAAGAAATACTTCTCAGCTAGAACTCACATTTTGAGAACTTGGCATATAATTGATGACGACTCAAAGTCTCTAATACACTCCTCAGATGTCTGGAGTGATCTTTCTCAGAAGCAAAATATACTAAAATATCATCAATGAAAATAATCATAAATTGATCTAAATAATCTCTAAATACTTTATTAATCAGATCCATAAAGATAATTGGTGCATTCATCACCCCAAATGGCATGACCAAAAACTTGTAGTGTCTGTACCGAGTACTAAAAGTTATCTTCATAACATTAACCTCTCTCACATTCACCTGATAGTAACTAGATCGTAGATCAATCTTTGAGAATACAGAAGATCCAGCAAGCTAATCGAATAGATCATCAATCCATGATAATAGATACTTGTTATTGATAGTGACTTTATTCAACTCTTTGTAATCAACACACATACGCATCATACCATCTTTTTTTTTTCATAAATAGAATAGGTGCATACCAGGGAGACACAGCAGAATGAATAAATTCTCTATCAACTAACTCTTGAAGCTGAACCTTCAACTCCTGAAGCTCCTTAGGTGCCATCCTATATGAAGCTTTAGATATCGGGGCCATACATGGAAATAAGTCAATATAAAACTCTAAATCTCTGTTTGGAGCTAAACTAACTAACTCATCAGGAAATATATCTGAAAAATATCATACTACCAGGATATCAAAAAGAGAATTAGCATCTATACTCCTATCTTGAACTGATGCCAGAAATATCATACAACCCATCTTCCATAATCTATCTGCTTCTAATATAGAGATCAAATAGGATAAAACACCTCTAACTCCCTAGAATACACAGCTCTCACTACCTATAAATAACATAACTCACTTCTTCAAGAAATCAATCTGGGCCTTATTCTGACTCAACCAATTCATACCCAAAATAACATCATATAAGGAAATGAGTAATAAAATCAAACTAGATTTATACTTCTTATAAAAATCATAAAATCATAGAAACTAAATCTACTGGTTATCATACTATCTCCAGTTGATAAAATAATAGAAAGAGAAACAGGAAGTACAATGTAAGCCAAGTATAGTGAATAAAAAAAATGCTAAAAAATAAATGAATGACTAGCTCCAGAATCGAATAAAACATGATATGGATGCTCATAAATATAAACCGTACTTATCACAACATCTAGAGCATCACGAGCCTTCTACTAGTCAATCTATGTACACATGGCTGAATTGGAGCTGGGGTAATAGAACTACTAGGCTCTCTCTGACCACTGCTAGATGGCCTCCTTGCCACTAAATTTGAACCACCAGATCTACCAGATGGTCCCTCAAAAAAGTACGGAGAGGAACTACCCTCAGTCTCCCTGCCGGTCTGACAAAGCTCTAGAATCTGGACACAGAATGTCGGTCAAATCCTGCCTGTGGACACTCTGCTACCCAATACCTTATTTGAATGTATTTGAAGCACTGTCCAGTCATCCTGTAGCATTGACCAAAATGACATCGATCACAACTCTAGCACACATGTGCCCCACTAATAGTACCAGAACTGGCTATACTGCCACTGCCAGAGACTATTGTAGATGTTGACTGTCCACCTCTATTAAAATCTCTAGGTATAAATCTACTCTTCTTTCCAAAAAAGCCACTATCAGAAGTCTTACCACTGAACCCCTTGCTACAAGTAGTCAACCACTGCTGAGTAGCCATCAGGTCATTCTCTATCAAACAAGCTCTCTCTATAAGATTAGAGAAATTAGAAATGTGAAATGGCACAAGAGGCTATCTCAAACTATCCCAAAGTTCTCTCAAGAAACTTATAGCACTTCTCCATGGTTGTGCTAACTAACTGTGGAGTATATCTAGCCAAAGTAGTGAACACTATCTTGTAATGCATAATTGTCCTGCTCCCTTGAATCAGTCTCGGAAAAGTCTCCTGCATTTTTTATCGTATAGAAGGTAATACAAATTAAGCTCTAAACACATTAGAGAACTCCTCCCAGGTAATCAGAGAGTTCAATCTCCCTTGAATTTTTTTCTCTTGCTGGCCCATCCACCAGCGCTCTACCTTGCTATCCAATAGAAAGACTACTAATGATACCTTCCTCTCAAGAGGACACTGTATACCGTTAAATGTCTTTTTTAGCCCCCTCAACCAGTCATCTACTGCTCTAGGCTCAATAGTACCCTCAAATCTCAAATGCTTCAATCTCAAAAATATCTATAGAAGTCAATCTACCTCTTGAGATCTAACAGCAGGAGCCCTGCTATATGCCTCATCCATCATCTAGACTATCAAAGTATCAAATTATGAAATTATATCTAAATAAACTGTTGGAGAATAACTATATACAGGAGCTGCCTGACTAGCACTCTATCCATCTATCATATCTAGGTCTGGTGGATCCATAATCACACATAATGTATAATTGAACACACATACACATGAAACAAAAATAATGAACACCCAGTCAAACTTGAAACTATCCCACTAAACTTATAGATCAATTCCTATAACTCTATTTTATAATCTAATTCTAAAACTATTACTCTAATACAATAAAAGCTTGTTACAACCTAACCCGATTTGGAGAGGTCCTATCATGTTAAGCTGTGACAGGCAAATCCCAAGATCTAGTTCTAGAATTATTTCAATTTTTTTACCAATATTTATTGAAATAAACTATAAACTATAGAGTTACTAAAATATCCAAATACTGAAAATAACTCATCCACCAAGTTTCTTTCATGACTTCAAAATAAATGTCAATACTATAGTATATGGTTATAGGCAAGACCTATAGAACTAAAAATTTAACTAGCCATGACTATAAAAAAATCAAAATAGTAAAATACATATGACCTCAGATCTGATCTTGAACTGCTAGTCCATAATCTCCTTCCCCTTTCTAGATCCTAAAAATCATAAGCAAAACTACAGTTAGCTACAACAACTTAGCAAGCCAAACAAACTAATCTAAATTTTTAAATATTCTTTTATTAAATATTTTGCTGAATCTTTTAAAGTAGTTAAATATAGGTTAAATAAATTATTATACTTAAAGATATAATAAGTACATAACATATATTTCTTGATTTAAATAATAATACTACACAATTAAATAAATTAAAATTTATATCATAGAACAGTTCATATCATATTTTCTCAACCTAGATAGAGTCTCAAAGGATTCTGACCCTTTATGACTCCCTTGTTATTTATTCTTATAGCATGAGAACATATCACATATTCTTATATCAGATAGAATCTCAAAGGATTCTGACCATTTATAACTCCCAGTAATTATCTGACATAGACAAAATCTTAGAGAATTCTGGCCCCTTATAACTCCCAGTAATTTCCTAACATAGACAGAATCTCTAAAGATTCTGGCCCCTTACGGCTCCCGATAGATAAAATTTAATCGCATAAGCACATATATCATCACATTATAGCAATTAAATAGTAATTGAGCATGTATCAAAATTTTATAGTATAATATAAGTATTGACAATAAAAAATTCTACTAGGTAAAAATGAACATTTTAAAAAAATTATCAAATTATTAGGGATTGTGTAAAATGATATTTTAAGACTTTTATTGTACTACACCACTTTTTTCAACATCAAGATAATTTTTTTATACAATAAAACCCCAAAAAGTTTAAAACCCTCATTGTAAAAATATTTAAAATATGCATAATCGTTATCTTTATAAAATATAAAAAGTTACGCGGTGAAAGTTTTACCTGGCAAAGTTATCCTCAGTTTCGCTAACGAATATAAAATTTTAATCAAAAAATTGGCTAAAAATTACATATTTTTGAAAATTGAGATGGGCATAATGTGACTTACTTCGTGATGAACAAGTTTCCTGACTGGGCCAACGAACGAAAATGACCCAAAGTTGCCCAAAATTGGATTTTCTCCTTTCTCTCTCATATCTTTCTTCCCTAATTCTCTTGAGCTTTCTCTGTTTAGTGAACAAATGAATTAAGGAGAAGAAAATGGCATTTAATAAAGCCATAATGACATTAGATATTTTCTTTTTGTAATACCATTTAATATATAATAATATGATTATAATTAATTTTCAGTAGAAATTTTATAAAAATTCTTTTAGGGATTCAAAAAATCATAGAAAAATATTCATAAACTAGTTCATTTTATTTAAAAAATTTTGATGAAATTGATTTGCAAAATAGACATCTGACGGTCCCAAAAACCCTACTTGTATCGATAGGTGCCAATTTCTTAAGAAATTTTAACAATGTCTAAAAACTATGAAAAACTTAGGGTAATTAAAACACTAAATTATAACTATTTTGGTGAAGATGATTTATGATTTGGAGTTATAATGGCTGCTGAAATAATTATTGACTCCTCTAGGTCAAAAAATTTATTAAAAGAAATTATTGGCTTTCACAATCTACTCACCTTAAAAAAAATATCGTCCTCGACATTTTCGAGCTAAAATGGATCAGAATAAACCTAGATACAACTACCTCATGTTAGAATCCTTCTCCCAAGTAGCCTCTCTAGTAGTTCTGTGCTTTCACTATACCTTAACCATAGGAATTTATTTGCTACTCAATTTTCTCACATTACATACCAAAATTCTTTTGGGTTCTTCTTTGTACTACATATTCAAATGAATCTCAACATCATCAGTAGATAATATCTTCTCAGAGTTAGACACCCATTTTTGTAAAGAAGATACATGAAACACATTGTATATATCGGACAAAATAATTAGGTAACAATAACCTATAAACAAAACTACCAATTCGCTCAATGATCTCAGAATGTCTAATGTACCTTGGACTGAGCTTGATTATTCTCCGAAATTTACTAGGACCTTTCATAGGGCTAACTTTGACATAAACTAGGTCACCAATTTGAAACTCAACCAACCTATTTTTTTTATTATAATACTTCTTCTATCTATCCTGTGCAAGGTTTTCTTTAAATGCGAACTTAATTTCCATATAAATAGAGCCAGCTTAAGGTAATTTTGGCTCACAATAGAGATTACTTGGCTTCTTGTAAGTAACCTAAGAGTAGAGTCCATTGTGAATGAGACCACTAAGCTCTAACAACATGTGTTCAACGAGAGTAAGCTAGTAATCCAGTTTTCTTAAGTTAAAGCTTTCTTGGCCAACCATTCATTCATTATGTTTAGACAAAGCACTTGTAATGATTAATTTGATGCAAACCCCTCTATATTAAGGTATGCTTAATCTCCCACTACAAAAAGTTATTAGTTTGTGGCAAATTTTATGGCGGAATATTGTTCATTGAAAATGTTTATAAACTTTTCAACTAATTTGTGGAAAAAATTCTGCCACAAATTTTTGATGGAAATTTGAGCCGTAAATTCACCTCCAGTTTGCCGTAAATGCATTACAAACTGACTATATCTACCCTATTAGTTGTATATCTATTTCATTTTCTCATTCTGCATTTATCTATTCTTCGACTTTGCTCCTTCACCTTTTGTTCCTATTCAACTTCTTTGCCTCTTCTTGGCCTGTTCATTTCTCTTCGACTTTACCTCCACCGGTAGTTAGTTTCTCCATTTCTTTGCCTTTACCTCCGCAAAGTCGATATACTTTTATCGCTCATTGGCTTCACCTTCGTCGGGCTAGTTCATCACCTTTTCTCATGCTTCAATCATTCACACCCGACCTCTCGGTTTGATCGCACACCTAAACTCTCAGTTTGATCACACGCCCGACCTCTTGGTTTGATTATTCATGCCGGGTTATTCGCTGTTCTTTTAACTTTTTTCCTGCTTCACGATGTCTCCAACTATTTCGGAATCTTCGACTTTGCATCTGGCTCTTTGTTAATCCTGGACTTTACCTTCGATTTGATGAGGTTTAGTTGCTCTTCGAGCTATTAAATTTTTTTATTATGATAATCATTATAGTAGGTTGTTAGTATTTGCAATGCTATGGTGCATCTTGCTTATTAATTTAATTTCTATTTTTTTTTTTACAAATTTTAATACAATAGCATGAGAGTTTGTATAGAGAATAACTTAGTTTAATTTAGTTTAAGGTTCTAACTAATGATATGGACATTGTTTTATATAATAGTATAGTGTAATAGCATCTCTTTATATACCTCACAATGTATTACACATTGAGAGTTATCATGAGAATTGCTATAGAACTTTGGTTTTATATTGGTATCCTTCATAAAATTATTGTATCTTATTGATTTAGGGCCTTATATTACAAGTCATGTGAGTATTAATGCATAAATTAAATTATGATGATGATTGAAATGAATAAATTAATTTATTTCCTTAATATTCAAATTTTTTAATTCTCTTGAATTTGGCTTCTCATTTAAAATTCTAATTTATATCTCATTTTATTGTCACTAGTTTGTCAATGATTTTAAAATTTATTAGCCTCTCCTACTTAATCTACTTTATATCAAATATTATAGTACTTATTATTATTATTATTATTAAAATAAACTTACTATTTCATTATGGGATATTTGAGATTATAAAAAGAACATCCTATAATGACTTTTAGAACCCCCCTCTATGGAACTCAATCACTTTCTCAGTGGTATGATTTCTGGTTGAAGCTTTAGAGTAAATCTTTTGGGCCTCTCTTTAATATGGAATATATTATAATTACTCTAGACACACATCATTATCTTACAACCTTAATGCAAGAAAAAATTAATTTCTTTTAAGGAAATTGAGATTTTCTAATAGTTTATGAATCAAAATGAAATGGTTATTTCTCCTATCTAATTTAAGTCTTTCAATGCTTTCATGCTTAGTTTGAGTTATGGATAAAAATTTCATTATTTGGCTGTAGGAATTTATAGCCCAAATGTGTTATGGATATTCAAAATCATAGATATTGAATATATAATTAATTGTTACTAGATGCAAGATGTTAACAGATGAATTCCTTTGTGGAGTGAATTGTTTTTCCATGCATGCTGTTAATTACCTTCCTTTATATTAGAGAAAAGTTTTCATTATCCATGTTCCAAACATAAAAATGAAGCATATCTCACACCAGATGAGATTATTGTTGATCTATATCATAGAGAATTTAAGTCAGAATATTAGTATCAAACTTCACATGGTGAGTACAAGCCTCATTTTAACTCTCAATATGGTCTGTCCATAAGTTCCAATATGGCTGAGGAAGATAAATTTAGGATGTTCGAGGACTTAGTTTATGATGTAACTGTGCCACAATTCCAATAATGTATAGAAGAGTCCCTGAATAAGGAGGCACAATACTTCTTCAATTTATTGTACACTAATAACAACCAATTTGGAATAGGTGCACAACTTAATCATAGTTATCAATTGCTATAAATATGTTGAGCATTAAGATAGAATACAATGTATCTAGAGAATATTTTAATCAATTCTACTTTAGGAGATCAACCCAATAAATAATATAACTCCAATAAATTTATACTAGACTAAAAAATTAGTTTCAAATCTTAGTTTAACTGCTATAAAAATAGATTGTTGTGTTAACAAATGTATATTATACTATAGGGATAATTTGTTGAATATTGCATGTCATTATTGTAATGCACCAAGATTTAAACTAAATTTTTAAAAAAAAAAAGTAGAAGGATGTGTCAATAATTGATTATTTTACTTACCCATAATTCATATATTATAACATTTATAAATATCTATGAGCTCTGTAGCACATATGAGATGGCATAACGAACACATCTAGTAAGTAGGTGCTATGACACATCTTTCAGAGGTAGAGGCTCGGAAATACTTTGACCGTACACATTTTTCCTTTTCCATAGAATCAAGATATGTATGATTTAATTTATGAGTAGATGATTTTACTCCATTTAGCAAATTTGCCTCACCTTACTCATGCTGGCCTATGATACTCACCCCCTACAATCTTCCTCTGGAGTTATATATGACTACGCCCTACATAGTTTTGACACTTATCATTCCATGCCCACATAATCTAAGGCAAATATAGATGTGTTCTTGTAATCTTTAATCAATAACTTAAAATTATTATGGAATGAATGAGTTATTATATATGTTATCTCCAACAACTAAAATTTTATATAAAGGGTTCCTTAGATTAGATAATTAGTGACTTTTTAACATATAATATGCTTTCTGGTTGGAGCACAGTAGGCAAGCTAGCTTACCCATATTGCATAAAAAAATACTAAATCATTCACTTTAAAGCATAGGAGCAAGAATACTAGGTTTGACTATCACTACATGTTCTTACTTGTAAACCATCCATTCAAGCAAAATGAGGATGCTTTCACAAAAAATAAAATAGAGATGATATAGCCTCCACCAAGGATAACAAGTGATGCATATTTTATATTACTCGGATATTTTAAGAAGTAATGTTTTCAACCAAATGTTTTGTACTGGTTTCATTCATCAAAGTAACTCACACACAAGATATAAGACATCATACAAAGCAAGTTTAATGCTCCGTATGTATTTTGGAAAAAAATCCCTAAGGAAGTGTGCGATATGTGGTTTAGGGAGTTTGAGACTGGTAGCTGTATTTGTAACATATGTTCATTTTTATTAAGCTAACAAAAAATAATCTATGTTCTAATTTTTCATATACAAAGAGATTTTTACTAATAGCTGAAGCATGGTATAAATATCAGAATGAATTTTGCTAAATACGGAGCAACTTGCCTCAAGACATGTTCAGATACATTAGGAAAATAGATGAGTGACCATTCAAGATTAGAGAGAATGTATGGGTCGACCTTAACATTGCTTGGGGCAGCTAAGATTATATAAAGAAGAGGGAGCAGAATAAATAAAATTGAGCTTCTAATATTAGGGGGCTGGGTGGCTCCCTCTATATTAGGGGCTCAAATCTTGCTCTGACAAAAGGTGATGATTGATAAAAAAATTAATAGATTTTAATAAATTACTTGGTTATGCATGCTAATCTAAATATATTATAGAAGGATATATTGGGTCATTATTATTGAGTTGCATAGTTACACCCATAAGTACTAGGAAGACCAGCAATGGGTGGACGAGCAATCAAGGAGGGCCTATATAAGTATATTTGGTTATAATACTTAGAAAAATTTTATAAGTGATGATTATATATTATATTTTGTAGGATGAGTATATATGGCTTCAAGAGAGCTAGGCTATAGTTAGTGAGGGATCCTCTGGGGGTTCCATAGATATTTTTGACTACTACATATAGTCACAGGCAGTAGGCAGAATGCAAAAGGGATGAGTTTATGGATTAGGCTCATAGGCTATGCATATGACAGACAATCCTCTTGTGCCTTCAACTACTCTAAAAATAGATAAGAGAGCTTATATAGCCAATAGGTAGCTAACCTGATAGCAGAGCTGGAGTATGTCTGGAAATTAGAAGTGGACATGCACATATAGATACTGAATGAGCTTTAGAGATTAAGAGAGCATATTATTAAAAATTATCCTACACCTGCATTTGTTGAGCAGGAGAGTGAGGATATAGATTTTGCTTAGATTGTCTTAGCCTTTCGATGCATTTTTCTTTTTTCGATGTATAAGAACTTATTTATTATAGTAGTGTTATGTTATTGTAGAATAGTTATAAATAATGTATATAATATGTTTATTATAGCACTATTATTAGCAATGTTTGTTGAAATATTAGTACTTTTAACTTTTACTTAAAAAAAACTTAGATTGAGATTATTATAAAGCTGACTAATTGATATAAGGTGCTATTTTTTTGTTTATGCTATAGGTTTCCAGCAGATTTGAGATAAAAATTTCACCACAAACAATAATACGACAAATTTTCATAGGATTTACGATGGAAATATTCATCGTAATTTTGTGATGAAGTTATTGTGGCAATTCCATCACAAATTCATTGCAACATTATAGTGAATATTTTTGCCATAAACCCATAGTAAATTGTAGTGGACATAGCCATTACAACACTGTCGTAAACAATGGTGTCATTCTCACTACAAATCTATCTGAGATAATAGCAAAAAATATGGCTGATAATGATCACATCATTTTTGGAGTTTAAATCCGTTATAAATCTATCATAAATTCATTACAAAATTTTTACAACAAATTATGTCCTACACAAATATTTTTTTGACATGACTTTTTGCGTTGGAATATATTCCTTCGCAAATCAACTACAAATCATATTTAGCGGTGAATTTTGCTTATTTTGCAATAGATTTATCCACCAGAAAGAGTGGAATTTCCTGTATTGTTCATAGACAAAAATTATAGTTTTACACATTATGAAACCAACTTTAACCCTATGTGAATCTAATCTTTATATAGCTTTCTCGTACCCTCTAGATATTTCTCATTCCCATAAATTATGGTAATCATCATTGATCATTCTTAATTATAGGGATTTCGATCAATGATCTCTATCTTGAGAAAAATGTAGGAGATAAATAATGTGTACAAGATCAATTTTATCTAATGGTCATATCAAAATCTTAAAATCATCTTGTGTTACTCTAAGGATTAATGTGCATCTTCTAATCTATGATCTGATCATTAGGATCAATCTTGCTTGGAGCACGAGACACACCACTTAAGGTTCCAATCAATCAGGCACTAATATATAAAGTGCATCGCCACATCAACATAAGTAATTAAATGATTCACTATCGAAAATCAACTTTTACAGTGGGGATTTCTAGCAAAATCTTTGGTGGACTATCTGCCATAAATTTTGGCAAAGAATTTCTATCGAAAATGCCCATGGTAATTAGTTAATGTGGTGGGTTTTTTGGCTGAATTCTTTATTATAAAATTTACTTAATTTCCAATGAAAAAATCCATTGTAAGAGACCTATTTCATCTCGTGCCATCCTCCCCTCCCATTTCACATTCTTTTTCTCGCACACTGGACCTCTCAACCTCTATGTTGCTCATCTCCATTCCAGGTGATTTATTGCTTGCTTTCTTTCATTTGTTTAAGATTTGAGAGATAAAACTTCTTCTATTTGCTCATTTTTTAATTTATTTAAAATACATTGAGGGTAATTATTTGAATTATTTTTTAATTTTTAGGATTTTTAGGTGAAATTTATCAAATATATTTTTAATTCCTAATAAATTGCACACATAATGTAATGAACTAATGTTAGAGAATGAGGTGTATTCTCTTTATTTGTATGATTTTTTTTATTTTAGGATTGTTATTTTCAAGCTACATATGGTTATCCGAGCTGAGAGGTATTGGATGTATAATAGAGTATTATCAAATGAAAATCACTGACATGAGAATTTATTATAGGAGTTGAATATTTTATTCATATGACATGCCAACTTTCTTCAATTATGTTAGATGAAATGTTTAGATGTTCTTGCTCAAAATATAAAAATCAAGCTTACCTTAAACCCGATGAGGTTAAACTTGATTTATATCGTAGAGGATTTTTCTTAGGTCATTGGTTTTGGTCCTCACATTGAGAGTATGAGCCTCATATAGACACTCAATATGGTCTCTCCATAATTTTAAGAATAGTAGAGGATGATCAAAATAATAGAACCTAGAAAGAACTTATTTTTGATTTAGTAGGTCCAAATTGAAGAGGACATATAGATGAGTCACCTAACATTGAATATTTAATGAATTACTATAAGCTGGTCAATAAGCAATTTTGAATGGTTGTACTGCTCATTTTGAGTTATCAGTTGAAGGTAAGATGCTTAGTTTTAAAACTTAATAAAATATTCCTCAAGAGTGTTTTAATGAGTTTATTGGCAAGTTTAAGGAAATAAATCCTAAAGGAAATTTAATTCTTACATATTTGTATTGGACAAAGAAGTTAGTATTAAAGTTGGGGATGAATTTTATAAAAATTGATTGTAGTGTGAATGATTGTATGTTATTCAATAAGGATGATATGATAGAAGTTATTTTTTGTACTTGTAGTTGAAAGTTCGATAGGGATGTTAAGCCCTGATGAACTAGTCCCGAGGCTAACCAAGAGGGGGGGGGGGGGTGAATTGGTTATTTAAAAATTTGACAGCAACAATGAAAATTTTTTTCTATGATTTACAACGGAAATAAATAAAATGATCAAACGAAAAGATCAACCACAATATCACCCAAACAGTTAATCACAGATAAATAAAAGTGCCGACAATAATCAGAATGAACACACTAGATTTTATAGTGGTTCGATCAACTTGACCTACGTCCACTCCCCGGAGCCTCCCCTCCGGGTATTGCACTAACTCAAAGTGTCTCTCCTTTTGCTCCCATAGCAAGGCAGAGAAGCCTGTACAAGAACCTCCTTTCCACCACACGGTGAGGCAGAGAACCCAACCTCCTTTTACTTCCTCCTGAAGCAGGAAGAGAACCTTGGATCTTCTTGCCGACGATCCTCTCCCAAAGAACACCAACACGATGAAAGACGACGAGCGGAGAAGAAGACTCTGATCCTTGCTTGGAGCAACCTTTGTGAACCCCTCACGAACTCCCCCTCACAAGATCCTCTCTCTCTTTCCCAAACTCTCTCTCTCTAGGGTTTCTCAGGAAAGGTAAGTGGCAAAAGATCTTTCTTGTTGAAAGAAAAAGATCTTTTATAGAAGGGCTTAAAATTTGCCCTAAATCTCAACTGGTCGGCCAAGATCGTCCTGTACGATCAGTTCAAAATCAGCTGTTTCAGCCTAGACGATCTGGCTCTTCTGGATGATCAGTAGAAAAGTTGTTCATATCGTCCCATACGATTCTGCGATCGTCCGGGACGATTAGTGTAAATCAAGGAATATCATCCAGAAAACAGTTCAGGTCGTCCAGAGCAAATTGTGCTGGACGACCAAAAAATGACTTGATCGTCCAGGACAATACGGTTATCGTCATGTACGATTAGTTCAAAAAGTGCCCAAATCGTCCTGAGCACAGTTCGGGTAGTACAATTGAAATGACCTAGACGATCAATATCATCCCGTACGATGTGATCGTATCAATTAACCATTGATTACTTTCCTTAATTACCAGATTAGTTTAGGCATGATTGCACTTGATCGTCCAGGAAGATACACGTATCGTCCAGGACGATCAGACCAAATATCTTAAAATAAAAACTTGCCTAACTTTATCTGGCGGCTGAGAATTTTTGATTTGAGCATATTGTCCGGTACGATCCAAGGATCATCCAGGATGATCTGCTTAATCAGACACACTTAACTTGGTCGCCCTAATTAGGGTTTATATTTTTACCTGATCGTCTAGGATGATGTGACTATCGTCCAGGACGATCTGAACAAAAATTGAACAGAAACTCTAATTCACTCAAGCTCTCCCCCTGAGTGTGTGTGTGCAAGGTTACTTAGCTAGGGGATCAGTTATATTATAATTGACTCAAGAAAAAAAAAATAATACACTTAGACACACTTGGACTCGATCTTGAGTTGGCTCGAGTTGCTCGTGATCTTTTGTGCCTGAAACGGGTTAGCCAAGCAAAACACAATAGAAACATGTTTGTCATCATCAAAACCAGATTTGCAATAATCTCCCCCTTTTTGATGATGATAAATATTTATGCAGTAGTTTGAAAAAATAAAATAACTAGGAGATCGAAAATTTTTTTTTCATTTTCATTTAACAATCAAAGCAATACAGGAAACACAACTACTAAAACATAACAAGAACAGAAACCACTACAACTGACTCCCCCTTTTGACATCACAAAAAAGGAGGAGGGTAAACAGAAACACTGAAACATCAGTACAAACAGAAAAGAAAAACAGCTACAAACATAACACTAAAATGGAGGTGGATCCTGATCGGAAGGAGGAGGTGGCGGTGGTGGGTTGAAGTAACGGTGAATGGCTGTAAAGTGGGCTCCAATCCAGGCAATATCCTGGTCATGCTGTTGTTGCTGCTGAGTAGCATAGTCAGTGAAGCGCTGTAGGTCCTCAACGTGCCGCTGCTCCTGCGCAGCAATATATGAGTCGAATCTGGCCTCCCACTGATCGAAGTGCTGCACTAGATGGTCAAAAGGAGAAGCGATGCGAAGGGGAGCAGGTGCATCGGGTGCAGCTAGAACTGGAATAGCCTCTTCCTCTTCCTCCTCAACATCCGGGGCGGGCTCCGGATGTAGTCGGGTGCTGTGTAGGACATGGAATGAGTTATTTGTGAAGAAGGAAGGAGGGACATTTGGAGGGACTGGATACTGCAGGTCATATTTGGTTTCTAAGGCATATGCAATGATATGACCTAAAGCTAGATTTGGGCGACGCCTATGACCCGGATCCCTAATAGTGGTGAGGTGCTCGATGTATCGAATAATAAGGTCAGTGGCATTAAACTCCCTGTGGGCCAAGATGTAGTATGTGGTCAAGGACAGTAACGGGGTGATGTGAATTCGATCCCCCGCCTTTGGAATGACGGAGGAACGAAGGACATGCTGAATGGTCAGTGCGTCCTTAAGAAGTGAAGAGCAAACATTATCATGGTAGGGTGCATTTGTATTGCGAAGGAAGTGATTGGTGACACTTCAATTATAGTCAGGGTCAGTTATAAGATTGTGGAGTTTGTCGCCATTGATAGAAAGTTGAAGAATGTTATGAAAATCTTGGGTAGTGAGTTCCACGGGATGTTGATTGACATACGAGCGAAGAGTGGAATAATAAGCAGAAATGAGCAAATTTACAAAGAAAACTTGAAAAAGTTTAAGGCTGAATGGAAACGATAGGGTAAGGATGAAGGTGAGGGAGGTGTGTGCGAAAAGATCAAGAATAGGATAAGTAAGGGTGCGGGGTTTACTATTTTTGAATGCGTGATCCCCACCTCATGATAGCACTCGAAGGTAGCCTGATCGGCTGCATTTGGAAAGCGAGGATCAACATTTCCCTGGGAGGAACTCGCACCCTTTTGTCTAGAACATTTCCCGCCAGCCATGAGAAAGTAGAAGTGAGGGGGAGTGGAAGGAGAGGTGTGAAAAAACCTTGAGAAATTGGCTGTTTAAATAAAATTTGGTCGGATCGTCCCGTACGATCGCTAGATCATCCAGGATGATATGTGCAATTATGATGGCCAGGACGATTGGTCAAAAAGGCGGTCCGATCGTCTAGGATGATTAGACACAGGCGATCGTCCCGAGGAGTCAGGCTGGACGACCGTTGACGAAAAGTATCATCCAGGACGATTAGGTGGATCATCCCGTATGATGTGCAATAAGAGTGTCGGACGGGCCGAATTCGAATCGTCCAACTGCTGACACGTGGATCGTTCAGGACGATGAGATGGATCATCCAGGATGATGACCAATAATTTGGTCAATCTCAGCCGTTTGATCAGATCAGGAAAATATGGATCATATCGTCCAGGACGATGTAGGTATCGTCCAGGACGATCACCAATAATTGGAGTTTCTTAGTAGCATGATCAGAGTGGGGACGATTTTGTGATGATCGTCCAAGTCGATGTTTGGATCGTCCAGGACGAAGAAGATCATCCAGGAAGATGTGAAGAAAATAGAAAAAGATGGAGGATGGAGATGACAGATCAGGATCCCAAAAATACAACCAGTAAAATGGAAAAATAAAACAAAATAAATAAAACTCGAAGCGAGAACACATAAAAGCAACAATTTTTTTTGATCAGTCTGCTCCAGTAAAACAGAATTCTCCCTTGATTTTAAATCCAAAAGCCAATAAGAAGATGATTGACAGCGCTGAAATCCAGAAAAGGTTAGAAAAATCGACTTTCGTAACTCCCACCTCGGGCACCTTATTGATGCACATCTCTTTCAAAACAAAAATCTAATTCAGAAGAAAAGAAATTAGATTAAAAAAGAGATCCTTTCAAGCCTCGTTCCAGAAAAATATTTGATATAATAGTGTTACAAAGTAAAAAAAATCAGAAATCAGGATTTTTAAACTCAAGCTTTTAAAAAGATTAAGTGGCGCACGGATTTTTCTAAGACATTTAACGATCTAAAAGGGAAGAAAGCTTGGTTTGGGCTCATTTTGTGCCTCTTTTCCAATTTGTTTGGCACTTTGCGCATCTTTTAATTTTTGATATACTTTGTGTATCTTTTAGTTTGGCAACATTTTATATCTTTTCATCTTTGGGCTCATTTTGTGCCTCTTTTTCAATTTATTTGGCGCGCTGCGCATCTTTTGTAAGCTTTCTCCCTCTTAAAATCATTAAAGGATCTCAGCTGTAAAATTACCTTCCATACATAGGAGATGCTCTCCACAATAAGGAAGAGTAATTCACAAAATAAAAGCCAAACGTAATATGATAGGTGCAATCACTTGGTTTAGAAAATCAAAATAATGACTCAAGACTTTGAAAGCACTATTGATATGAGGTAAATTACTGTAGGAAGATAAAATAAATCTCTATTTCAAAAACTAAAGTTTTAACTTTGAAGAAGATTTTTATCCAAAAGAAACCATACACCAGTAAAGGAGTTAGAGGAAGAGAAATAATCATCAATGTTTCTTCCCTTTAATAGATTCAGTGGAATCAATCACTTCTTACCAGCTTCAAAATAAAAACAAGGTAAAACTCTCAGTCAGAAATCCAGTTTATCAGAAGTAGCGAGCAGTGATCGGATTTTGAAAAGCATAAAATAGTAAATAAAATAGATGAACCAGTAAATAAAACAGGTAAAAATTACATCATATCAAAATAAATACTCAAATCAAACTGACACTAAGGCTAAAATAGAAAGCAGAAGAATAAAATAATAGAAAGCAAGTGATCAACACAAAAGCTAACTAGCAAAAATAGAATAAAAATCAGAGAAGTCAGAAATCAGTAATCATCAGAATCAAGCATTTATATCAATCACTCCTAATCTGGTCCTCAAAATACTAAATGAGTCAAATGCCAGTGGTTTAGTGAATATGTCAGCCAGCTGATTTTCAGTTGATACATGATGTAGCTCAATGTCCCCTTTCGTAACATGGTCCCTAATGAAGTGATGCCTTATATCAATGTATTTGGTTCTAGAATATTGGATTGGATTCTTAAAATGCATATGGCACTAGTATTATTACACAGAACAGACATTGTGCCAACAGGAAATCCTAAATCCAAGACTTGTTGCTTCAACCAAAGAACTTGGGCCACACAACTCCCTAAGGCAATGTACTCAGCTTCAACAGTGGAAAGTGCAACTGAGTTCTATTTTCTACTGGACCAGGAGACTAAAGATTGTTCTATGAATTGACAAATTCCAGAAGTACTTTTTCTATCCACCCTACACCCTGTAAAGTCAGAATCAGAATATCCAATAATCTGAAAAGATGTGTTGTTCCTAGGGTACCAGATTCCTAAGTTTGGGGTCCCTAAAAGATATCAAAGAATTCTCTTGACAGCAGTCAGGTGGGACTCTTTAGGCTGATCAGCCTGAAACCTAGCACAAAGACAGACACTAAACATGATATCAGGTTAGCTAGCATTCAGGTAAAGCAGTGATCTAATTATACCTCTATACTTCTTTTGATCAACAAATTTTCCACTTGAATCCTTATCTAACTGAATAGAGGAGCTCATGGGAGTGTTGATTGGCTTGGCTTTGTCCATTCATATTTTTTCAAAATGTCCTTAGTGTATTTAGATTGATTGAGAAAGGTTCCATCATCCAATTGCCTTATGCTAAACCCCAAAAAGTAGGATAATTCTCCCATCATACTCATCTCAAACTCTTTACTCATTATTTTAAAAAACTCATCACATAGATATTTATCAAAAGATCCAAAGATTATATCATCAACATAGATCTGGACAATGAGTAAGACATCCCCTATTCTCCTCAGAAAAAGGGTGGTGTCTACGCTCCCCTTAACAAACTCTCTTTCTAACAGAAATGTGCTAAGCCTCTCATACCAAGCTCTAGGTGCCTATTTCAATCCATATAAGGCCTTTTTTAATTTGTAAATATGATTTGGATATTGGGAACTCTCAAAACCTGGGGGTTATTCTACAAAAACATCCTCGTTTATTACCCTATTTAGAAAGGCACTCTTGACATCCATTTGAAACAGCTTGAATTCCTTATAACAGACAAAGGCTAGTAGCACTCTAATGTCTTCCAATCTAGCTACAGGGGCAAAGGTCTCCTCAAAATCAATCCCTTCGATCTGATTATACCCCTTAGCCACCAATCTTTCCTTATTCTTAACCACCACACCAGAATCATTCATCTTATTCTTAAAGACCCACTTGGTTCCCATAATACTTTGATTTCTAGGTCTTTCTACTAACTCCCAAACATCATTCCTTACAAATTAATTCAATTCTTCCTGTATAGCTTAGATCTAAAACTCATCCGAAAGGACTTGATTGATGTTGGTGGGTTCAGTCATTGAGATAAAGGCAGAATGGTTTACTTCCTTCCTAAGTCCATGCCTAGTCCTAACACCTTCAGAAGGGTCTCCTAAGATCAGTTCTTTAGGATGACTCGAAGAATATCTCCAATCTCTAGGCAGTTTGGTTTGAGGTTCTACCCTCTCCTCCAGATTTACATTTCCAACCCCTTGGGTAATCTCCTCTACCTCTTCTTCTTCCTCAACTCTAGTCACCTTAGGATCAGATTCATCAAACACCACATGAGTTGTCTCTTCCACCACCAAAGTCCTTTTACTAAACACCCTAAAGGATTTCCCCACACTAGAATAGCCTAAGAACACTCCTTCATCAGATTTGGGGTCAAACTTTCCTAAGGATGATTTCCCGTTGTTCAGAATGAAAGCCTTACAGCCAAAGACATGGAGGTGGGACAGGTTTGGAGTTCTACCCTTAATGATCTCATAAGGTGTATTGTTCAGTTTAGATCTTACATTCACCCTATTCAGCACATAACAGGCAGTGTTTACCACTTCAGCCCAAAAGTATTTTGGAAGTGAATACTCAGCAAGCATGGCTCTAGCGGCTTCCACTAAGGTCCTGTTCTTCCTTTCAGCTACCCCGTTCTGCTGAGGGGTCCTAGGAGCTAAAAAATTGTGACTAATCCCTTGCTCCTCATAAAAACTTCCAAACTTCACATTCTCAAACTCTCCACCATGATCACTATGAATAGTCAGGATCTCATAACCTAACTTCCTCTGAATTCAAGTGGAGAAGGACTTAAACTCATCAAATGACTCAGATTTATATGACAAGAATTTAATCTAAGTGAACCTCGAGTAGTCATCTACAATCACAAAATCATAGACTCTTCCCCCTAAGCTGGCAGTGCTAATGGGTCCAAAGAGATCCATGTGAAGGACTTCTAAAGGTCTAGAGGTGCTAATATCCTTAATAGAGTGGAAGGAGGACTGTACTTGCTTCCCTAACTGACAGGCATCACACAGGTGGTCCTTAGTGAACTTAAGCTTGGGCACACCTCTAACTAAGTCCTTTTGGGTGACTCTCCTAAGGGTTTTCATACTGGCATGACACAATCTCCTATGCCACAATGAAGACTCATTAGCAGCAGTTTTTAAGCAAATTAAATTTTCAGCTTTAATGCAACTTACATCCAGCTTGTAGATGTTGTTGATCTTTTATCCCTGTAAAACAACTTTATCATTCAAGCTTAAAATGCAGCAAGTGGGCAGGAATTTTATGTTGTATCCTTTGTTACAAAGTTGAATGATGCTCAGCAAGTTGTGTTTCAGTCCATCTACAAGAAAAATATTGTCAATCATAAAACTCTTTGAATCACCAGTTATACCAGAACCTACCACCCTCTTGGTGGTATTATCTCCAAGTGTAAACTTGCCTCCAGCCCTGGCCTCCAGCGAAATAAACTGATTTGCATCTCCAGTCATGTGTCTTAAACATCCACTGTCCAGGTACCACATGCTCTCATGAGGTCTTCTGTGAGAGCACACCTACAAAATCATTAAACATCAGTTTTAGAAACCCAAACAAGTTTGGATTCCTTCTTATGAAAAGAAGAATACAATGCATGCGTGCTGTGCTGTGAAACAGGCAGTTTGGGCCTCCACACCCAATGTGTACTACGGTGAACAGTGCAGGTGTGGGAAATGTGTCCTAACATGCCACATGAATAATATCTAACACCAGGAAAAGGGTTAACTAATCTACATGAGTGATAGTGCCTCTTTCTAGGTTTATACAAAACATGCTTTGATGATTTTAAATCTGAATCTACAAAAGGTGGAGGTGCATAAAACTGTGCAAAAGTAGGAGGTGTTTGGTTTTTCTCAAAAGTACTGATTTTCACTTTCAAAAATTCATTCTCTTTATTTAAACTTGCAATTTCAAATTTTAAAGCACCATTGCTACTTTCTACTTCACATGCCATGGTATCTAATTCTTCAAAAGCTCTCTCCAAATCAACATGAGTGTTTTTCAATGAATCATGCACAGTAACTAAATCAGAATACTTTTTTGTTCAATTCATCAAACTCATCAAGTAAAGACATATGATTGCTATCAACAGCGGAATGATCCTTAATCAAAACATTATGCTCTTTTTGCAAAGTCAAATAATCCAATTTCAAGCTAGTATGGGTTTTCTTAAGCTTTCTATATGATGCATGAATTTTTTCAGATACTTCAAGTAATTGATCGTAAGTAAGCTCACATACATCTTCCTGGTCCGACTGACCAGGGTGATCATCAGCCATCAGACACAAATTTTTTTCCTCCTCTTCAGCTTCAGTCTCAGAGGAGTAGGATGTAGAGTCTGCCCAACATGCCCTCTGAATTAGCTTCTTGTCCTTTTTAAACTTGTGTTTCTCCTCACCCTTCTCCTTGCTTGGATGAGCTTTAAGTGTAGGACAATCAGCCTTAATGTATTCAGGCTTCTTGCATTCAAAATAGATAGTATCAGATGAACCCTTAAAATTTTTGTTGGACTTACCCTTGTTCCACTTCTGAAAGTTCTTATGTTTCTTCCTTAGAAAGCTTTTGAATTGCCTTGTGATCAAGGCCATGTCATCGCTATTAGACCCGGAAGAGCAAGAATCACTATCGTTGGCCTTCAGTGCCACTGTTTTCTCCTTCTTCCTCTCACCTGCATCAAGCTGTCTTTGGTTCACCCCTTGCTCGTAAGCAATGAGTGATCCAAGTAAGCTATCAATAGAGTAAGTATTTAAATCTTTAGATTCAGTGATTGCAGTTATCTTAGCATCATATGAAGAAGGCAAACATCTAAGTATTTTGTTCACTCTTTCATAGTTTGTAAGTTCTCTACCTAAGGCATGCAAAGAAGTGACGATTTGAGTGAATCTTGTATACATTTCAGAAATGGTTCCAGTAGATTTCATGCGAAATAGTTCATAATCATGAAGTAAAATATTTAATTTAGACTGTTTGACTTCAGTTGTATCTTCATACGTGATTCACAATCTATCCCAGATTTCCTTACCAGTTGTACACGTCGATACACGCATATAATCCTCAGATTTTAAGCACAGAAAAAATAGTTCAAGCATTTGGCATTCAATTGTGCTAAATCACAATCATCAAAAGTCCAATCAGTAAAGGGTAGTTCAGTTTTCACATTGTTAACCAATCTAAACGGTGGTTCGTATGCATCCTTAACTAACATCCACATGCGATAATCAATTGATTGAAGAAAAGTGGACATGCGAGTTTTCCAAAAGTCAAAAGAAATATTATCAAATAATGGCGGTCGTGTAATTGAATAACCTTCAACAGTATTACGATTACCAAAGTTAGCCATGGATTAAATTCAAAAGTTTTTAAACTTAAATTTTGAATCCCGCTCTGATATCACTTGAAACTTTGATAGGGATGTTAAGCCCTAATGGACTAGTCCTGAGGCTAACCAAGAGGGGGTTGAATTGGTTATTTAAAAATTTGACAGCAACAATGAAAATCTTTTCTATGATTTACAGCGGAAACCAATAAACCGATCAAACGAAAAGATCAACCATAATTTCACCCAAGCAGTTAATCACAGAAAAATAAAAGTGCTAACAATAATCAGAATGAACACACCGAATTTTGTAGTGGTTCGGTCAACTTGACCTACGTCCACTCCCCAGAGCCTCCCCTCTGGGTATAGCACTAACTCAAAGTGTCTCTCCTTTTGCTCCCACAGCAAGGTGGAGAAGACTGCACAAGAACCTCCTTTCCACCACACGGTGAGGCAGAGAATCCAACCTCCTTTTGCTTCCTCCTAAAGCAGGCAGAGAACCTCGGATCTTCTTACCGACGATCCTCTCCCAAAGAACACCAACACGACGAAAGACGATGAGTGGAGAAGAAGACTGATCCTTGCTTAGAGCAACCTTCGTGAACCCCTCACGAACTCCCCCTCACAAGATCCTCTCTCTCTCTCCCAAACTCTCTCTCTCTATGGTTTCTCTAGAAAGGAAAGTGGCAAAAGATCTTTCTTGTTGAAAGAAAAAGATCTTTTATAGGAGGGCTTAAAATTTTCCCTAAATCTCAACTGGTCGGCCAAGATCGTCCAGGATGATATATAGATCATCCTGTATGATCAGTTCAAAATCAGCTGTTACAGCCAGGAGCATCTGGCTCTTCTAGACGATTAGTAGAAAAAGTTGTTCATATCATCCCGTACGATTCTGCGATCGTCCGGGACGATTAGTGTAAATCGAGGAATATCGTCCAGAAGACAGTTCGGGTCGTCCAGAGCAAATTGTGCTGGACGACCAAAAAATGACTTGATCGTCCAGGATGATATGGTTATCGTCCTGTACGATTAGTTCAAAAAGTGCTCAAATCGTCCTGAGCACAGTTCGGATAGTACAACTGAAATGACCTAGACGATCAATATCATCCCAGATGATCTTGCGATCGTTCCGTACGACGTGATCATATCAATTAACCATTGATTGCTTTCCTTAATTACCAGATTAATTTAGGGATGATTGCACTGGATCGTCCAAGATAATACACGTATCGTCCGGGATGATCAGACCAAATATCTTAAAATAAAAACTTGCCTAACTTGATCTGGCGGCTGAGAATTTTTGATTTGAGCATATCGTCCTGTACGATCCAAGGATCGTCCAGGATGATCTGCTTAATCAGACACACTTAACTTGGTCGCCCTAATTAGAGTTTCTATTTTTACCTGATCGTCCAGAATGATCTGAATAAAAACTGAACAGAAACTCTAATTCACTCAAGCTCTCCCCCTGAGTGTGTGTGTGTGCAAGGTTACTTAGTTAGGGGATCAGTTACATTACAATTGACTAAAGAAAAGGAAAATAATACACTTAGACACACTTGGACCCGATCTTGAGTTGGCTCGAGTTGCTCGTGATCTTTTGTGCGTGAAACAGGTTAGCCAAGCAAAACACAATAGAAACATGTTTGTCATCATCAAAACCATATTTGCGACAGTAGTATACCTTGATACAAACCTAAATTGGAGAAATAATAAAAATATAAGGATGTGTCATATTCTTAGTTTTTTATTTACTAATCATTTATGGACTTCAATAGTTATATAAATCGATGAACTATATAGGTCACATGAGATGGAATAAAAAAGTTATCTCAATATGGTGTTCTTTCTCATCCTTTAGAGGTAGAGGCATGGAAACAGTTTGATTGTACATATCCTTCATTCGTTACAGAATCATGTAACTTAATATTGGGATTTTGTGCAAATAGATTCACACCGTACAATCATGCATCTTCACCATACTCGTGTTGTCCTATTATATTAACACCTTACAATTTCTCACCTGATATGTGTATGATAACCCCTTACATGTTTTTAAGGCTTATTATATAAGGACCACATAAAAAAAAGATATATATTTTATAACCTTTGGTTTGCAACCTCAAGTTGGTGTAGGTAAAAGGTGTGCTAACATATGATATCTCAACTAAATAGAATTTTATCCTTAAAGCTATTTTATTATGGACCATATGTGATTTTCCATTGTATAATATGTTATTTGGTTAGAGCACTATAGAAAAATTAGCTTGCTCTTATTGTTTGGAGAACATCAAATAATTCGTATTAAAACATAGAGATAAAAACTTTATAGTTTGACTATTATCATATGTTCTTATCTTTAGATCATCCATTTAGAAGAAACAAATATGCATTCTTCAAAAATAGAGTTGAGAGGTCACTTTATGTCACCCATATTAAGTGGCTCAAAAAAACATGAAAGAGTAACTAATATACCAACTATTATTGAATTTCCTATATTATCATAGTGTAGAGTCCCTAGGCAAAAAAAAGTATATTCTAGATATTATCATACTAGAGTACCAATTTAATCAGGCATAATCAGGATGTTATGCAAATTAAGAAAAATATATTAGATAATACTTTTAATATGATCATGGATGTTAAAGGTAAAATTAAAGATTATTTGAAGGCTAAAATGGACATTAAGAGTACTATATGAGAAGAACTCTTAAACTGAGAGTAAATATTGGCAAAAAAAGTTGAAGTCAAAAGCTCATTTCTCATTCACATTAGAACAAAGAAGATCAGTTTTTAAGTGGTTCCAAATTTTAAAAATTCCTGATGGATATGGCTTTAATTTAAATTGTTGTGTGGATTTTAAATTTGGAAGATTATTTGGACTAAAAAGTCATGGCTGTCAAATTGTTATAGAGTTTCTACTTCCAATTTTGCTCTGCTTCTTATCGAATTACATATCAAATTTATTGAATGAACTTAGCATATTTCTTAAAAATATGTATTCAACAAAACTAACTAAAGATGCTTTACACAAAAATGAGCAAAACATACCATTCATTCTTTACAAGCTAGAAAGAATATTTTTGCCTGCCTTTTTTGATTCTATGAAACATCTACCAATTCACTTATCATATGAGGCAAGAGTTGGGGGTCCTGTGCAATATCGTTGGATGTATTTTTTTGAAAGATATGGTTATATTTAATTCACCGTATGATTACTTCAGTTAACTCTAATGAGTTTTCTTCTTCTTCTTCTAACAAATACTTGAATAAAAATAATATGTTAAGAATAAAGCATGCCCTGAAGGATTAATATTTCAAACCTATTTGGCACAAGACAACCCATTTTTTGTTCTTACTATTTTGAGCCACGTGTGAGAGGTTTAAGAACTAAAATTGGCTGTAATATGAAATTTGATGTCGAAGATCATCCTAATTTATCATTGTCAATTTTTAACAGCCATGAGAAACCCAGTGGAAAAAGTACAACTAGATTCCTTAATGATTTCTAATTAAGACAGTAATATTATATATGCTACTTAACTACTAAGAAGTTTAGCCTCTCTTAGAGTAAGTATTGTTGTGTCCTGGAGTATTCGCGATGGTAGAGAAATATAAAGCTTAACGTCTTAGCATTATATGAAGATCCAGCATGCAATCAGATAAGAGAGAGAGGGCGTAGTACTCATAAGAGACACTAGAGTTTTTACGTGAAAACCACTGAAAGGGGGAAGTACCATGGGGCTTGGCTTAGTTTGAATAAATCCACTAGTATTTGTAGTTGATCACAAATGAGGCCCTCCATTTGGGGGAAGGACTTGGCTTGATATAGCCAATATATATCATATAGAGTGCATTACATGGTAGGAATTAATATATACATGTTTGTTGGGTCGGCTGACCATAGTTGGCAGTTGATAGAGATCGGAAGGATCGTAGTTGCTGGAAGACAGGGGTCAGAAAGATTATTGTCTGATGATGGAGGTTAGAAGGATCATAGTTGATAGACATTGCAGGTCAAGAAGATCATAGTCAGCTGGAGACAGGCATCAGAAAGACCACAAATGTAAGGCGGTGGTCTGGTAGAAGTTCGAGCCTTAGGTAATGGTTAGGCAGATGACCGGGCCTCAGATGGTGGTCCGGCAGATGTCCAACCCTTAGGTATTGGTCCGACAGAAGTACGGGCCTTAGGTGGTGGTCCGACAGAACTTAGAGCATCAAGCAGTGGTCCAACGGAGCTTAGGACGCCAGGTGGTGGTCCGGCGGGACTCAGGGCGTCAAGCGGTGGTTCGGCGGAACTTCAGCGGTGGTCGAGGAGGAGCAAGGAGGCAAGAGTGATCTTCTTTCTCTTCCTTCTTCTCTCTTGGCTTCGATCCCCCTTTTCAAGAGGAAATGTCATTCTATTTATAGAATTCTTGAGTGGCATGGCTTGTAAATAAGTGGAAGATCAAGGGTAAATTTGGAGTGGTTCGTCTGGACGGCCGATCTTGATTCATGTGATCATACATCATTCAATGGACCTTTGACTATCTTAATAATATTAGAATTTGATGATCTTAGGCTCGTTGGATTCGTCTGGTCGAGCCGCTCGATTCGACTATAAGCATGTTATGATTGGAGACTGTTTGGTATCCCAAATTGTGGTTTGATCCTTCCAAAAGTGCTTCGAGTCTTTGGTTTGGGCCCATTCGGGCTTGGATTGGGTCAATTTTGGTGTCGTCGGGTTCATATTTCCGAGATGCTCAGTTCGACTATAAGTTTATAGAATTTGTAGTTCAGATGGTCACCGAATTAATTTTTGAAATTTCCAACTTGATTTTGCTTCTAGATTCGTGCCTGACCAAGATAATTTTTTGATGATATATCAGTTGCGCCTCTATTTTTATACGTCAAATCTTACAAAGTTCAAAAATATGTAATATAGCCTCAGAGAAATTTTTGTGTGATCCGGATTAAGAAAATAATCCACTTAATGATGCCCTTTTGAATTCAAAAAATTAATGAATTTTCATTAATTTTAAGTGGCTCTTCATCTCTCCCTCATCATTTCCACTTGATGATGCTCTTTTGAATTATAAAAATTAATGAATTTTCATTAATTCGAAGTGGCTATTCATCTCTCCCTCATCATTATTCCACTTAATGATGTCCTTTTGAATTCTAAAAATTAATAAATTTTCATTCATTTGAAGTGGCTCTTCATTTCTTCTCATCATTATTCTACTTAATGATGCCCTTTTGAATTCTAAAAGTTAATGAATTTTCATTAATTTCAAGTGGCTCTTCATTTCTTCTCATCATTATTCCACTTAATGATGCCCTTTTGAATTCTAAAAATTAATGAATTTTCATTAATTTGAAGTGGCCCTTTATTTCTCCTCATCATTATTCCACTAAATGATGCCCATTTGAATTCTAAAGATTAATAAATTTTCATTAATTTGAAGTGGTTATTCATCTTTCCCTCACATAACTATAAATATCCCCCTTTGGGTATGCAAATTTGCACCTCCCCCTCTCTTCTTTACTTTCTCAAGCTGAGGCTTTCCCCTAGCTCTATTCAGATGGGTATCCCCTATTCAGTCCTAGGTCCCCTCACTGAGTAAAAGGAAGGTGTGAGGTTGGAGGCCGGGTGGAAGCTCGGTATCACTTGAAAGTCGGGCAGAAGGTCGACGTCACTTGGATGTCTGGTGGAAAGCTGATGTCGCCTATAAGTCGGGCAGAAGACCGGTGTTACTTGGAGGCCGGGCAGAAGGCTGATGTCACTTGGAAGTCGGGTGCAAGACCGACGTCACATGAAGGCCGGCCAGAAGGTCGACATCACTTGGAGGTCGGGCAGGAGACCGACGTTACTTGGAGGCCAGGCAGAAGATCGACGTCACTCAGAAGTCGGGTGCTAGACCAATATCACATGGAGGCCGGGCAGAAGGCCAACATCACATGGAGGTTAGGCAGAAGACCGACGTCACTTGGAGGCTAGGCAGAAGACCGACGTCACTCAGAAGTCGGGTGCAAGACCGGCATCACAAGGAGGCCGGGTAGAAGGCCAACGTCACTCGGAGGTCAGGCAGAAGACCGACGTCACTCGGAAGTTGGGTGCAAGACCGACATCACATGGAGGCCAGGCAGAAGGCCGATATTACTTGAAGGTCGGGCAGAAGACTGATGAAAGTCCCGTGACAGGCAGAAGGCCGACATCACTTGGAAGTCGGGTGTCAGACCGGGTAGAAGGCTAACATCACTTGGAGGTCGGGCAGAAGACTGACGTCACTTAGAGGCCGGGCAGAAGACCGACGTCACTTGGAAGTCAGGTGTTAGATCAGCATCACATTCAGGCCGGGTAGAAGGCCAACATCACTTAGAGGTCGGATAGAAGACCGACGTCACTCAGAAGTCGGGTGCAAGACAGGCGTCACGTGGTGGCCGGGCAGAAGGCCGACGTCATTTGGAGGTCGGGCAGAAGACTGGCGTCACTTGGAGGCCGGGAAGAAGACCGACGTCACTCGGAAGTCAGGTGCAAGATCGACGTCACATGGAGGCCGGGTAGAAGGCCGACATGACATGGAGGTCGAGGCAGAAGACCGACGTGACTTAGAGGTCAGGCAGAAGACCAACATCACTCGGAAGTCAGGTGCAAGACTGATGTCACATGGAGGCCGAGCAGAAGACCGATATCACTCAGAAGTCGGGCAGAAGACTGGCATCACTTGGAGGCCGGGAAGAAGACCGATGTCACTCGAAAGTTAGGTGTAAGACCGACGTCACATAAAGACCGGGCAGAAGACCGACGTCACTTAGAAGTTGGGAGCAAGACCAGCGTCATATAGAGGCCGAGCAGAAGGCCGACGTCACTTGGAAGTCAAATACGAGATCGACGTCACATGGAGGACAGGCAGAAGGCCGACGTCACTTGGAGGTAGGGCAGAAGACTGGCGTCACTTGGAGGATGGGAAGAAGACCGACGTCACTCGAAGTCAGGTGCAAGACCGGTGTCACATGGAGGTCAGCCAGAAGGCTGACATCACTTGGAGGTCGGGCAGAAGACCAGCGTTACTAAGAGGCCAGGTAGAAGACCGACATCACTTGGAGGTCGGGTAGAAGACCGACGTCACTCGGAAGTCGGGTGCAAGACCGGAGTCAAATGGAGGCAGGCAGAAGTCCAGTAATGGGAGGACATTCAGATTCGGGTGTTGACCCTGATCTTCCCCCAGACCTGGTCAAAGGAGTTGACTTGGTCAAATTGACCCGGACAGGGCTTAAGACCCTCTCCCCTATGATCAGTGGGTCAAACTAAGTCTGCTGAGCCCAGGCCCAGGATTTAGGTCAACTTGGTTGACCAGGTCAACAAGGGTTGACCAGGTCAACCAGGGTTGACCCAGACCCTTCCCCATTAGCCTCAAACCCAATCCAGGGCTCTCCAAGCCCTATTCTCTCCTCCACTGGACTCAGTGGGTCAGGTTTGACCCATTCGGCCCAGGTCTTGGTCCTGGGTCAACCTGGTTGACCAGGTCAACCCAGGTCGACCCATTTGGCTTTAAATGGGTTTACCCAATTTCAAACCCATCCAAGCCATTCCCTAGACTCAAGCCCCCACCTCCTCTGACCCAATTGACTATGTTGACCAAGTCAACCCTTGACTTGGTCAACCCAAGTCTTAATGGGTCAGTTTGACCCATTAAAAGCAATTTAAGACATATTTAAGGCTTTAAAACCCTTCCTACTCAACTCCAACTCAAACCACGGCCTATTTAACCCCACCTCCTCCTAATCAAACCCTAGGGACGATCAGGACTGGTGAGGGTAACCCTAAGGCTATAAATAGGTTGATTTAGGGTGGTTTATGGACCTTTGGCCTTTTGCTCTAACCTTAGACCCTCCCAAGCTAGAGTTTCGTGTGTGAGAGCCTTCCCGACCTTCCCCCACTGTCCTCCACTCAAACCCACCGCCAAACCCCTGCCAGCGACATCCCTTAGGCGAACCGACAGCTAAAACCTTTTAGGGCTCGATACTTTTGATCCGGAGCTTATCTGACCACGACTTGAACTAGGAACCTGTACGAGGACAGCCTACAAGTTCAGAGATCTCAAAATTTTCCCAATCCCACGGTGAGATTTCTCAAAAAACTCTTATAATAGGTCAAACACCTAGATCTAAATAGACTTCTACACAACGAGTTTTAGTTCAAACCACCACATCCACATGATTTCTGTTCATGTACGGGACGTGTGTTTAAAATTTCATAAAAATACATCCACCCGATCGCAAGAACGAGGCAAAAAATGTTTCTAGGGTTTCGGTTTGTGTCCGTTTAACTGTGTGAGATCTCAGCCGTTAATCCTTCGATCAAAGGCTCAGATTTTGCCGCTTCGCGGTCTCGCCCTAGCCGCGCGGTCGAATTCGCGGTCCCGTGGCTCGTCCGGCGTGATCTCAGCCGTCCATTCTAACCCCGAGGGATCCGACGGCCGCTATTATTACGAGGCGGCACAATCATTGCCAATGATTGGTCGCGGTTAGTGCAGCAAATCAAGGCCCGCCACGTGGCACGCCACCGTCATTTTTTTATTTATTTAAAAAAAATTTTGTTTTAATAATTATTTTAACATATTTTAAAATCCAAAAAATTATAAATAATTATTTTATTATTATTATTTATATTATTATTAGTATTATTATTTCTTAATATTATTATTATATTAATATTAGTATTATTAACTTAATAATATTATTATATTAATATTAATATTATTATTATTATTTTAATAGTATTATTTATTCTTAATATTATTATTATATTAATATTAGTATTATTAACTTAATAATATTATTATTTTTAATAATATTATTATATTAATATTAATATTATTATTTTAATAGTATTATTATTTCTTAATATTATAATTATATTAATGTTAGTATTATTAACTTAATAATATTATTATTTTTAATAAAATTATTATATTAATATTAATATTATTATCTTAATAGTATTATTATTTCTTAATATTATTATTATATTAATGTTAATATTATTAACTTAATAATATTATTTTTTTAATAGTTTTATTACATTAATATTAACATTATTATTTTAATAATATTATATTTCTTAATATTATTATTATACTAATATTAATATTATTAACTTAATAATATTTTTAATTTAATAATATTATTATATTAATATCAATATTATTATTTTAATAATATTATCTTCATTTTAATTTTCGTAATAATATTATTATATTAATAATATTATTATTAATCTAATATTATTGTTATGTTAATAATAATTTTATTATTTTAATATTATTATTACATTAATAGTGTTATTATCTTAATACTATTATTATATTAATAATATTATTATCATCTTAATGTTATTATTATATTAATAGTACTATTATTTTAATATTATTATATTAATAATATTATTGTTATTTTACTAATATTATTATATTATTAATATTTTGAAATTATCATAACTATTATTATATTATTATTAATACTTTAAAAACTATTTTAATTATTATTATTCATTACTTATTTTAAAATCCAGAGATTTTATTTTAAATGTATTAATTATTATTTTTAAAATATTAACTATTTTAAATTATTTAAAAAATTATTTTTAAACCTATTTAACTTCAAAAATTTATATCTTTCTCGTTTTAAATTGAATTTTGATGCACAATACCTCGTCTTTTTAGAAAAATGAGGAGTTTAATTTAAAACTATTTTCTGTAGCTGATTCTATCTTTTTCTGGATTATTTTTATGTACTACCTAATTATTTAATTATTTTAAAATTAGAAAAATTATTTTTAAATATAAAAATTATTTTGAAACCCCTCTTGGTTTCTGATGGACCTCCCATGCTTATGAATTGAATTACTTTCAATTATCTTACTTTCAAACTTATATTTTCACATATTTATAATCTTTATGTATTTTAAAAAATACTTTAAAATTAAATATTATTTAAATCCTCCAATTTTGGGAGGTCCACCTTTTGTGAAATCTTAATCCTAGGCTCTATGTATGAATAGCATTAATGTGGGAGAAGAATTAGTGGATGATTGGGTCAGAATCATTCACTAATCACTTTATTAGGATTCTTTACATAGTGTTTCGTAGTCCTTGCATGTGTAGGATGCACAAGCACTTAGCTTAGGCTCTCCTAGATCTAAGGATATGTTTGGTGTGTTCATATTTGTTGCATTCCCCTTATGTTATGCCTGAGGTTAGTTAAGACATCGATTTAAGCCCATTTAACGTAGCGACACCTTAAGGACAACAATTGAGGACCCGTCTAGCAAACTTACAAAAATTCTAGGAGTTAGGGTAGAATCCTGAATGACTTGAAATTTGAAACAATTAAAATCAGTGACATCTCAAACCTCTCAAAATTTTCTAGGAATTTTTAGGACTCATTAAACCCCTTAATTGATCAACCCTAATTTACCCTTTAATTAGGACCCGTCAAATTCAGAAAATTCTAATAAATTCATTTTAAATCAAAAAAATACCCATAATATACCAAACTCTTCAGAATTTAGTCCCTAATCCATAAAATTTAATAGCCCCTTGATTAGGCTTCAATCTGAACTTTAATTTAATTTTGACTAAAAATCACCTTTTAATTAAATTAAATAATTAAAAATAATTAAAAATTCCAAAATTTTCCCAAACACTTGGGAACACTTCTTTGGGTCATTCCTAACCTTTGGGGGTGATTCCAAGTAGTTTGGAACTGATGTGGATCCAAATCCCTAAAACAGCCCTTTAATTAAATAATTTTGATAATTCACTAAATAACCCAAACTTTGCAAATTCATAACTAATTATAGAAAACTCCAAATTGGACAAACTTAAAGGAATTAAACTCACATTAGGGTCTAGTATTTATTAAAAATATTAAGATTCTAAAAATAAACTTAAATCATAAAGTCAACAAATCGAGTCAAACTTAGTTCAGAATAAGACCAAAACTTCAGAAATTCATAATTTTGGATTGAATAGTCTAAATTGGTCATGCTTATAGGCCAACTGATCGGGTTAAGGTCTATTATTTTATAAAAATATTAACTATCCACAAAGTCTCTTTAATTAAAAATTCAATTTTGGACCCCTTAGCCTAGTGTATAGGTGGACCCCGAACCTCCTAAAATTCACTAATGAAACTTAAACTCCAAATATCATTACCCTAAGTATTAAAACTGACCCATATATTAAATTGATTAAAAATAGATCCTAATTCACTAATATTTGAACTTTAAATAAGATTCCTTTTCAGACCTACAACAAACCTGGACGTTAGATAACTTCAACTAATTACCCAGCTTAGGATCTATCTCAGCTACACAGCTTCTCACACACACTTAGATAGTTTGTCAGGGCACTACTTCTAGACCTAGGCTAGGCCGGTGTTTACTTTTTTGCTACGTGATGAGATTTCTGAGATTTCACTGCACATTGTGATTGAGATGATGCTGGTATGTTTGCTTACTTTTACTGCACTCTGGAAATTGATGTGATTGCACGATAGACTACCCATAGGTTAGGATCGATCATAATACTAATAATGTTTTCTGTAGTTGGCCATGCCCAAGATTCGTTAAATAAAATTGGGGTAATAATCATAATTTAAAGACTGACATTGCTTTATGCAAGTGCTTCAGAAATTGCTCAGCCCCCCTAAATAAATGAGGGCTAAATAAAATAATCATTATAAATTACTACATGTGCTCCAGAACTGATTAGACCTCAAATAATTAAGAGCATGGCCAAGTGTGGCTGTGGTGAGTACTTTTATTTTTCATATAAATTACTTTGGATGGTATACAAATTACTTGGGATGATGTTTATTAGGATAACCTTACAGGTGAGTCTAGATTTACTACTTTCTATTAATGTAAACCATTTGTAATCTGGTATTAAGTTGTGAAAGTGAATTTTGAAGGGGGATACAAGAATCTAAAGATTGGATTTCAAAGAGGAAAGGACACCCAATATGAGGATAGTCATTTTCTATTTGGAAATCCAAATCTGGATCATTCTGCTGGCCAAGGAGTCCAAGAAAGAGGAGATCCAAGGAGTCCAAAGAAGCTGAGATCCAAGGAGTCCAAGGAAGAGAAGATCAAGAAGATGAAGATCCAGAGTATCCCACTCGAAATAACTTGCGTTTATTTTAGGATTAGAAATCTGGGTTGTTGGCAGTGGTGTCTGGCCACTTTATTTTCTGCAGACCCTGATTTGTAATTGAGGGCAGTTGGCCTATGAACATTTATTAATTGGTTTGGATTATTTTGATGTGTTTTATTTATGATTGTGTACCTCTAGGGTTGTTTAATTTTCTTATTTTTTTGGCGATCTGCATGCCGCTTTTATTTTAGCCTGGATTTCGTTAGTCTCTCTAAGGACTAAAATATTTTCTACTCATAACTAATATCTAAAATTTTAAGGTTTAAATAATTTAGCAACCTAACGATTTAGGGAACCATCGGAATCGTCCGGGGTCACATGCATATTATTACATTTCTCTCTTTCCTTCTATAAGACACATCCCTGCCCGTGGGTAGAGTCCGGATAATCTGACCTACAAGGATGAGGTGCCGGACCTGGGGAAGCCCAGTCTAATTCTAAAAATTATTTTCATAAGCCTTTTTAAAATCCTGTGCATATCTGATTTGGATACTTTAACCAGCATGCATTATATTAGAAATCAATTAAATTAAAATTTTAATTGCATCAGCTCTTGGAGCGTTCACCCAACATAAGTCTGGGGCCAATTAGGAAATCCTCTAGACGTCGGCCCTATTTCCAAGAACTATAACCTACCCACCCATCTTTTATAAAAATGACCAGACTCATGGTTTTGAAGCAACTAGGTGGTTAGCTGGCTCCCTAATTCAGGCCGGGGTAAGTCCAAATTTTGCATTGTATTAGCTAGGACACGGGTGTCAGTGTTGTGCGTAGGACACTAAACCCATTAGATTTAGGATTCAAGGCTACTATTGTTTCATAGTATGCCTCATTTGTAGGTAAGTCTTCTATCGTCCAGAGACTATAAACCCTATATATCTGTGTCACACGGATAACGCCACCACCATCCTTCTCTCCTGCATGCTTCGAGTGCGTGATTTATTTATTTTCTCAAGTTTCTTCTCACTGCCTTAGTCCCTCCGGATGTTGATCTGAGCCGTGCATGTTGACTAAGCCTAGTTGAACCTTTCTTTCTCTTTGGGTAGGATTTCCTAGTCTTCTCCCTATGTGTCAATCTCAATTTGAGAAGAATAATGTAGAATCCTTAATCAAGAGTTTTCTCAGGCCTCGGCTTGAGATGTAATTAACCATGAGGGCTTGCACCTGTGGAAAACCGAATCCCACTTTCAAATAAACCCCATTCGAGCTAATGTATCAGGTGGGGGAAACCCGTTGTGATGATTAGGTCTCATATATTGTTACCCATCAGGGTGTACTGGTGAGAGCCACTATCCTCAATGGTTAATAATATGTGTGATCTAATCTGCCCTCCCATTGGCCAAATACTGTCTCCCCTCGCGGGGCAACGGCATTTTTATTTCATGTCCTTTCGGAGGTCCACAGGTTTCTGGCGACCACGGTGGAATAGGTTTCACTCTCCATCTTTGGATTATATATTATCCTTGCTTATGTGTACTCCGGGGTTGGTACTCCTTAGATTAGGTCCGTCCCACTCTTAGTTAGGGTCCTTCCTTAGTTAGGATCGTTCCTTTTTCTTAGTTAGGGCTTCCCCCCTAGCTAGGTTTCTTTCCTTCCGTTCTTCTTAGTTAGGGTTTCCCCCTGGCTAAGTTCCTCTCTTTCTGACCTTCTAGGTCATTCCGTCCCCTATCTATCATTCCTCTTCTTATGATTTCTTTCTAATCATTTCAAATCTCTTTTGTTCTTCTTGGGGACAGTGCCATGGCTTCCTTCGTACCTTCCGTTACTTTCATCTTCAGCTTTGACGCATGGGTGACACTTCCTGAATCCCTGCTAGCTAGTCCTCCTACTGGAGGAATCACTTTTGGTTCCTTTACTGACTCAACCTTCGTCACCCTTGGCGGGCTGACCCCTGCTGAGGCTGCTGCCTACTCTACTCCCCAGAGGAGAGCTCGCACAGCCATGCGACCTTTCGGACGTCCAGTTGCTCGGCGGACAGCCCAGGCACCTACTCGTCCTACCCCCATTCATGTGCAACCGACACACCCTGTGGTTAGGCAGCCACTGCCTAGACCACTTCCTGTTCAGCCCACTCGTCCAACGATTAGGTGACCAGTGCCTACCCCACCTGTTGTTCAGACTGCCTCAGCCCCTCAGCACCGGCAAGTAGTAGCTACCCCTTATTTTATTCTGGTAGAGGTGGCTTGTGTTCGGGTTATCCCTCCTTCTTCCTCCAGGAAGAGGGGTGCCCAGACCGAGGCTCCTTCGCCTTCCTCCCGTTGGGTTTCAGCTTTCACTCGATTATCTCACCCAGAGACACTCGAGAAAACCCCCACACTTTTTACAGTTCCTGTTCCCCCTGTCACTCATGTAGTGGGTTCAGATGTTGCTTCGTCTTTCACCTCCGGCCTTGGGAGAAGAGCCCGTAGGAACAGAAACTGTAGACTTTGATTGGCTGCATCCGAGGCAGACAGACAGCATATGGAAGATTTGTTGGTTCACCAGGAGCTAGTTCATAGGGGAGTGGTCCCCAGGCAGCGGGCACCACGACCAGTTACAGTTTCCCCTACCCCGGACGTTACAGTTGCCCCTGAGATAACAGCAGTTCAGGGAGGATGCTTCTCTCCACTAATACACAGTGGTGATAAAGAAGGCGTCGCTCACATTGCGGCGGCCCCTCCTGTCACTACTACTTTACCACGTGCTAGGGTCCCTAGGGATGATGCTGCTCGAACCCTCTCTCAGATGATTCAGAGCATTATCCATTTAGCATGGGGTCGAGGCCCTGTCAGTCGGGAGAGGTTACTCCACCAGATTTCTCAGGCATCCGTTTAGTTATAGAGGCAGACTTCTAGGCAGAGATGACAGCCACCTAGGCAGCCTATTAATTTAGTTCCGTTGGCGAGACCACAGACAGTTGCTCTAGTCGTTGGATGATGCCCACATCATCGTGGATAGAGACAGCAGTTGGAGCCTCCTAGACCCCAGCTCGCTTCAGTTGTAGTAGCCCCACAGTAGTTAGTTGCCCCTACTGGGTCCCGTCGCAGTAGATGGGTATGGAGACGATGACATGCGGAGTCCCCTGTCGAGGCAGTACAGCCAGTTCAGGCAGTTGAGCAGTTAGAGGCAGTTGTTCCTTCCAGATCAGAGGCAGTTTCAATGGTCTGTGATGCAGCAACAGATGATGATGTTGCAGTTTCTCCTGGTAGTTCACTAGTTCGGGCAGAGCCAGCCCTTAGCCCCTACTGGACCTCCTCCCCTTTGAGTCCATATATGGAAGATTTTCATCAGACCCTCTATGAGGATGATGCACTTGAGGATGACCTACTCGAGGAGGAGTCAGATGGAGATATACCGGTGCATAGAGTATGCGTGGTTACTAGATGTGGTCACTTAGGCGAGCAGATAGAGGTAGATGAAGATGATGAGTAGGGAGAAGCTGAAGTAGGAGGATCGCTCCGATCAGTTGAGATAGATGCCACAGTGCTACAGTTACAGACTCAGATGACAGAGGTGGCTAGGGCCATGGCAGTGATGACAGCTCAGTTGATAACTTTGGGGGCGATGCCCCAGATCACGGGCGTAGGCACTCCTATTACGTCCAGAGACGAGCCAGTAGCGCCACTTGTAGTAGCACCAGGCCCTGTAGGAGCAGACAGGGCCCAGAGAGCAATTCCAGTGGCACCTACAGCAGTTACTTTTACTACCCCAATTCAGAGTCAGTCAGCTCAGTTGTCAGCCGGATAGATTCAGGATTTGATAGCACAGAAGGTCGAGCAGGCCATTTTCGTCAGGAAGTCTGGAGAGCTAGTTAGCAGGGGGTGTCCTTACCCAGTAGAGTATGAGCACGAGCCCTACCCCCTGGTTTTTTCCCTCCTAGGTTCAGAGTCTTTGATGGGTTTTGGAACCCAAGGCAGTACATGGCTAAGTACTGAGCCATCTGCTGTAACATAGGAGGGAACGATGGACTGATGTTGAGACTCTTTATCAGTAGTTTAGTTGGAGTGGCCTTTGCCTGGTACGTCGACCTCCCCAATGATTCAGTATGCATCTTTACAGAGTTGGAGCAGTTATTTGTGCAGAGGTTTGTTAGTGTAGAGCACCGGGTTACAGTTAGAGAGTTAGTTGTGACTAGACAGCGCCCTCGAGAGCCTCTCCCAGATTATATAATCAGATGGAGAAATCTCAGCCTATAGTGTGAGCCCCAGTTACAGGAACAGCATGAAGTAGAGATTCTGTTGAAGAATATAGATGATTCGATAGCACCTTATCTGAAGGGTTTCAACATTAGAACTTTTCAGAAGCTGTTGACAAAGGTGATTAGTTTACAGGACAGCATACCTGATGCAGTCCCTCCTAAGGTTGAGAGTCAACCTTCACGTAGACCTTAGCGGCAGGAGTCTTCAGGGGCACCTCCACCTAGGAGAGGGGAGGTGAATAGTACTTATGGACCATCAGATAAGGGCAAGAAGCCCTTAGTCAGTTCAGCACCACCTCAGCAGTCTCACACACCGAGTCAGTCAGCAGTGCAGCGTAGACCCTCCCGTAGGACCCTAGAGAGTCAGCAGTACCTATGGGAGAAGCTTAGTAAGGAATATCCCTTTAAAAGGGAAAGTGTAAAGAAAATTTTTAAATTTCTTATTAAGAAGAATATCTTAACATTCCTGAACAACAGTTGAGTGGAGGAGGATGGACAGACAGACCACCCACTCTATTGTCCATTCCATAGACATATCGGGCATATTATAGAAGACTGCTATGTATTCAAGGATAAAGTTGAGAAGCTCATGGATAGTGAAGAGATCCACCTACAGGACAGTGACTTTGTTCAGCCCAAAGGTAAGACATGTCAGACAGTTCAGATGATCTCGGGCTCCAATAGTTATAGTGACAGTCAGAGTGGTAACCAGAGCAGTCGTAGCAGATCACCAAGAGGTTTTGAGAGAGAGTGGAAGCTAGCACTCTCTCATAAGATAAAGCAGATGATCAAGAAGACAGTTCAGAGTTCAGAGGCAATTGAGAGGAGGCCTACCACGGCCAAGTCGACAGTTTCCAGCCCAGCTTCTTCGCCAGCACCTTTTTCTTCTTCTATTTCTATTATAGTGCCTACTGAGCATATTTCTTTTTCTATTTTATGTAATAAGAAAATGCATGAAAAGGAAAAGATTGTTGTAACTTCTGAGGGAAAGATGGGATGCCTTCCAGCACTTATGCTGAAGGATTTTGTTCTCCCTTCGACTGATGATGAAATAAAAAAAGAAGGTGATTCTGGCTACTTTTAGTGTTCTGCCCCTACTTTTACTTCTTCTAGCACTCGCTCTTTTAATATTTTACATATCTCTTGCAATAATTCTATATGCGATGAGGAATCTGAGTGTGATGAAGAACCGATCTTTATGATTCCAGAGGGTGGTTGTTACATGGACTCAGAAGATGAATCCGAGAACCCACTCCAGTCACTCTTCTTGGAGCCAGCACAAGCCATCACCGTTGAACCAAGTGAATCTCCTGTTGATGATGACTCAATACAGGAAGTTCACTTGCATTTAGGGAAGATTCTTCCACCTAGAATGGATAAGAATATAAAAGAAAAAGATAAGAATATTGTTACCCAGCAGGACGATCCAATCCCTTCCTCCTAAGAGTAGTCTAAAGAGAAAGGGAAAGGCCCACTGCTGGAGGTTGATTACAATGTGTTGGCCCATTTAAGGAAAATTCCTGCCCTTCTCAGTGTCTATGATGCTTTGATGATGTCTCCTGACTTGAGAGAGACCCTGGTAAAAGCACCACTCGAACCAGAGTCCTATCAAGCCTTCTTTGCTTTCGAACCTATCGGAGATGCGTGTTATTTGAGAGAGATGCCATGTATTACCTTTTCAGATCGTGATCTCCTCTTGGGTTCCTCTGATCACAATCTTCCCTTGAATGTCACCACTGAAGTCAATGGTTATGAGTTGAACAGGGTCCTCATTGACCAAGGAGCTTATGTTAACATCCTGAGCTATGAAACTTTAAAGAGCATCTCCCTTGGTCATCTAAAGTTAATCTCTGATAAGATTATGTTGAAAGGCTTCAATGACTAAGGACAGCGTGCCCTAGGGTCTATCACCCTGCCTTTGAAGTTTGGAAATTTCCTTACTGAGGCAAAGTTTCATGTGATCAAGGCCAATACTTCGTACAGGGCTCTCTTAGGAAGGCCTTGGCTCCACGAGTATGGAATGGTGCCCTCTACCCTGCACCAATGTATGAAGTATATGAGGAATGAAGTCGAGTATTCCATTCCTTGGGATACTCAACCCTTCTCCGTGCACGAGGTCTCTATTTATGATGACACTGAGCATTACATACCTCATAAGAAGAGTAAATCTCCTCCTATCCAGTCACCAGTGATACCTGCCAGTACTGTACAGGGTCCTATACAGCTACCTGTGTGAGGTCCATCACAGGTTAGTATTGAGGCAGATACTTTCACTGCAGATCCTATTAGATCTCCTTTCCAATTTATAGTTGGGCACGATGTTCCCCCTAGTAGAGGTAGGGGAGAGCGAGGTAGAGGTAGAGGTAGAGGGTCGACTTGCTCGCTGTGAAACTATGACACTCAAATCCCTCCTCCCTCATACCTTTATGCTTCTCTTTTGACTGTCAAGTCCGACTCCTCTGACAATGAGATGATTGATGTTCCTCATCGCCCAGCTCCCTCGCCAGCCTTGGATTTCACTGATTATAGTTCAATACCTACCTTTTGTAGGTACTTGATACCTGAGGATGGTTTAGTTATTGATAGTGGTTCAGACGAAGAAGTAGACCCCCGACGTCAGACCACTAGTCAACAGGCCCTTTTCCGTCAGATACGCGGAACAAGAGTTGAGGAGTCTCACCGGAAGTCTTTAGTTATCCCCTCCACTAGTGATGGTGGTGCACTACAGATTAGGGGTCACCCTCCGCCTCCTCTATACGAAACCTTTGTGCCACCACGAGCTAGTGAGTGTGCCTCATTATCCCATGGTGTAGGTGCCCCACTGGGTCCTGAGAGTAAGGGTTCAGCAGAGACCGCTATGGATAACAAGGTCACAACTGCCCCTCATTATTTTTCCCCTTTCGTGAAAAACTGCGTAGAGCGGGGAGCAGTTATCTTGACTTGGTCAGATGAATAAGCTCTAAGACAGGCTCAGGTTTGGCGAACCGATATGCCCCAAACCAAGCAAGGTTTAGGTTATGTTGAGCAGAGCCCACCTAACCACGCTAACATTCAAGCTGTTTCCCACTCATATCCGGTTGTTTCTCTTACCGATAAAGAAGACCCGGATGATGACGAGGACAGAGTACTTGATGCTCCTCAAGAGTTTGAAGATGGCATCACTTCCGCCATTGACAAACTGTGTAAGGTAAACTTAGGCACTGAATTAGATCCTAGACCTATTTTTCAAAGTGTCTTATTATCTAACTTAGAGGCTCAAGAATACATCAAGCTACTCTCAGAGTTTAGAGATTGCTTTGCCTGGAACTACACCGAAATGCCTGGTCTAAATCCAGATGTAGCAGTTCACAAACTAGCCATTAAGCCTGATGCAGTCCCTGGTATGCAAGCACCTCGTAGGATGAGGTTGGAGATAGAACAACAGGTGATCACTGAAACTAAGAAGCTTATAGAGGTCAGTTTCATTCAAGAAGAGAAGTACCCTACTTGGCTTGCCAACATTGTTCCAGTCTGAAAGATGAGTGGACAGATTCGTGTCTGTATCGATTTTCGTGATTTAAACAAGGCATGTCCTAAGGATGATTTTCCTCTTCCTATCCCCGAGCTTATGGTGGATATAGCATCGTCCCATAGCACTTTCTCCTTCATGGATGGGTCATCTGGTTATAACCAGATAAAGATGGACCCCGAGGAGGAGAAGTTTACTGCATTTGGCACACCTATAGGTGTATTTTGCTACAAGGTGATGCCCTTTGGTCTCAAGAATGTCGGGGCCACCTATCAACGTGCTATGACTGTTATCTTCGACGAGATGATACACGAGCAAGTTGAATGCTATGTGGATGATCTAGTGGTCAAAAGTAAGGTCCGTGGAGATCACCTTCGAGATCTATGAATTATTTTTGAACACCTGCGCAAGTATGATTTAAAAATGAATCCTCTAAAATGCATATTTGGAGTAGTACAGGAAAGTTCCTAGGGTTTACAGTTCGCTACTGTGGCATTGAGATTGATCCTTCCATGATCAAATCCATAGTAGACTTAAAACCTCCTAAAAGCCTTACCCAGCTAAGGTCTTCTTAAGGAAAGCTAGCCTTCCTGCGGAGATTTATCTCCAATTTGTCTGGTAGGTGTCACCCCTTTGCTGAACTAGCAAAGAAGGACACCCGCTTTCATTGGTGTTGACCCTGATCTTCCCCCAGACCTAGTCAAAGGAGTTGACTTGGTCAAATTGACCCAGCCAGGGCTTAAGACCCTCTCCCCTATGATCAGTGGGTCAAACTAAGTCTGCTGAGCCCAGGCCCAGGCTTTAGGTCAACCTAGTTAACCAGGTCAACCGAGGTTGACCCAAAATAACCCAGACCCTTCCCCCTTGGCCTAAAACCCAATCCAGGGCTCTCCAAGCCCTATTCTCTCCTCCACTGGACTCAGTGGATCTGGTTTGACCCATTGGGCCTAGTACTTGGTCCTGGGTCAACCTGGTTGACCAGGTCAACCCAAGTCAACCCATTTGGCTTTAAATGGGTCTACCCAATTTCAGAACCATCCAAGCCATTCCCTAGACTCAAGCCCCCACCTCCTCTGACCCAATTGACTAGGCTGACCAAGTCAACCCTTAACTTGGTCAACCCAAGTGTTAATGGGTCGATTTGACCCATTAAAAGCCATTTAAGACATATTTAAGGCTTTAAAACCCTTCCTCATCAACTCCAACTCAAACCATAGCCTATTCAACCCCACCTCCTCCTAATCAAACCCTAGGGACAATCAGGACCGTTGAGGGTAACCCTAAGGCTATAAATAGGTTGATTTAGGGTGGTTTAGGGACCTTTGGCCTTTTGCTCTAACCTTAGACCCTCCCAAGCCAGAGTTTCATGTGTGAGAGCCTTCCCGACCTTCCCCCACTGTCCTCCACTCAAACCCACTGCCAAACCCCCGCCGGCGAACCGAGAGCCAGAACCTTCTAGGGCTTGATCTGTTCGATCCAAAGCTTATCTGATCACGACTTCAACTAGGAACTTGTACGAGGACAGCCTACAAGTTCAAAGATCTCAAAATTTTCCCAATCCCACGGTGAGATTTCTCAAAAAACTCTTATAATAGGTCAAACACCTAGATCTAAATAGACTTCTATACAACGAGTTTTAGGTCAAACCACCACATCCACATGATTTCTATTCATGTATGGGACCTGTGTTTAAAATTTCATAAAAATCCATCCACCGGATCACAAGAACGAGGCAAAAAATGTTTCTAGGGTTTCGATTTGCGTCCGTTGAACTGTGCGAGATCTGAGCCGTTGATCCTTCGATCAAAGGCTCAGATTTTGCCGCTCTGTGGTCCGCCCTAGCCGCGTGGTCGAATCCGCGATTTTGTGGCTCGTCCAGCGTGATCTCAGCCTTCCATTCTAACCCCGGGGGATCCGATGGCCGCTGGATCGCGCCGTGGTTTTAAGTGGAGCGGGCCCCGCCACGCCAATCATTGACAATGATTGGCCGCAGTTAGCGCGGCCAATCAAGGCCCGCCAATCGTGGCCCGCATCCGCCATTTTTTTTATTTATTTAAAAAAAAATTTGTTTTAATAATTATTTTAACATATTTTAAAATCCAGAAAATTCTAAATAATTATTTAATTATTATTATTTATATTATTATTAGTATTATTATTTCTTAATATTTTTATTATATTAATATTAGTATTATTAACTTAATATTATTATTATTTTTAATAATATTATTATATTAATATTAATATTATTATTTTAATAGTATTATTATTTCTTAATATTATTATTATATTAATGTTAGTTTTATTAACTTAATAATATTATTATTTTTAATAGTATTATTACATTAATATTAACATTATTATTTTAATAATATTATATTTCTTGATATTATTATTATATTAATATTAATATTATTAACTGAAAAATATTATTAATTTAATGATATTATTATATTAATATCAATATTATTATTTTAATAATATTATCTTCATTTTAATTTTCATAATAATATTATTATATTAATAATATTATTATTATTCTAGTATTATTGTTATGTTAATAATAATATTATTATTACATTAATTGTGTTATTATCTTAATACTATTATTATATTAATAATATCATTATCATCTTAATGTTATTATTATATTAATAGTATTATTATTTTAATATTATTATATTAATAATATTATTATTATTTTGCTAATATTATTATATTATTAATATTTTGAAATTATCTTAACTATTATTATATTATTATTAATATTTTAAAAATTATTTTAATTATTATTATTCATTACTTATATTAAAATCCAGAGATTTTTTTTAAATGTATTAATTATTATTTTTAAAATATTAACTATTTTAAATTATTTAAAAAATTATTTTTAAACCAATTTAACTTCAAAAATTCATATCTTTCTCGTTTTAAATCAGATTTGGACGAACAATACCTCATTCTTTTAAGAAAAATGAGGACTTTAATTTAAAACTATTTTCTGTAGCTGATTATATCTTTTTCTAGATTATTTTTCTATACTACCTAATTATTTAATTATTTACTTATTATTTAATTATTTTAAAATTAGAAAAAAAATTTTTAAATATAAAACTTATTTTGAAACCTCTCTTGGTGGCTGATGGACCTCCCATGCTTATGAATTGAATTACTTTCAATTATCTTACTTTCAAACTTATATTTTCACATATTTATAATCTTTATGTATTTTAAAAATTACTTTCAAATTAAATATTATTTAAATCCTCCAATTTTGGGAGGTCCACCTTTTGTGAAATCTTAAGCCTAGGCTCTATGTATGAATAGCATTCATATGGGAGAAGAATTAGTGGATGATTGGGTCACAATCATTCACTAATCACTTCATTAGGATTATTTACTTAGTGTTTCGTTGTCCTTACATGTGTAGGATACACAAGCACTTAGCCTAGGCTCTCCTAGATCTAAGGATATGTTTGGTGCATTTATATTTACTGCATTTCCCTTATGTTATGCCCAGGGTTAGTTATGACATCGATTTATCCCATTTAACGTACCGACACCTTAAAGACAACAATTAAGGACCCGTCTAGCGAACTTAGAAAAATTTTAGGAGTTAGGGTAGAACCCCGAATGACTTAAAATTTGAAAAAATTAAACTCAGTGACATCCCAAACCCCTCAAAATTTTCTAGGAATTTTTAGGACTCATTAAGCCCCTTAATTGATCAACCCTAATTTACCCTTTAATTAGGGCCCGACAACTTCAAAAAATTATAATAAATTCATTTTAAATCGAAAAAATACTCATAATATACCAAACTCTTTAGAATTCAGTCTCTAATCCACGAAAATTAAAAGCCCCTTGATTGGGCCTCAATCTGAACTTTAATTTAATTTTGACTAAAAATTACCTTTTAATTAAATTAAATAATTAAAAATTCCAATTTTTTTCCAAACACTTGGGAACACTTCTTTGGGTAATTCCTGACCTTTGGGGGTGATTCCAAGTAGTTTGGAACTGATTTGGATCCAAATCCCTAAAACAGCCCTTTAATTAAATAATTTTGATAATTCACTAAATAGCCCAAACTTTGAAAATTCATAACTAATTATGGAAAACTCCAAATTGGACAAACTCAAAGGAATTCAACTCACATTAGGGTCTAATATTTATTAAAAATATTAAGATTCTATAAATCAACTTAAATAAAAAAGTCAACAAATCCGGTCAAACTTAGTTCAAAACAAGACTAAAACTTCAGAAATTCATAACTTTGGATTGAAGAGTCCAAATTGGGCGTGCTTACAGGCTAACTGATCAAATTATGGTCTATTATTTTATAAAAATATTAACTATCCATAAAATCCCTTTAATTATAAAGTCAATTTTGGACCCCTTAACCTAGTGTATAGGTAGACCCCGAACCTCCTAAAATTCACTAATGAAACTTAAACTCCAAATATCATTACCCTAAGTATTAAAACTGACCCATATATTAAATTGATTAAAAATATATCCTAATTCACTAATTTTTAATTTTTAAATAAGATTCCTTTCCAGACCTACAACAAACCTGGACGTTAGATTACTTCAACTAACTACCCAGCTTAGGATCTATCTCAGCTACACAGCTTCTCACACACACTTAGATGGTTTGTTAGGGCACTACTTCTAGACCTAGGCTAGGCCAATGTTTATGTTTCTGTTGCGTACCGAGATTTCTGAGATTTCACTACATGTTGTGATTGAGATGATGCCGGTGTGTTTGCTTACTTTTACTGCACTATGGGAATTGATGTGATTGCACGATAGACTACCCGTAGGTTAGGATCGATCTTGATACTAATGATGTTTTTTGTAGGTGGCCATACTCATGCAACGCTAAATAAAAGGGGGGCAATAATCATAATTTAAAGACTGATATTGCTTTATGCAGGTGCTTCAGAAATTGCTCAGCCCCCCTAAATAAATGAGGGCTAAATAAAATAATTATTCTAAATTGCTACAGGTGCCCCAGAACTATTTAGCCCTCAAATAATTAAGAGAATGGCCAAGCGTGGCTGTGGTGAGTACTTTTATTTTTTATATAAACTGCTTGGGATGGTATACAAATTGCTTGGGATAATTTTTATTAGGAAAATCTTACAGAAGAGTCTAGATTTACTACTTTCTATTAATGTAAACCATTTATAATCTGGTATTGAGTTGTGAAGGTGAATTTTGAGTGTGGATACAAGAATCCAAAGATTGGATTCCAAAGAGGAAAGGACACCCAATATGAGGATAGTCCTTTTCTATTTAGAAATCCAAATCATTCTACTACCCAATGAGTCCAAGGAAGAGGAGATCCAAGGAGTCCAAAGAAGTTGAGATCCAAGGAGTCCAAGGAAGAGGAGATCCAAGGAGTCCAAAGAAGCTGAGATCCAAGGAGTCCAAGGAACAGAAGATCAAGAAGATGAAGATCCAGAGTATCCCACTCGAAACAACTTGCGTCTATTTTAGGATTAGAAATCCGGGTTGTTGGCAGTGGTGCCCAGCCACTTTATTTTTTGTAGACCCTGATTTATAATTAAGAACAGTTAGCCTATGGACATTTATTAATTGGTTTGGATAATTTTGATATGTTTTATTTATGATTGTGTTCCTCTATGGTTGCTTGATTTTGTTAGTTTATTAGCGATCTGCTTGCCGCTTTTATTTTAGCCAAGCTTTCATTAGGCTCTTTAAGGACTAAAATATTTTCTACTCATAATTAATATCTAAAATTTTAAGGTTTAAAAAATTTAGCAACCTAACGATCTAGGGAACCGCCAGAATCGTCCGGGGTCGCATGCATATTATTGTATTTTTCTCTTTCCTTCTATAAGACACTTCCCCGCCCATGGGTAGAGTCCGGATAATCTGACCTATGAGGATGAGGTGCCGGACCTGGGGAAGCCCAGTCTAATTCTAAAAATTATTTTCATAAGCCTTTTTAAAATCCTATGCATATCTAATTTGGATACTTTAACCAGCATGCATTACATTAGAAATCAATTAAATTAAAATTTTAATTGTATCAGCTCTAGAAGCATTCACCCAACATAAGTCTGGGGCCAATTAGGAAATCCTTTAGACGTCGGCCCTATTTCCAAGAACTATAACCTACCCACCCATCTTTCATAAAAATGATCGGACTCATGGTTTTGAAGCGAATAGGTGGTTAGCTGGCTCCCCAATCCAGGCCGGAGTAAGTCCAGATTTTGCATTGCATTAGCTAGGACATGAGTGTCGGTGTTGTGCGTAGGACACTAAACCCATTAGATTTAGGATTCAAGGCTACTATTATTTTATAGTATGCCTAATTTGTAGGTAAATCTTCTATCGTCCAGAGACTTTAAACCCTACCTATCTGCATCACACGGATGATGCCACCTCCATCCTTCTCTCCTACATGCTTCGAGTGCGTGATTTATTTATTTTCTCTAGTTTCTTATCACTGCCTTAGTCCCTTTGGATGTTGATCTGAGCCGTGCATGTTGACTAAGCCTAGTTGAACCTTTCTTTCTCTTTGGGTAGGATTTCCTAGTCTTCTCCCTATGTGCCAATTCTTATTTGGGAAGAATAATGTAGAATCCTTAATCGAGAGTTTTCTCAGGCCCCAGCTTGAGATGTAATTAACCATGGGGGCTTGCGCCCATGGAAAATCGAATCCCACTTTCAAATAAACCCCATTCGAACTAATGTATGTGGTGGGGAAAACCCGTTGTGATGATAAGGTCTTATATATTGTTAACCATTGGGGTGTGCTGGTGAGAGCCACTATCCTCAATGGTTAATCATATATGTGATCTAATCTGCCCTCCCATTAGCCAAATACTGTCTCCCCTCGCGGGGCTGCTGTGTTTTTATTTCATGTCCTTTCGGAGGTCCACATCGGGTAGAAGTCCGACAAAAATCCCGCGATGGGCAGAAGTTCAGCAATGGGAGGAAGCATAGCATCAGACAGAAGGTCGATGAAAGTCCCATGATGGACATAAGTCCAGCGACGACTGGAAGTTTATCATCAGGGGCTTCTTGATGGCGTAATCATGTATGTAAGAGGTTCAAAGAATCCACCAATGATGTATGACATATCTGAGATTATATGTCATAGCACTGCTCAATGATGTTAACCTATATAAAAGAGGACGAGAGAATTCACCAATGATGTATGACCTATCCAAGGTTGTATGTCAGAAACTTACTCGATAATGTTAACCTATATGGAAGAGGTCGAAAGAATCCCCCAAGGATGTGTATGACCTATCCGAGGTTGTATGTCAGAGACCTGCTCGATGACGTTAACCTATATAAAGAGGTTGAGAGAATCCACCAAGAATGTAGGACCTATCTGAGATTGTATGTCAGAGCCTTTGCTCGATGACGTTAACCTGTGTGGAAGAGGTCGAGAGTATCCACCAAAAATATAAGACCTATCCGAGGTTGTATGTTTGAGCCTTTACTCAATAATATTAACCTGTGTGAAAGAGGTCAAGATTATCCACCAAGGATGTAAGACCTATTTGAGGTCGTATGTCAAAGCCTTTGCTCAATAACATTAACCTGTGTGAAAGAGGTCAAGAGTATCCACCAAGGATGTAAGACCTATCCGAGGTTATATGTCAGAGCCTTTGCTCGATGATGTTAACCTGTGTGGAAGAGGTCGAGAGTATCCACCAGGGATGTAAGACCTATCCAAAGTTGTATGTCAAAGCCTTTGCTCAATGACGTTAACCAGTGTGGAAGAGGTCGAGAGTATCCACCAAGGATGTAAGACCTATCCAAGGTTGTATGTTAGAGCCTTTGCTCAATGACGTTAACCTGTGTGGAAGAGGTCGAGAGTATCCATCAAGGAGGTAAGACCTATCCGAGGTTGTATGTCAGAGCATTTGCTCGATGATGTTAACCTGTGTGGAAGAGGTCGAGTCGAATCCCCGTGGGATTAATTTTACCTTTATTGGGAGGGGATGAATGCCGTGTGTATCCTGAATCAAGGGTGAAGAATGATCTATATTTAGACCATTACTGCCTTTTTGAGGTCGAGATTAAGACCTTGCCCAAGGAGTAGAAGTCCAGTAAGGGACTGTATAATGCTTAAAATTTATTGGAAGCATCTTTGCATTCACTGGAAGTTTCTTGAAATATCATCTTGATATTGAAAATATTGAAGGAATCTTCTTGGAGTCAAGTTTTCCCCCTAGTCCACATCTGATTTTCATGAAATGGATGAAGCGATAGCTGATGTAAGGAAGTTGGCATGAACGATCTTTTGAGGTTGGGGCAAAAATTTCCCCCTAGTCGGGAACTACGTTCCCACAGACGGTGCTAAACTATTGCATCCTGGAGTATTCATGATGGTAGAGAAATATAAAGCTTAACGTCTTAGTATTATACAAAGATCCGACACACAATCAAATAAGAGAGAGAGGGTGTAGTACTCATAAGAGACACCAGAGTTTTTACGTGGAAACCCCTAAAAGGGGGAAAAACCATGGGGCCTGTCCCAGTTTGAATGATTCCACTAGTATTTACAGTTGATCACAAATGAGGCCCTCCATTTGAAGGAAGGACTTGGCTTGATATAGCCAATATACATCATATAGAGTGCATTACATGATAGGAATTAATATATACATGTTTGTTGGGTCTGCTGACCATAGTTGGTAGGCAACAGAGATCCGAAGGATCATAGTTGGCAGGAGACAGGGGTCAGAAAGACTGTTGTCTAGTGATGGAGGTCAGAAGGATCGTAGTTGATAGATGTTACAGGTCAAGAAGATCATAGTCAGCTGGAGACTGGCGTTAGAAAGACCATAGACGTAAGGCGATGTTCTGGCAGAAGTTTGAGCCTTATGTGGTGGTTAGGCAGATGTCCGGGCCTCAGGTGGTGGTCCAGTAGATGTCTGAGCCTTAGGTGTTGGTCTGGCAGAAGTCCGGGCCATAGGTGGTGGTCCGGTGGAATTCAGAGCGTCAAGCAGTGGTCCGACGGAGCTCAGGACGCCAGGTGGTGGTCCGGCTGGACTCAGGGCGTCAAGCAGTGGTTCGACGAAACTTCGGCGGTGGTCGAGGAGGAGCAAGGAGGCAAGAGTGATCTTCTTTCTCTTCATTCTTCTCTCTTAGCTTCGATCCCCCCTTTCAAGAGGTAATGTGGTTCTATTTATAGAATTCTTGAGTGGCATGGCTTGTAAATAAGTGGAAGATCAAGGGTAAATTGGGAGTGGTTCGTATGTACGGCCGATCTTAATTCATGCGATCATACACCATTCAATGGACCTTTGACTATCTTAATGATATCAGAATTTGATGATCTTAGGCTAGTTGGATTCATCTAGTCGAGCCGCTCGATTCGACTATAAGCATGTTATGATTGGAGACTGTTTGGTAACCCAAATTATGGTTTGATCCTTCCAAAAGTGCTTCAAGTCTTTGATTTGGTCCCATTTGGGCTCGGATTGGGTCTATTTTTGCGTCGTCGGGTTTGTATTTCCGAGACGCTCAGTTCGACTGTAAGTTTGTAGAATTTGAAGTTCAGATGGTCACCGAATGAATTTTTGAAGTTTCCAACTTGATTTTGCTTCGAGATTCGTGCCTGACCAAGATAATTTTTTGATGATATATCAAGTATAATCCAATTATTTTAAATTTACACATTATCTAAGTTGTATTTTTAGCAAAATTGGATGATTCGTGCATAAGTTATTCATAAGTAATTTATTAATACTGAATTTTGAAGGAATTGAGAGAGTAGTAGCAGATGAATTTCTAACATGGTTTAGAACGTACTTGAGTCACAAAAATTGTATTATTATTATGATTACTAATATTTCTTGATAACTTAACATATTATTTATATATTCATAGGTTCACAATCTCTATAATGAGGTCCTATATATATGGTTGCATGCACTTGCATGGGGTCTGCTGAGGGAAGTAAAGATATGGCCAATTTACATAGTAAATGAATTCAAATTTCATGTAAAGTCATGGAGTGAGGTTAGAGAAAAATGAAAACTATGGTGTGTGTGTGTGTGTGTGTGTGTGTGTGTGTGTGTGTGTGTGTGTTAGAGGAAACACTCATGAAGAAAGTGAGTGAGATATTATGGTATTTTGAATGAGGTTCTTTAACTGCGGTATCCAGGGAGAGATGAGAATCATATATGTTTATTCAACTATCAGTGATGCGATCCTGTTCCAAATAGAGGCATAAAGGTACATCCGATTTATGGTATAATAGAGTTGAAGCATAATAGAAGATATGTTAAGTATGATCCCTTTTTAGGAAACCAAGCAATTCAAGTTTATTTCACGAAGTATCCGTGTGGTCAAAGAGATAAACAAGATTGATTAGTTGTAATAAAGACCAAACCTCATGGCATTATAAAGCAATAATATGTGATAGCAACTGCACATATATAGAAAGAAATGTCAGATTTTAGGGGTCCTACAATTGATATTATGGATGATTTTATACCTATTCTTTAAACACAGTTGGAAGAAGTAGATATTTCAACCAATTAGGCTAGTAAGAATGAGGAAGCATATGAAGATACAATAGAAACTAGTGAAAGTTAATCTAGTATAGAATTGTTCATAATAAGTTTCCATTCCAAATTAATTATTTTATGCTATATTTAACTGTAATTTTTTTAATTTATAAACTACTATTATTTTCATCTTGGAACCTACAATTTTTTATTTTATGTACACTGCATACAACATTTAATCTCTTATGTTTTGATTTTAGATTACTTTAGGTGATGAGCCTCCTCATAGATATATTACTTTTAAATTTGGTCGCAAGAAAAAAGTTGGCCACTAGACTTATATGGTCAAGAAAAACTAAGCAAGGTCAAGGCCAGACATTACCCCCCACCACAATCATAGACTGTTTCCTCAATACATCCTTATCCGCATTACCATCAGCCTTACTATTATTCACCTCTAGTTTAGCCACATCAAATTGGAATGTCAACAACAATAGAGCATAAGGATAAGGTGATAGGACCTTTAGAGGATAGATGTCTGTACATAAATTATGAGGTTGATACGACAGTTCTTGTTGTTAGTTAATTTTGTTATTTGGTTAGTTATATAAATGAGAAACATTATCTAAAGTTTATTATTTTGTATAGGTTTAATCCCACGAGGCAGCCCACTCATAAGATTAGGGATATAATAAGAAGTAGATATGATGCTCCATATTTATCTTGTAAAAAAAATTACATTATGTTAGAGATATATGATTCTGGGAGTTTCACGTAATACTCATTTTAAGAAGTATAAATAATTTTATACTTATATCTTTGATTCTAAATCTTAAATAATAAGACTTTAAGTGGTTGTTTGAACATAATGTAAGAGTTAGGAATAATTTTTAAAAGAGAAGTTCTACTCGACTAAGAGTTATATTCACCGATATTAGAAGGTCTAGTGAGTGCCTCTTATGTCTAGAGGGTGTATGGGGTGAACTGAGTAGAGCTTGGACCACCCTTGAATTTTCTAAAAGGAGGGAGCAGAATAAACAAAATAAAGCATCCGACTATGAGGGTCTAGGGAGCTTCGTCCATAGTGATGGTTTTGTGCCTCACACCGAGCATAGATGATAATTGGTAAAAGATTTCTCTTGTTATACATATATGTTTATTTTTTTAGCAAGGCTTTCTTACTAGAGATCGTACACCCTTAGAGCTACATATATACACAAATCAATGCCAAGTTGATCACTAGTGGGTTGATTAGAAATTAAAGAAAGCACGTGAATATTAAATATTATATAGTGCTCATGAATAACAAGTAAATTTTAATGGATTTTGATGTACTTCATCTCTTGCAAGATGATTTTATATGAATTCGGGAGAGTCAATCTTCTACTGCCGAGGGATCATCTTTAGGATCAATACAGTACTTTCAGTACCACATGTAGTCACAGTCGATGGGATGGAGGCAAAATGGGAGGCTGTATGGCTTAGGCTCCCAGGCATATACATATGACACAAACTTGTCCAAATCAACAATGAATGGTGATAGCATAATTGAGGAGATTGTAAGCCAAAGTGTGGTTGCTCTCACCAAGGATGTAGAGGAGATGAGAGAAATACAAGCTAATATATTGACGCAATAATATGAGATGCAGGCAGAACAACGATCATGCAAGAAAGAAAATAAAAAAAAGAAGAAGGATCAGTAGCCTGAGTCTGAGTCTATAGATAGTGAAGATACTGAAGATGATTAGATTAGATGTTTTGTATTTGTTACAAATTGTTATCAAGTTTATATTTAATTTGATAGTAATGTTTAGATAATTGATATATAACTATTGTAATTTGAATGTTCGATAGATTTGTGTTTTCAACGCTTTTCTCTTTATTATTTGTAGCTTATAGTGTTATTTCAGAGTTATGAGAGTTTGTTATAATATATTTGCATAAACTGTTATAAATTATAAATTATAAATTGTTTTATTGCAATGACGAATGGCAGAATTTTTTTTTTCCGTAAGTTACTGTAGGTTTCTAGCAATATATTTGTTGGTAATCTTCAATACAGGGGTAGTGAAGAAAGTTCCGATGTAGAGAAGATGGTTGGGTCAAAAATTTCCACCGAACTTTCGGCAAAATTTTTTGCAGAAAATATTCGGTGGCCATTCCGCTAGAAATTCGGCCAGAAAATTTTGGGGGATCATCGAAAAAAAATTTTCGGTATTACCTATGGAATTTACTTCGAAAACCCCACCGCATTTTGCAACGGATTTTTTTTGACAAATCCATCAGAAATTTGCCAGAAGATTTTCCATCGACAACACACCCGCCAAAATTTATTTTACTACGCGCATTTTAGATACATGAAATATTCAACCAAAATCATAATTTCCATTGGAAAACACCCGATTTCTAGCAGAAAACTCTGGCAAAAAAATTTGTAGGAAATCAATAATTTTCCTAAATGATATATAGATTTACTATTTAAAAAATGCTTTAAATTTTTAAAAAATCATTTGCTTTAATCCAAATTTAATAAATGAACCCTTTGTGGATTCAAAAAATTAAGGAGAATCAATTGAACCTTATTTTAGTCAATTTTGAATAAGTTATTTAAAATTGGGATTCGAACCTGGATGAGATGGGAGAAACATGTTCCGTCAATCACTCGGCCACTCTATTTACTTCTTATATATATATATATATATAGCAATTATAGAATTTTCAATTATGTATTGTCGCGGGTTATTTTTACGAATGAGCATGCTTAATGTAGATTTTAGGTGATAGAGCAGATTATTTAAAAAATTTTAGAATGAGCAAATGCGTCCTTGGGAATGGCGCATTCCTAAATTGTACACAATCCGCTGAAACAAGTGGCGCATTCCTTAGAATGCGCCGAAACACCTGGCGCATTCAATAGAATGCGCCGAGACACCTGGCGCATTCTATAGAATGCTCTAAAATGGATGGCGCATTCTATAGAATGCGCCAACTTTAACGGCGTATTCTATCGTCTCCAACTTCCCTCCGCCAAAATCCGCGAAATTCTGTCTGTTGTGGGGACAAGATCCGCTTATCGCGGTGGCTGGCATGGAAATCAGCGCGGAGTAAATTCGGTGGTTGGACGCTAAGCTGAAAGGAGGGAGGTGGGTTATAAATAGAGGGTTGGTGTTGAGGGAAATTCACAAATCTTCAGAGCTTGAACTGCGACGTTTGAGAGCAAGGTTAGTTTGTTTTTTTTTTTCTGAGCATTTATTTTGTGAATTTGTTAGAATGTTAAAGTTATATTATTTTTGTTAGTATTTGTTTTGTTAATATGTTATGATGTTAAAGTTAGATTATTTTTGTTAATATTTTGATCATGTGTTTGTAATAGCAATATAAGATGTAGAAGTTCTAGAAGTTTTTTTTTTAACCGTAATATTTTTTTGTTCTGTAGAGATATTTATGTAGTAGTTGATGAAAATTTGTTTATTTCAAAGTTAAGGAAAAGTTCTTCGTATATATGCGAATCATACATATTTAGACGAAAGTTGTATTTATAATTAAATTTAATTTTTTTGGGGAGATCCCTAAATTCTCATGAAGTGAACTTAATTTGTAGTACTAATCAAGAAGAGTAGAACAACATGAATAATCACTTACAATTGTAATTAATTTATAATTTCATGGGGTTTGTAATTTCGCAGAAAGAAGTGCTTTTAATTATTATTATATAATATGAATTCTTTTTTTATTTGTCGTTAATTTTTATTGTCAATATATAGCCTTACATTTTAAATGGTTATACTAGAGATAAAATTTAGTAATTAAAATATATTTTTAAATATTTTTGTAATATATTAAATTTATTTTTACCCAATACTTATGGTTAAATACTTTAGTTATTTGTGTTTAAATGATAATATTTAAATATTAATAAACCATATAGTTATAATAATTAAATTTATAGATTTAAATATGAAACAAATTGTTCAGAAATGCTAAAAAAAGTATTATCCATAGATATTAATTAAGATCGGCTAATTTTGATTTGAATTAAATCTAGTTTAAAATTTTCTTTAGATAAACGATTACTTATGTCTTATGACTCTTATACGATTAAAAATCTTATATATTAACAAACAAATAATTTGATATATTAACTAAATATGCAGTCTTTATCAATTAAAAGTCTAAAATTATTCATAATGTATTAAAAGTTGATGAATAATGTAGGTGTAAAAGGTCAAGTTCGTCGTCTTGTTCCCGCAAATTTTCATAAAATGATATATCTTTTATTGCAGAGATATAAAATTCTAAAAATTATTAAAAAAAAAATTTTAAAAACTTTTAATTTAAAAATAAAGAAGTAAAAAGTTTGGTAAATATTAAATAATATTATAACGAGAAGATTTTTTTTTTTTAAGAAATATAAATTGTTAACAAATAGTAAATTATAGTTAATTTAATCATAGGTTTTCTAAAATTTGTTGTTATTTTTATGTATAAACCAAACAAAACAAAAGATGATCAAATGCTAACCTTTCAATAGTGCTGTGTAACCCTTTAATGAGAAGATAAAATGGATAAGAAAAAGCTTATGAATTATTTTTAAAGAAATCATTGTGATGTAAAACTTAAAATACAACTACCTCAATTTAGCTTTCGTTTTGTAAAGCTTTACTTCTAAATTCTTGAAACACCCTTAACATCATTTTAAGAGCATCTTACATAAAGAAGAGAGAGTGTGGGTGCGAGAGAGAAATGTAAAGAGTGTGGATGTGGGTGTGAGAGAGAAAGGTAGAGATTTATGGAGATTTTAAAGTTAAAAATTTATAGTTGATTTAAATAATTTCAAAAATTATAAAATTTTATATTACTTAATATATAATCACAAAAACTAGAAGATTTTTAAAAAAGATTATGTCATAATACAAATAGTTATGCAGTTAATAGAACATATTAAGATTTTAAACTTAAAATAATCTCAATTTAAATATAATGAATTTGAGAAGCATATAAATTAAAAAAATATGATTGCATTATTTTTATTTCCAATAAAATGTGATAATATTACTTAAAATTATTTTGTTATATTCAAGTAATAAATCGAAATAATATAAACTTCTAAATTAACAGAAATAAAAATGTTTAAAAATGAAAATGGAATAAATATTTTTTAAAAACTTAAGAAGAAAATCTATTTAATTTAGAAATATGTTAAACAGTAATCATTTATAAAATGTTTGAAATTTATTTAAGTATTGGTAAATTTTAATCATTGAAATTAAAAAAAATGAAATTATAAAAGTTAAAATGAAATGTCATAAAAATTAAGATTATAATTAATATAAATTAAAATCCATTCTGAAAAGTATAACCTAGATTATCTTAAATTATTTGAAATATTTGCTGATTTATTTATTTGATTAATATGAGATGATATTAAATATAAAATAATTTTTTTAAACAAATTAAAAACCTTTTTAAAATTTTGACATTTTTGAGAACTTTAAAGATATAATATTAAATAAAATTAAAAGTATTATTATATTTTAAATATTTTGAAATAAAGAGAAAGAGTTTAAATCGTAATAGTAAAAAAGAAATAGCATAGATTTTAAAATTGTAATTAATATAAATTATAAGTCAATTTGAAAATCAGAACTTCATTTGTTTTAAATAATTTCAAATGTTTGATAAAAATTAGATAAATAATTTTTTAAATCAAATGAAACTATTTATTTGAAATGTTGAAATTTTAGAAAACTTTAAAGAATTATTTAAAATTTGAAATAATATTAATTTAAAATTTAAAAAAAAATTTAATAAAATTATTTATTAATAATTTTACTTTTAAATTAAATTAAAATTTATATTATATTAAAATTAATTTAAAATTTTAATATTAAATAAAACATCAAAATATTATAAGAAATTCAATTAAAATCATTAAAATATATATAATAGGTCAAGATATTTTCAGATTTAAGTGTTTTTATTTATAAGTTATTTAATAAATTAGTTATTATTAATTATTTAATTCTTTGAATAAAAGAGATATTGTCAAATGAATAATTTAAAATAATATACATTTATATTTATAAAGAAAAATATGATTATGTATATTGGTTTATATATTAAAATTAGTCTAAATTAATATATATAATATCTTTTAATGTTAAATATTATATTCTTAACAATTTATATAGAATTGTAAAAATGATTATCTAATTGTTATAAAATTAAATAAAAATGAAGATTTATATCTTTTTAAAGATAATTAAAAAATTTTAGAATAATATAATTTATTACTATGAAATGTATATGTTTGACATTAGTACAGTTAGATGATAGTCGAGTAAGAGTGAAGAGCGATAATAGATAGAATGCATGTTTTCCTCTTTGTACGAGAAAAACATAATGAGTAGAAAGTAAGAATTACGTGAGTAAATGCAGATTCGCAACTAGATTAATTTGATCCAAATTCTTCCACATTTGCCACCTTTAACCTTATTGTACCTACAAAGCCGTATCCTCAAATAGTAAAACTACATAATTCAGGAGACTAAACCCCCAACAATAGTAGTTGACTTGTATTACTTGAATTTGTTGAATGAATTGAAGCTTAAGTTAAATGATTTTGCATTCCTAAGAGATTATTAAAGAACTGTTATTGTTAATTTAAACTCTAAAACCTAACCTAAGTATTTACGTAATTTCTCCTACATTGATAGTATGTCACGATTGATGCTATATTTCGATGGAGAGTTACATTTCTCGGGGGAGTTCACACCAACATATATTGGCGAAAGAAATAGACCGCTCTTAGTCGATGGCAATATTTCGTTTGAAATGTTAAAACTAAGAATCATGCGTACTCTAAAGATAAATTCATCAGCAAACACTATTAACCTCACGTGTCGTCTTCGTAATAATGGAGGATTTTGTGCGACCAATGTCATTGATGATGAGGTATGTGAGTACATGTTGCTGGAGGCTAGGACAGCTACTATTGTTGTGTACGTGGAGGTCCAGCAAATTAGTCAAATCGATGTTGGTGAACCATCAACTCAAGCTTACCTGTGAGTTCTAACCAATAACTTTATTCTTTCTTTCAAAGAACCTATTTAGGGGCCTCATTTAAATCTTATATCATAGGCCCACTCCAACAAGGGTCTGCTCGAGGAATGTTGAAGATGAATTTCATGGACGTCTTAGTTTATGTGAGCGACCCAGTTATTTACAATAACAATTTCCATCACGGCCTAGTGTTAGTGAACGTCCAACTTGGGATACAACTAACTATAATCAGTTACCTGATATCTATCCCTACGGGCAATATTCACAACGTAATCTGGTAAATGAGAATTATACACAGCAAAATTCCTATGGTGTAAGAGATGAAGCTGGCGGCTACGAGATGATGAATAGCGATAGTACTAATTCATCGCATGACGGCAGCCCAGGATTGGACACCCATATTCCCATGGGAGAAATTAACAGCATGGAATTTAATGGGCAAGTGTTCATTGAAGATCATGCAACACAAAATCGTGAGGGTTTAGATGGGATGAACATCAATAATGAGTTCACCGAAAATGTTCGAACAACTCAACAGTGGGATGACGATGAAAATTTTGATGCTCCGTGCGTAAATCTTGTTAGTTCGATAGAAGCTACCACTCCAATGGAGATATATGAAGGTCAAATTTTTCATACGAAGGAAGACTTGCAAGGTGCAATAAATGGATGATCGATTATTCATAATGTTCAATTTATAAATTCAACATCCAACAAAAGTCGGTTGAGTATCGTATGTGCTCAGCATGATAATCCTAATCGTCCCTGCCTATGGCGCTTACATGCAGCACGAAGTAAAAGAGTTGGTGGTCTATGGAAAATAGCTACATGTAGACCTCCACATACTTGCACACACCCCATTTTTGTTACTGGACATCATAATTGCACCTCAAAATTTATATGCAGACATATCATTCCTATAATTCGACAATAACTAGACATGAAACCGAAGGAGATCATAGCTAGAATGGAGTCAAAGTTTGACATAAAGATTTCATATATGAAGGCATGGGATGCACGTAGAAAAGCAATTGAAGCAACTTTTGGTTCGTACGAAGAATCTTATCCTTCTCTATTCCGGTTCATGGAGGCTTTACGGTTGTCCCAACCTGGGACTATTTACAATATTCAAGTTATAGGACCCACACGCTTCAAGGGACTTTTCTGGGCATTTGGACCATCTATCTATAGGTGGCAACACTGTAGGCCAGTGCTTAGCTTGGATGATAGATTCTTGCTTGGTAAGTATCGAGGCACCCTCCTTGCGGCGGTTGGAATCGATGGGAATGGCGGACTGTTTCCGGTGGCCTTTGCGGTGGTGGAATCAGAGAGCAATGATTCATGGGGTTGGTTCCTACAAAAATTACATGAACTGGTGCCTCCTATTGCTGAGCGAGAGAATTTATGCATTATTTTTGATAAGCACCCAGGTCTTGTACGTGGATGTAGGGATGTATTTCCTAATGTTGTTCATAGGCACTGTCTTCGTCACTTACGGGAAAATTTTAAAAAGATGGTGCGTCGTTCAGAAATTCCAGATAGCGAGGGCATAAGTAATAAGATGTACTTTGCCAGAAATACAGATGACTTGTCGTACTTCAATCGCATGATGAATGACATCAAAATGATTAAGCAAGAGGCATTCGATTGGTTGGTGCAACGCGACATCTCTAAGTGGTCCCTATTATTTGATGAAGGTTACCGATATGGTATTATGACCACAAATGCATCTGAATGTTTTAATGGTGTGCTTAGACATGCCCGTGGACTTCCAATTCAAGGTCTAATAATGTCAATATATTATAACCTCGTTGCGTTATTCCTGAAGAGATCTGCTGAAGGAATAAAATGGGCAGAGGAAGGCCAATCTACAGCCGTTCCACGCTAAAAAATTTTAATACAAAGAGCTGAACGTGATGCTCGTTGATGTCCGGAACCAGTGATGATTAATAGAAATGAATTTGAAGTTATTGATGTGTCGTCTTGAGCTCAAAAGGTAGAAATAATAAGTACTTCCTCCTGTACATACACATGTAGGAAACCACAATTATATCATGTTCCTTGCGTTCATGTGATAGCAGTCGCCGGGTCCAGGCGATGGGACCATAATGGCTTTGTATCCCCATTTTTCATGGTTAATCACTATAACGGTACATACTCCAAACTTTTCCATGTGTTTCCCCCGAAGGATCTATGGCCCACCTTTAACGAAGAACACGGAATAATCCCTCTGCTTGCTCCGGCTTTCAGATGTCGTGTTGGTCGACCACGAATAAATAGGTTCCGCAATACGATGGATGAGGCTTCAAGTAGGTCACATAAGTCATGTGGTTTTTGCAAACAACTTGGTCATAATAGGCCAACTTGTCCACATAACCCATCGTCATCAAGGTAATGTACATGGGATAAAATTATCAAATAAATTACATACTAAAGATGGTTATGTTTCTTATAACTCATACTAAAAATGGCTATTTTTGATTTTGAGGTACGGCCGATAGATCGACGCGTAGTCGTGCCAGGCGGCGTCCTGCCAATAATGTTTCTGAAGAGGAGAGTAGACCACCCACGCATTTGATAAATGTATGATTTTGATATATTCTTAGTTGTTGTGTATTAGTTATGTGTGAAATATATTGCATCTTCCGATGATGTACCTGTTAACAAGAAATTCGAAAAACATTTTGTAATATTTATGTTATATTTTTTTATATTTTTTTTAAAAAATTGATGAAAAAAAGTATAATATATAAGATAATTTTTATGATTTACAACTGCTTAACGTTATAAAAAATATGTTGACCTACAGTTATGGCCGCTAGCTCGAGCACAATGCATTGCGAAGAAAAAATCCCTTTGCAGGCATTGATTATGGAGGGAAGCACTAGGTTGAAGGAATGTTTAGCACATTCCACTGATGATGCGTTAGAGGAGAAAGCTAGATTGAATGAGTTCTATTATTGTTGTATACATTCATGGTCTGATAAGGAAGATATCATATTATGGGACAGACATAGCATAGCTATGACGATTCGCTCTTACAGAGATGAAGACGGTTTGAACAAAGAAGGTTGGCAATATGTTCAAAGTAAGGGTAACCGGATGATAGGACATGTAGCACCCATCAAGTTCTTTAAGACAAGATATGCTGAAACAAGAAGGCGTAGAGATGGATCGGTTGAGGTGATTGTTGACAACCCAACTGCTGATATATGTCACTGTATTCTCTACAGAAAATGGGATTCCACAGTAGATGCATTCCTTAGTAAGACTTATGAGAATCTGATTTATTGGCCAGGAAAAAAGAGGAAGGATTTTTTAGATGCGTCGGACTGGCAATGTGTGCAAAAATGGTTTCAACAAAGATTTGGTTGCTGCCCAACCCAAACCCAACTCCAAGCTCGCGCACGCCTTGTGCTAAATAAGCCCTTATGTTATTATTAATATACATCTTCTTAATGTGATGTGGCATAGTTATGGTTTTCAAATTTAAAAAATATGTATCTCTATCTTTCCTGTACTAATGAATATAAATTTGAAAAAAATTTCAAAGTTAGTCAATTTTTTTGGACCCCAACGAGAGATTAAGAGCAATGTGTACATTTAAAAAATTTTATAGGTGGGCTATCTCACTCATTTCATATCTCATTATCAGTGGACATTTAAAAAAAAAATATTCGGGAAAATGCATAGTATATGAAAAAAAAAGCCAAATACAACTACTCCTAATCAAGCAATGTCTATAAAGCATTATAAATCTTTAGATATAATCCAGCATCATCAAGGTAATATTAAAATTTCTTACATCATACTATATACATTATAATTATTTTGAAATAGTTAATTTTTGAATTACATTGCATAATTTATAGGTATGGCTGACAGATATAGGCGTGGTCGTTCTGGCAGGCGCACTGCTCAACATGTTGCTGCAGAAAGTGTACCAGTACAAAATAGCATAGCATCACTGGAGTCAACATATAGGGCGCATGATCCAGATCAGGTAACGTAGGTGAAATTAAAGGCATCATATTTTAATTATTTCTTATGTAAACATCTATAATTTTTTTTTCTATTGAAATGCACAGGCATCCCCTTTGGTTGCCGCAACTCATCTACGTATGGCTCGTGAATGGCCAGTAGAATGCCCCCGTATGATATATGTCTTGACAAATCTTGGACTGCAAAATCTCAAGCATTTACAGTTCATTAAGTTGGATCATAATCTTATCACATCATTGGTGGAGAGGTGGTGCCCACTAACAAACACATTCCATTTTACAATCGGAGAGATGATGATCACATTGCAAGATGTCCAGGTTTTGTTGGGCCTTAGAGTTGATGGGCCCGCAGTGGTTGGCCCAAATGTTATTGGGGAAGGCCGAATATGGCCAACTTGGACTAGCTGCTGCGACGAGCTTCTTGGGACACATCCTAGCAGGGAAACGGTATACCATGCTCCACATGATGAGGAAGAGGTCGCAATCTTCAGGATGGGTTCAGCACAGGTGGAGTGTATGCTTCCACTACATTGGCTACGTTGGACTTTTTACAGAGACTCATATGATGACCTAGCACCTGCTCATTTTCTTCAACATGTACGAGCATACATCCTTTTCATGATTGGCTGTTTTCTGATACCAGATACTTCACGTAGTCATGTCTCCCTACAGTGGTTACCATTGCTTACGGACGTGGACAGTTTTAGCAGGATGTCCATTGGTGGTGCGGTTCTTGCACATCTTTATAGAGAACTTTACTATGCGACAAGGCCAACAAGGACATATATAGCCAGATGTGTAGCACTATTACAAGTATGGTCATGGGAGAGATTGCACATCGGACGGCCAACACTACGAGTCCCACAGATTTTTGACTTGGCAGGAAGACCTTTGGGTTGCAGGTAAGTTCATTTTAATCTATTGAATTCAAATGTAATATAAATAATAAATCTGGTAATAATATTTGAATAGGTGGGCTGAAGAGAGGATACGCGAGCTTCCATCTGGAAACACATTGATATATCGAGATGATTTCGATGGGCTACGAATGAGTCAGGTATGATTTTTTTAAATTACTCTGAATAAAACCCTAAATTATTAAGAATGACTCAGACAACTTTCTTTACTGACAATATCAGGTTACCATGACTCCATATATAAAAGAAGTTCTAGATGCACTACCTGTACAGTGTCTAGATGGGAGGGATATTTGGAGGTCACGGGTACCACTTATTAGTTGGAAGCGGGCGGAGTGGCACCTACCAGATCGTGTCATGAGACAGTTTTCAGGCATATAATCCACTGATATTGAAGCTATGGATCAATCTGTTAGGCGCATTGATGGACGTGGTAGAGCAGATATGGACTGGACTGTATAATACCGTGACTACTTGCAGCTATGGGAGGAGAGGAGGGCATATGTGGTTCCGATCACTCCACAAGAAGGTACAGGTAATCGTTAATTGACTGCTTATCTATGGTGGTATAGATCTGGGGCATCAATCTACCTTCTACAGCCACAAACTGAGCCTCTAGAGACTTTTTTGCCTAGATCACCAGGCGAAAGATTAGTGGTACGTGTTCCTTTATAACATATACTTTATGGATTATTTATCCTTATTTTTTAAAATTAATAATTAAGCACTAATTACTGAATAGGCGGACTACTACATACGATCATCTGCGATAGTTCAACCACTTGCCGGTGGGGGAGGACAAAATGCTAGTTCGTTACATTTGGCCATTGATCAAGTCGCTGAACTTTCTTCCAGAGTTCAGCAATCAGTTTATATTGACTACACCACTTTTTATACATCAACAGAGGACACACCACAAAGGAGGGAAAGTGGAGCGAGTTCTCGCAGGCCTCAATGTAGTAGACAATTTACTTCAGATGCTCCATCCCGTTCAATGGGGAGCAGGCAACAGCAAACTTATGAGACTGATCCACATCGGCATTCTATTCACACACCGCCCATGGGTTATGACTTCACGGGTGCCGGTCCTTCTGCCCGACATTGGAGCATGTATGTCGGACAGTCTAGTCAGGTAGGAGAGATATATTATGGTGCAGAATACCAACATCCCAGCACGCAATCATCATTTCCAATAGCTGTTCCAGAGTGGATGTCATCAATGCGACTGCCTTCATCCCCTATGCAGCAGGATATTATGTTAATGGGGGGATATCCAACACAACGAGATACATAGCAGTCACGACAGCTTGCCGAAGTTGAGCAGCAGGATGACGAAGTGTCAGAGGAGCCATAACTACAAAGGAGAAGACGGAAGGCCCCAGTTAGATATACTCCAGGGAGTGGGGCTTTACCCCGGCATCGTTAGATCTAGCTTTAAATTGTATTATTATCATGATCTTAGAGATTTACCTTTGACTTGTAAACTTTTAATAATAGTATCAACTTTTGTTAGTAAGATTTCTCGACTTCTTTAATTGTTGTTACTTTAATTTTTTTTTGCTTCATACACTCGCATCAGTTAAGAAATATTAACTGGTTAAGAGCTTATATAAATCTACCTTACAGGCTACATTAGTCAATAATGTATTCATCGATTTTGTATACTATCAGAAGTGCCCCAACCAAGCAAAAGATTATAGAGGGAAGTATCCGCTTGCGTGAAAGCTTGTCTTTTCCTACAGATGAGGTCCTAGAAGCCAAGACAACGTCAAATGAACTATTTAGGTGTGTTATGCATACTTGGGATGAAGACCAGGATTACTTACTATGGCACAAACATGATGAAGTGAAGAAAATAAAGGAATACAGAGCTGGCCCTGAACTTCATCTCGAGGGTTGGAAATATCTACAATATAGCTTTAGCATTCATGACCGCCACCAAGTATCAATAGGCTTCCTAAAGGGTCGGATTCGGGAACTTGGTCGTGACAGAGAAGGTATAGTTGAACCAGGGATTGGAAGGTCCATGCTTGATTTAGACCACTGTATTCTATATTATTATTGGTCTCGTGAACACGATCAACACATATTAGATTACTATAAAATGCTGTTACAAAGTTCTGAACATGGTAAGGATAAGGATTTTCTTAATGGAGAAGATTGGCAGCAAATACAACAATAATTTCAATTCCGCTCGAATGTTGTCCTACACAAACACAGGTCCAGGCTCGTGTACGATGTTTACTGAATCATATGTAACAGTAAAGCAACATGTAAAAATTAATATGTCTAATTTTATTAGAACTTTGTAACAAGCGGATTGTAATGACTACATATATGTGATGTAATTGCCATTTATGTTTCTTATAATTCAACTTTGCTCTTCTTAAAGGCATGTAACTTTATTCATCTCAATTAACTACTTAACTTATTAATATAATTATTTTATTCTATATAAAATACTTTATTTATATATATCAATAATACATAATTTTAATAATTAATTAAAATATTTCAAAACTTATGTACTCAATTTTAGCATAAACAAAATATTTTCAAAATATTTATGCTACATTTTATTTTAAAATTATTATATTTTTATGGTAATTTATTACATAGGTATTATATTTTATTTATAATTATTTTTTTATCAATTATTCCAATTTTCATAATATTTAATAAATATAAAATTTTAAATTTTAAATAAATCACTATATTAAATTAAACTATCCATATTATTAAATATTATAAATTAAATCTTAATTTAAATTAAATTTAAAATTAATTTATGAAATTATACATTATTTAAATTTTATAAAAATAACTATTCATATATTTTTAATATTAACAAAATTATTCAATATTGATATTTTTAATGAAATTAATTTATTACAAATTTGTTTAAATAATTAATATCAAAAATTTATTTAAATAATAAATTTGTTTATAAAATTAAAAACTAATATAAATTTCCTTTAAATAATTGGTACAAATATATTTAATATCATACATATATTTTTAATGTTATATAAAAATAATTGTTATATAAAAATTTACTCATTTATTTTAAATTTTAAATGTTTAAAATAATTTAATTAAAAAAATGAAACATCATTTTAAACAAAAATCAGTCCCTTAATCATTCCATGTTCATTTCATGAAATTTACCAAAAACAAAATTTCCTTCATTCTGTGCTGTGCAGGAACGGAATTTGATGCCAATTTTTTTTTTTTAAATGAGGAATATGTCATGTAGGTTGGCATATTCTTCATAAAAAAAGATTAATGAAGAATACGCTAGCCAATTCGGCGTATTCTTCAATACGCTAAAATATTCAGCGTATTAGCTCCTTCCTAAATTAAATCCTGTCCACGCTGCTTTACCTAAATTAAATCTTTAATGCGCTCGTTCTGAAAATTTGGCCTATTGTCGCTGATCTGTGCCACGTGGATCTATAGTTTGCTTGCATCATCCAATGTTGGCGCCCGCGCATGATAAGTTATAACTGTAGCTCTTTGCGGGCCCCACATGACGCAACCTGTGCCCTTCGCAGGCCACGTGACGCGAGCCCGCCGATCACGCTGCTCACTTCGCCATCACGTGACGTCACCCTCCATGTGAAATATCTTTATTTATAGCCCCATCCTCCCCTTCAACACTACTGCCCTGATATCTACGCCAGTCATGAGAAACGACGCGGCGGCGGAATCCAAGAAGCGGCCGGCCGCAGCGCTAACAATCGACGCCGGAGAGCCGCCGGAGAAGAGAGTGGAGAGGCTGATAGAAGAGAGCCCCGTGGTAATATTTAGCCGGAGCTCTTGCTGCATGTGCCACGTCATGAAGAGGCTGCTCGCCGCCGTTGGGGTCCACCCCACCGTCATCGAGCTCGACGAGGCCGAAGAGCCGGCAGCGGCTCCGGTCGCCATGATGCCGGCGATGTTCATCGGCGGGGAGCCCGTCGGGGGAATTGAGGGCCTTATGGCGCTGCATCTTAGTGGGCGGCTTGTTCCTAGGCTTCGGGAGGTAGGGGCGCTTTGTGGGTGAAGTTGTAATAATGTTAAAGACTGAAGGGTGTAAAGATATGCTCGGCTTAGTAGTGGAGGTGGAGTTTGTAAATAAAATTATATTATGATGTAAAAGGAAAAAACGAATAGTATTACGTAAGACCACTAAAATTGCAAGTTTTCTACGTTTCGTTCGGATGATTCCCATCCGGTTTGCTTTAGTGGACCGTCCGGTTCGGCTCGTTGGGCCAAATCTCAAGCAGTTCAAACGATTTCATATTTATTTATAAAATTTTGCTTATTTTGGAGGAATATAATAATATTTGTAACTTTCTATATTATTATTTTTCGTCGAAATATCACTGTCACTTATTGCCCTTCATTTTCCGGAAAAAACAACTGTCAATTATTGAATTTTTTTGAAGGAAACGGAGCAAGTTGCCGAAAAGATAACGTGGATGGAAGCTGGGCTCCCAGCTGGGGCTTATGGTATCACATCCACTGTCTTTGGGATCTCAGCAACCAGAGCAGGAAATACTGAAAGAGAAACGAAGGTGCAGCGAGATCAGGGCCTTCATATTTTCGAGTATTAATTTATTCTTCTTGCAACGTTCAACATCAATTTTTATATTTATTATAGAGCTCTAATCGATCAACAAAAGTATTTTTGGGGAGTGTTGATCTAAGATCTTTGAGTTAATCTTCAATAATTGTTAATCTGATCTTTTGTTTTAGGCAAAAGAATTGGTTGTTCGCTGCGCTTTTAGTTCAATTATTGAAAAATGAGCTCTCCTTAGTAGCAGGTGTTTGTTGTTGAGGGCTGAGATATTTGTGATGGTAGCAGAAGAATTTTGTTCGGACAGTGACGATGGTAAAACTTACAAGTAAAATAAATAAAGGCAAGAGAATGAACAGTATAGATTTCAAATAAAAGATATGATTATATGATTTAGGAAGATAGATCTATATTCATTGTTGTGCTGAGATCAAATATTATCGATCCTATTTTTCAATAAAGTAGCAGGGTGAATTTGCACATCATATGAATAAAGACAAAATGCCATTTTATATATGTTAAGGATTGAGGTGGAACACAATCACCTATTCTAAAGAAGAGAGCTAGACAACAAGAATAAAATATTGATTCTGCTTCTCACCGCGTTTAGTCTTTTGCTATGAGGGCTTCTTTCTCTCTTCGCTTCTCTCATCTTCCATCCTTCTATTTATTTTGCTTGTTTTTTTAGAGGAAATTCAAAGTTGGGCGTATGTGTTAATATGAAAAAGTCGGTTACAAAGTCCTTAAATGGGATTGAAAACTCAGCTAATGCTCAAAGAGCTACAAAATAGAATTAAAAGAAGACCTATGGAGTCTAAGATCCCAAACTAATTACATAGAGAATTGAAAAAGTATGGCAATAAGCCATACCGAAAAAAAAAAGAACTGCAGCAAAAATTGATCGTTGTATAGCGAGAATGTGATCGAAACTGTAGAAAATACAATTAGGCAATAAATGAAAGGCCTTAACAAACCCTGAAGATAAACAGCCAAGGAATATCCTGAAGGTCCACAACAAGATAATGCCCCATAGGACAGGCAAAGAGCCCACAATAATTGGAACAACAGCTAGAGGAAGTACTGAAGGGAGAGCACGACGAAACTCCACCCCACAAGCACATACTCAACACCTCCAACCAACAGACGACCTGCAAACAACTAAGAGAGAGATTAAGAGCACTGAAGAGAAAAAGATGAAACCAAGAAATAAACCAACCAACCAAAATAGTTAACTGGCAGGCTAAACAAGGTGGCAGTCGCAACACACCAAGCTAAGAAGGCCCATCAACCCACCCGACAACACAGACAAAGGCAAGGAGCAAAACCAACCAAAGAGCAACAACAACAAGAAACACCAGGTTCCAATACAGCACACCACTAACAAATCAAGAGCAACAGACACCCAACACCAACCACCTCCAAAGAGGCCCCAACAAGATGAAAATAACCGCACAAATCAAACTAACAACATAACCAAGGCAAAACCAGCAGAAAAATAGGGCATAAGCAACCCAAACCTAGGGCCAACCAAGCCGATTAGAAAGAGAACAATGACCATCAAAAAGAACTAAGAAATAGAGTTACATGTAGTAGCTTTGCAAACATAATAAGTAAAATTCTGCATCACATTTTGTTCTTTTTTTTTCTTACTTTTCTTGCCTAATACTATAGAGAATTCTTCATTGTCAACTTGCACAATATTTAAATCTATGTCCTCTAGAAACATATTACATCTACTATCGTTAATTTCTCCATCACAGCAGTTATCACCCGAAAGACCACAAACCCAGTCAGAATGATCGACAGGGTCAACAAAGGGTAACACCTGCTGATGCAACCCACCACCCAAGTTAATACATGCATCATCAGGAATAGGAGAGACCGGTAAGTTAATAACAGGAACGCTATTAGAAACTTCCAATCCTTCAAGAAGGAGAAAAGAAGCAACCACATGATAAGAACCAGAATCCACATTTATCTTGCTATTACCAGGCTAAAAATCCGTGTTATCTATAATACAAGAAGCTATTAAAGGATTGCTAGAATTATCAAGAATAGGAATAGGGTTAATAGACTTATCCATATTTATGCCCTCACAATCCAGAGCATCAGGCGAAATAACAATCGAGTGAATGACCACAGGAATAATAGTATTGTTAATTTCATTAGCTTTATTAGAAGGTTTTAATGGAGATAACAATGAATCCTTATCTAAATATAAATTTTTTAATGGGGTATTAAGATCATTCGAAACCACATTCATGGATCACACAGCAGGAATAGGATCAATATTGTTAATATCCGGGGCAGAATTAGGCACTACAATCTTCCTCAAATGAGGATGTAAATGAAAACATTTTGATTTTCTATGACCAATAGATTTACAATGAACACAAAATTCAAGGAAATCATCCATTAAAACCTTTTAAACATAGTCGAATTTCTCTGGACCAAGCCAAATCAAATCGGGGTATTTTTTGGTAATGTCAAGTTCTACCAAGATACGGGCCACCGAGGGGCAGGAGCCAACAACCGTTACATTATCAATATGAATTGGTTTGCCAAACAGAGAACCTAAATCATGCAAAATGCAAGGTGAGAAAAGATGGGGGCTGAGATCCAGGAAGGAGATCCAAACAAGGACAATCGGAGACTCCTCCGAGATCTAAAAATGCGACCAATTTATTAACTTCATAAAATAAGTATTAACATAATACATCCAATGCTCAAAGATCCTGCCATAATCCAAAACATTTAATGATTTGATCAAAATATGCCTCTAATCCAGGAGGGTGATCGAAAATTTACCCGAAAGCTTTAAGTTAACCAAAATTTTACAAATAGAATCTTAACTGGCCTTCGTAAAGGAAACTTTCCAACCCTAGAAAAATTGAAAGGCTTAGCAAGATGCTGAATTTCCTCCTCCGAAATCCATAAAGCATGTAAACCCCTTAGAGTGGTAACCTTTAGATCCAAAATTTAATTTAAAGAATATGAGCCAGACAAAACATCCTGAAAGGATTTCAATGGATTCTTACAAGTAATAAAACCATGATCACTTTGCTTGAAAGAAACATTATTTGATGCCCTAGAATCTAATATAGAAAAATTATTCTTTTATCTTTTAATTTATACAACTAGAGCTATATAATTTCTTTTATCAATCTAAATAATAGTATAAATAAAATTATCAATCAAAATATTAATTTATACATCTGCATTCATTTCTCAAAAAAATATATACTACTCATGACCTACTTAATTATATCATAACTATTCTATCATGAGTATTAAAGAATTGCTAAATAATAAGAATCTGAACCTGAAGGATTCTAGTCAATCTCTCACTCCTACTCTCATACCCTAATCTAAAATCATTTAATTATATAAAATGAATTAAAAAGCCTAACAGGTCACCAAAATCTATAACTAAATTCAAAGCATGATAAATGAGCAATATAAATGGCAGGGATCAAATCATAGTAGTAGTATTTATATGATCATTGAATTAGTACAAAAATAATAAAACTCATATGTAGTAGAAGTAGAATTTATAAATAATAAGATAGTATGATAAAAAAGCTAATAAATTAGTACGGGTGTCAAATCTTTAAAATAATTATTATATCAGTGCTATCAATCAGCAGAGAGATCGTATAAAACGGTAAAATCAAATCATCAGCAAAGACTATTAAAATCATATTAAGGTGGTAAAATTATATAAGAGTGTATACATATAAAAACTTATGCAGTGAAAGTCTTATCAATATAAAATTATTCTTATTTTTTGTAATGAAAATATAAATTTGATCAAAAAAATATTAAAAATATAAAATCTTTGAAATTAGAAATAAGGTAATGATTCTTTACAGTGAGACAAGCAAATTTTCTAATATCGTTGATGGAAAAAAATTGCTCTAGGCCTTCAAATCCAAGATTTTTTTTTCTCTCTCTTCACTTTTCTCTGATCAAATTTCTCAAACCATTTCTCTATTAGCTAATTTTTAGACTAGGAATGGATTTAATAAAACTTAGATAATGTTTTAAGATATTTTAAATAAAATAATAATATAATATAAATATAATTATATAATTTAATTAATTATTTTATATATAATTTATATAAATTCTCTTTTGGGGCTTATTTTATTTAGAAAATTTTTATGAAATCGATTTATAAAATGGACATCTAATGATTTCAAAATTCTCACTTGTATCAGCATGTGTCAATTTCTTAAGAATTTTCACCTTTACCCAAAAATTATAAAAAAAATTTGCAATTAAAATACTATAATATCAGTACTATGGTGAAGATGATTTATGATTTTAACTTATAATAACTTCTAAAAATGTTTATTTGACTGAATTAAAATATGGACTATTACAATCTACTCACCTTAAAAAAATATTATTCCCGATATTTTCCTAAGAATTTGGGTACAAAATCAATATAAATTAAATTCATACAATCAAAACTCAAATTAAAATATATCAAAAATAATACAATCATGCAGTTCATTCTATCATATTTTATTCAATTATGTGTGATATGTTATATCAAACATTCTTTTAAATTAAACTTCTTACCAACAGAACTCTCAGTTTATGTCGATTATCTTTAAAATACTATAAGTTGTACGTACACACATGGCATCACTAGAGTAGGTGTAATTAGTCATGGTGCAATAGTCTCCCTCTGATTACCACCGACAGCTCTGTCATCCACCATATTGGTTGATCTTTCATTATATGCTTTTAACCTTATAGTCCTTTGTCCAATAGTATGTCTGAACTATCCTACACTAGGATTAATTTTTTCTCTATATCTCCTCTGAGGACAGCCTGTTACCTTATATCCCTGCTGTATATAGTGAGAATATCACCCTTTCAACAAGTAGCTAGTATTGACCCGAATGTCATCGACCACAATGGATATACTCACCATAACTACATATAGATGATACCGACCCAGATCTCCTTGAGTCACTATATCTACTTTTCTTCTCACTAGCACTATCTCTATCTCTATCCCAGCTTACTTCAACATTGCCCCTTCTCTTGCTGGCATTGTATTCGGAGCTAACCTCATACCTGAATATTGGTGCTACCTAATCTATCTCTATTAGTCTGGCCTATTCTATAATCTCATAAAACAATGGAATTTATAAAGGTACTAAGGAATGTCTCTGCTCCCTATTTAACCCTTGTAGAAACCTGTAGCACTTTTCATTAACAAAAGGAATCAAGTGAGGAGCACCCCTAGCAAGAGCTGTAAACTCGACCTTATACTACATTACTATCTTACATCTTTGCTCCCACTTGATAAAAGCTTTCTACATCTGTCATCAGACTGAAGGAGGTACAAACCACATTTAGAATACTATATATAGTGAACTCATCCCAAGTGATTGCAATATTCATCTTCCCCTATAATTTCTCTCTCTGTTATCAAATCCACCATATATCTCTACCTCTCCTTCAAATAGGAACACAACTAATGGTATCTTCCAGCTCTTTGGACACTGCATGTTGTCAAAGATCTCCTCTATCCTCAATAACTAATCTTTTGTAGCATGGGGTCCTATAGCTTCTTTGAATAGTAGAGGATTCAACTTATTGAATATTTTTAACACTACAGCAAAATCATCTATTACCGGCGGCCTTTTCCAACGAAAAATGATCGATTTTCGGCGGCTTTTAAATTTACCGATGATTTTCTGGCGGAAAAAGTTCCGCCGGTAAAACACATGCAGGAAATTTTTTCTGGCGGCCTTTTCTGGCAGTTAAAGATTCCGGCGGTTTTTCGGCGGCCAATAGGCTGCCGGAAGATAAAAAAATTTATTCAAAAAATCTGCCCGCCGAGCTGCCTGCTGACTGCCCGCACAAGCTGCCCAGCTGACCCAGTGCGCTGCCCACCCACCCGGACTGCTTCCCGCGTTGCCCGCTGCCTTCCCATCGAGCTGCCCGCTGACCGCCCGCACAAGTTGCTCAGCTGACCCAGCGCGCTGCCCGCCCGCCCGGGCTCCTTCCTGCGCTGCCCGCTGACCGCCAGCCCAAGGGTGTTGCCCGCCCGTGCGCTACCTGCGGGATTCGAACTTGGATTCCTAAAATCTATTTTAAACACACAAACCGCAATGCTATGGAGTAAAATATGTAATGTTGCTAAATATTTTATATTTAAACTATATAATTCGGTAAAATTCATAATCAATTTTAAAACTAAAATTATATTTTCTAATTATGTAAATTAAATTTATTAATTAATTTAAAATTAAAAATTAATAATTTCAAATTAATTAAATTGAAAATTAATTAAATTAATATATTATAATTAAAATTTAATTAAAATGAATTATTAACTTAATAATTTATTAAAATTACTAATATTTGAAAATAAAATTTTAAAATAAATTAAAATTTAAATAATAATTTGAAATTTAAATCTTTTTACTTAATGAAATAATTAGCTTAAATTAGCTAATATTATTTTTAATCTTTTTTGTTAAATCATTTGATAAATGATTTAAATAGTTAAAATTTTAATCATTTTATTTAAATTATTTAAAAGCCGCCGGAAAAGCCACCGGTAAAATTGACCGCCAGAAAGCCGACGGTGAAATCTGTCTCGTTGTCTTCCGTCAAAAAACCATCGGAAAGTCGCTGAAAAATCCGTCGGTAATGGGTGAATTTCTTGTAATAAATCCTTATTTATTTTTTCTTCTTTACTTTCAGCTGACATACTCTATGTATCCCTTATTACCCATTGGCAGATTTAGGGGGGGCCTAGGGGGGCACGTGCCCCCCCCCCCCCCCCCTCCCCCTCTTTTCATATAAAATCAGGCAATAATGGAAGGAAATAAAATTTTTTTTCACTAGCTCTCTCTCCTCTCTACTCTCTCTCTCTCTCTCTATTTACTTTTTTTTTGTTACCGCTGGCAACCTTTTGTTATTTTGTACTCGCTACTAGTTATAGGCTTATAGCCCTCTTTCATCTTTCTCTCTCTCTCTCTCTTCTCTCTCTACCTCTCTCTCTCCCATGAGGGTGAGATGATTTTAAAATTTTTTATTTATTTTTCACTATCTCTCTTATGAGATTAGCTATTTTTTTGTTTATTTTTATTATACCATTTAAAATCTTTATTTTTTCATTTATATTTATCTCTTTATTTATATGTTTTCCCATTTTAATCATTTATCTTCACATTACTAGTTTTCTTAAAATTAAAATTTTCATCAATTTTTTAATTATTTTAAAATCTCTAAATTTTCTTTTATAGGAAATTTATATTATTAAAGCTAACAAATAACACTAGAGAAAGATTATAATATTTAAATTTAGATCAAGTAGCTTAAAATATGCTAATTATAATTTTTTATATATTTTTATATTAATAAGATGCAGCTTTTTATATATTTCTTGCTCGTTATAAAATACTTTTTAATTATTTTTTATTTAAATTAGATATGAAAAATCTTAAGTTAGATATTTTAAAAAAATTAAAACCCTAATGTCAATTTCAATCTCGAATGAAGCTTATGATATTTTTCAAATTAAAAATTTGTGCCCCCGCAGATAAATAATTCTGGCTCCGCCACTGTTATTACCTGTGCTATAACAATAGCCAACTATATCACACTATCTGATGTTACTAAAGTTGCACTATGTTGCTCATTAGGTATATTTGATTCTAGCAGGTCCATTTTAATTATTTACCTGCATGATTTAGTAAGATATGAATAATACACATATGCAATAAATTATGTTTACAAAATAATGCACCATAAACTACCCATTATACCCAACTCTCAATCAATTCCTACGACTCCGGTAACAATCAATTATTTCAACAACTATACTTTGATACCAATTTTGATGCCCCAGAACCTAGTTTTAAAGAATTATTTTTTTATCTTTTAATTTACACAATCATAGCTATATAATTTGGTGTAGAGAGATGAGAATGCTATTTTTGGTAAAATTTGGAACTTCTCTACCCCTACTAATATTTTTATTTTAATGTGGAGGATTCTTCAAATTTTTATTTCTGTTGATGAGAACCTCAAAGCTAAAGGCCTTTATATCATCTCTAAATGTCAAAGTTGCTCCTTGTCAAATCTATAATCCATGTATTCTTAAGTGGGCCTATTGCTATCAAAGTTTGGCATATCTTGGAGAGCATTTTGAATGTTAGATAGAGAACTAGTTATAAAGATTGATATTATCTCCTTAAGGATAGATTTGATAAAAGAATAAAGGCCATGTTATCACTATTATCCCTATATTGGTTTTATGGTTCCTGTGGAAAGAGAGAAATAATTGTAAGTACAATGGGATTAAGATGAATGATGAGAGAATTATTTCTTTGCTTAAGGGTAAAGTTCTTCAAATATTTCGTGCTTATGTATTGAAGCCTAATCTTTGCTGGGGCAATAAGGTAGCTTTTAGCTTTTTTAATATAATGGATAATGCTGGTATTCATGGCCTTCCTAAAATCTTTTACTGGATTAAATTGGTGATTAACCAATTTAAGTTTAATATTAATAGCCCTATTTCTAATACTGGTGTTAGTTGTGTGGCCATTATTCGTGATTATCATGGTAACTTCGTAGTGGCTTTTGCTTCCAATATTCCAAATTATAAGATTATTTTTGCTGAGGGGGAAACTCTTATGCAAGGCCTTAATATTTTGCTAGAGTATCATTATACTAATATTTGGATAGAATTGGATTTAAAGCTTCTAGTTGATATAATTTCTTCTGACATTTGTAACAATGCCACCTCATATTATTTATTTCGTAAAATTATGATTATCTTGGCTCATTTTCTTAATGATTCTTTAGTTTTTCATAATTATTCTGAGCTTCCTGTGGTTAAAGGGATGATGAGGCTTGATATATTGGGTTTCCCTTACATTAGGAAAATACACTAGTCATATTTTTGGAGCTGGGTGTCATTGGCTGGTTTTTCTGCTGGCTTGTTGGTTGGGTGGTTGGCCTGGGTATGATGGTCAGTTGGTTTGTTGTTGGTTATCTTTTTTCTCTTTTTCCTATTGCTGGGTATGTGGGGTTTTGTTGTTTCTTCTGCTTGGTTCCTCGTATTAGTTGTTTTTGTTTTAGAGTGGTTGTGGTTGTCTATCTCTAGTTTTGTTGGATGCAGGTTATCTGGCTGTCATTTCTCTATTGTTCTTTGTTTGTTAGTTCTTGATGGTCTGTATCGTTCTCTCTTTATTCCTTAGTTTTCTTGCAGGTGGTATGGGTTTTTCTATGGTGCTGTTGTTGCTTCTAGGTTGTTTCCTCTGATTTCCCTAGTATGTTGGTTGTTCTGCTAGAGGGGGTTGTTGGTCTCTACCTTGTTTTGTGGGTTTTTCTTTTTCCCTATAGTTTTTGTTGATTGTCGCTGATGCTGATGGTGTCTTCTGGTTGAGTTGTGCGGTCTGTTCATTCAGTGGTTTGTCTATTGGCACCTGTCTGAATTTCCTATAGATCTGAGCTTTGGCTTCTTTTTAGGGTTGGCTTCTTGCCTTCCTTTTATTTTCTTATTTATTGTAACTAGTGGGGTTCTTTGACTCTTTAGGTTTTCTTTTTTTTGTTTATCCTTTCTTTTATTTTGATTGTAGTTCTTTTGAGCTTTTGTGGACTATTGAACCCCTTAAGGACTTGTAATACCTTTTGTTATTAACGTGTGAGCCCATCTATGAGTCTCCTCTAAAAAAAACTAGCTCCTTATATAATGCTTAAAGGTGATAAGTAAAATACTTATATAAGTTGCATAGATGACATTATATGATTAATTACATAGTTCTTGAAATTTGATATAATTTTTAGGAATGCATAAGAAAATACATCTTGCATATACATGTAATATAACTTAACATTATAATCAAGCTGATACAAAACATGTTTACACATCTTAATAATCTTTCAAATGAAGATTAAACTCTAATGTATTATCCTATGAGATTCATCTATATGTGACACCTCTCTCAATCATCCATAAGGGTGACTGAGGTTTTCCAAGAACTTTTACCTCTATAGGCCCACATTAAATTCCTGCATACAACACAATTCTAGCTCATCCTTTTAGTAGCAATGATAATAAACTTAATGCACAAAATTTATCATTATAGTTGATATTTAGTGATATCAACTACCTCATAATCAATTGAGCTAATTCATTTCTATTAATTCATCTCTACATAAAGGCTTCTTCTACATATCTGATAGTGTCATTTGTCATCCTATAATTGAAAAGTTTTTCATCAGATATATCATATTTATAGCTAAAGGCTTCTTCTACATATATAATAGTGCTCTCATCATGCCATATGTGATATTCACATGCAATATGCTTAAGGTAACATTCTTTACCAGTGACATGTATATAATTGCTAATGCTTGTTTATGTAAGAGATCTTACTTTTCTAAGCACATTATAGTAAGCATCAATTCATTAGTGTAGAAATCTAAAGCACTAAGCCCATTGTGAATTATTGGAGAATAACATGTGTCAAAGAGAAATAATGAACATGACAATTCAAAAAATAACTTGCATAAATAAACAATAAAAATAGAACATAAAAATTTATTTAGTTTGACAAAATACATGCAAACTTATGGCAAAACTGTTAAACGATCGTTTTATTAGATCAGAGATAAATACATGACAAACATTTATTCACCAAAATACATTGTTCACTTTTATTTCACTTATATTCTTCCATCTTTTTCTTTCTCTTATTTACCATCAAATTTGAACATGATTCCTCTTTTGCTTAACTCAACAAAGAAAGAAGAAATCTTAGTGCCTCCACTGTAGGACCACTTCATTGCACTACAAGAAAAAGTGATTTTCAGTGAAACTTTTCATGCAAAAAATTCAAGAATTTCTATCAAAAATTATAATTTCTGGCAGAGTTTCGACCGAATTTTTTTATCTAATAAAACGTGCATAGGAAAATAATTTTTAACCAAATAAATTTGGCCAAAATTATTCCTACAAATTTCTACCAGTTAACCAACAAAAAATTACTAGTTTAACCAACGACTAAAAAACTTTTGAAAATTCTTGAAGTTATGAAAATTTCAAAGAATTTTTCGCCAGAAATTTTGATGAAATTTCTGTAGGAATTTCTAAGGATTTTTAGCAGAAATTTCCTAAAATAAAAAATTTCTGGGGAAAATTCTGTTGAAATTTCTAGCAAATTTTTTTGCTAAAATTTTTATTGGTTTTCCTGTATCAAAGATTACTAATGGAATATCCATCAGAAATTTATCGGAAACCAGCAACAAAAACTTTTAAAAAAATTATGACCTTTTATTTCTATAGAAACAAATACTAATGAACAACATATAGTGGTAACACATTTTAACATACCAGTATAACTCAAAACTAACCATTTCAGCTAACAATGATAAAAATAATCAGATATGTCAATAAAAACTATTCACTATACAAAAATATATAATAAACATAAGATCACAATATGTTCTCAATTTATTTGTCAAATAAAAAATTGAATTCATGTCATCACATTTATCACAACATATAGTAAATCTAATCATCCTCAGTTTCTTCACTCTCCTCAACCTCTTGAAACTTCTTCTGCCATTGTCATTTTCTAAATGCCATCAGCTCTGCCTGCATCTCAATTTGCTATGTAAGTATATCAGCTTAAACTTGTCGCATCTGCTCTATCTTCTCAGTCAGAGCAGTCACCCTTCGTTCGACCTCCATGTTTTAATACAAATGATTTAGTGAGCTCCATGCAATATGGGCAAGCTTACTTCTCCGCAGTGCACCACCTAGCTATCATAACATATGTTGGAAAGTCATTGATGGTCCATAATAAGGCAGCTTTGGACAGGAAGTTCTTCTTAGTTGAGATATCATATGTTAGCATACTTTCTTCACACAATAACTTGAGGTCATCAATCAAAGGTTATAAGAAGACATGTATTTTTGCTTTTGGATTAAGTGCCCCATATATAATAAGTGTTAGAAATATGTAAATGGTAGTCATACACATCTTAGGTGAAGGGTTATAAGGTGTTACTATAACAGACAAGTTGGAGTATGGTAAAGCTGCCTGAATCTAAGGAGTGAATCCATCCACATATAATCTCAATATTATATATTACGTGATTTTTCAGCAATCGAATGAAGTATACAATCAAATTTCTTCCATGCTTCTCTATCTGATGGATGAGTAAGAATATCTGATAAAGATAGCTTTTCTTTATGCCATCTCATATGACCAACAGAGCGCATTGATGCATACAGTCATTGAAGTCTAAGAATGATGTGCAAATAAAATAACCAAGAATATGGCACACCCTGATAATTTTAATGTTTCCCGGATGTCATTTTTCCAAGTCATCCTTATAATACATCATACAGTCGTTGATACAATTTTCAATTTTGATAGCACCAAACCCAAATTTTGATACTAACGTCTTAGTCCTACACAAATTTGTTGGAATTAAATTGCTCTCAGGATTAATTTCTTTAAGTAGGCCTATGAAGTCATTAAAGCACTCTCGAGAAATATTGTATTTAGTCTTAATACTGAGCATACTAATTGCAACTAATAACTCAAAATGAGGAGTGCACCCATGCCAAATGAGTTGTTGAGCAGCACATAGTAATTTATAGAATTTATGTGCATTGATGTTAAGTGGCTTCTCAATATGCTCAATTCCAGACTTATTACTTCACAAATAATTTCTTCGTACATTTTTTGTATTTTGATTATCCTCTACTATTCTGGAAGTTATTGAGGGACCATATTGAGAGTCTAAATGTTACTCATACTCTTCATATGAGGTGCAAAACTTTTATTCTGGCACAAATTCTCTATGATATAAATCAAGTGTAACCTCATCGGGTGTGTGGTACGCTTAATTTTTGTGCTTGGAGTAAGGACACCTAAGCCTTTCATCTAATAAAAATGAAAATAGTTGATTTGCTATATGAATAAATATTCAACACCCTTAACAAATTCATCTATTAGTGACTTTCTTCCTGGTAATAATATATCTATTATACATCCATGGCCTCTGGCTTCAGATATCCTTGTATAACTTGATATAAATAATTAAAAAAATTGAATAGATGAAAATATATGAAGGTAGTTGATCTATTTCTCTACATCCCCTCCACTATTATGATTCTTCTATTCCAATTGGTGAATGTAACTTTTATATAACTCATTCAAACAATATAACTATAAGCATAGATCTAATTCTAAGTTCATTCAACATAGAAATATAAAAATACTAAAATAAAAATATACAAAGGTAGTTGCTCTCTTTTCCCACATCCCCTCTCCACTATTAGTATTAATCTTCTATAGTACAATTAGTGAATGTAAGCATAAACCATTTCAACATTATAATTATAAGTATAAATCAAATTCTAAGAACATTCAACATAGAAATATGAAAATCTAAATCTAATTGTAACTCATTTTTAACAAGATCTAATGGATGAAATCTAAAAAAATTTGAAAATGATTAAATAGATGAAATTTTACCTTTCAAATCTCTAAGAAATGGAGCTAAACAGTATAGAAATGACCTTGAAAGGTGCCAGGCGAGGGAGAGGCTGAGAGAGATATCTGGGAGAGAAAAAAAACATGAAATTAGAGAGGGATACATGCTCAGGATAAAATAGGACCTTTTTCGGAGGAATTTTAAACTGATTTTTTTATCAAAAATTAAATAAAATGTTCAACAAAAAATTTGTTGAAAATTTTGCCAGGGTACTTAATTACCGAAAGAAATTTTTCGTTAGTAATAGGTAAATTTTATGTAGTGTTGGCCATCAAACCTTATAATAGTCACAAATTTTCTTTTGTGAAAGCCTCCATATTTCAACTATCACCTTAGGCTATTTAGTGGTTGTTGTCCACTACCCAACAATAAAATTTTTCTATATGACACCAATTAAGATAACCACAAATTTCCGATAACTCCATCAAACACCTCTATAGCCTCAGCCAAATGAAAATAAGAGAAGAATGAGAGATCCTTATCAACACATGCTACAATATAGAATATTTAGATGAGATAAATACTAATTTATAGAAGTTAGGCATATGACATTATTTGATAGACAATATATTTGTAGTAGTTTGATAGAGTTTGTAGGCATTTATAACAAACACATGTAATAAATACATGCAAAAGATTTTGATTTTGCAATCAAAATAGAAAATTATCCTCACATCACAACATCTTATACAAAACGGGTCAAGATCCACTACTAATAAATATGGCTATCGCAGCATTATTTTTGACCTACTACAGCGGTTAAAACACCTACAAAATTTTTTGTGGTGGTCTAGAAAGCGCTACAAAACCGATGTATCTGCGACCGCTACAAACGGCTTTCCCAGCTCTCTCTGAATTGCTATAGTAGATCCAATTTTTCGGCAGCACTTGCTCTAGCAGCGGTTTTAACTGCTGCTATATTACAGAATTGCAGCAGTTAAAACCATCCGGCCCGTAGGAGAGAATGGAGCTCGCGGGTGCTCGTCGAATGGAGCATGGGCGGACGAAGCAGCAAATCGAAGGATAGAATGCGTGGAGCTAGGGCAACGGGCGACCTCTACAACCTCGGATTCGACAGTTGCGACAAATTAATTTAGCGTCAGTCGAGCAGGTCGCTCGTGGATGCTCGCGGAATGGAGCTCGGGCGGACAAAGCAACATATTGAAGGAGAGAATATGCGGAGCTAGGGCAAGAATAACCTCTACGACATGTTTCTGCGAATGAGATGGAGGTACTAGCATCAGTTATAATTGGTGCCTAAATATATTTATTGTAGCGGTTTGTCAACTGTTGTTATTGATTGCTTTTAAAAATTCATATTTTTGATAGTGAGATATCGTAATGCAATTTTTCACATTCTACACTAATTAAGACTAATGTTTAAGAAAAAGTCTACTAAGATATCATGACAAAAATTTTGATCAGAAAGAGACTCAAAACTCTTAGATATGGTTTAATATTAGTGCGCGCAATATCAATATATAGATAATTAATATTGCATAAATCTCAAATCTAAGGTCTTTGAGGCCCATCCTAACCAATATTTTGTCATAATATTCTTACACATATTTTCTTATGCTATTTATATAAATACAAAAAAAAAGCTATATTCCATAAAATTAAAAAATACTTCATGATACACGTGTGCCATCTAAGGTCACATGCCATAAAAAATAAAAAACACTTCATGATACACGTGTGCCATCTATGGTCAATGATTTTATAAATGCTGCATATTAAGATCATATACTCTGTATAAACTCGCAAATAATTGGTTACTTCAATGGCCCACACACAAACACTAAATTACATAATTATTTAATGAGTACAGAATTGAAGGTTTCTATGTTAGTAGATCAAGAAATTTAAAATCTAATTTGATTTAGTTTATATTCTCATAAAAAGTTTGGTTTCATTTGAGACAGCTTTTTAGTTGCTTTCTAGAGTAACTTTCGAGTACAAAAATTATTAGAAAGCAGTAAGAAAGCTGTCCAAAATGAAGGCTTCGTTTGGGACAGCTTTTTTCCTGCTTTTTAAAACAGCTTTTTAGTTAAAAAAATTTAAAAAGATTAAATTTTTATACTAAAAAGTCGCTTTAAGAAACAACGAGAAAGCCGTCCCAAACGAAGCCGAAGTCTTAAGTTTCGTTTAGGACAGCTTTTTTACTGCTTCTTAAATCAGTTTTCTAGTACAACAACTTTAATTTTTGTACTAAAAAGCTGCTTTAAGAAGCAGTAAAAAAGCCGTCCGAAACGAAACCTTAGACTCAATAAACTGATCTGAGACTCATTTGGATGTTTTAATTTAAATTTAATATTTTTAAAATATAATAAGATTTATTAAATTCAATTTAATTAGACATTAATGTTAATTTTTTATTTCACAAAATCATTAAAATAAAAGGTTAGATTCGATTAGATCCTAATTATGAAAGGAAGATTATGTCTCTAAGACTTTGATTTAACGTAAAGTAAACTTCTTGTTTCACGTGAACATGAGCTGGAACGGATCTGTTGCCCTAAAGAACAATTGATTGAAGGCGCCAATCCCCTTGGAAGAGTCATTCATCCACATAATGTCTTCAAAATTTTTACAGGATAGATGATTCTTAAGAGGGCAATAAAAAAGTTATAAAATGCTTCGGAATAATCATGCCGAATGCTTCCAATATAAGCTGTGGAAATAATGGATCTACTATGCTGTATTTCTGTGAAGTGATTGGTACTTGTAATGTGTGTTTATAAGAAAGGAGATGGCTTGGTTTAAGCTTCGTTTGGAACTACTTTCTTATAGCTTCTTAAAGCAATTTTTTAGTACAAAAATTTTACTAGAAAGCTAGAAGCAGTAAGAAAATCATCCCAAATAAAGCCTTAATCAACGTTTGTTGATTATTTCTTTTTTCTTTTCAAATGATAAAATGCTTGTTAAATTTCACTAGAACGCTAGAAGCAGTAAGAAAGCCGCCCTTTAAAATACTTGTTACATAGAAATTATCTCATATAAATCTTGCTTCTTCTTGTATGCACTGTAGTATAATATCTAAAATTCAACAAGAACAACATCACCAAAAATATATATGAAAATAAGGAGATTTTCAAAATTAGAATGCTTCAAACATACATCTTATATTTGTAGGGCTCTCTTCATAGATCATGAGAAGGAAAGCATACAACCATAAGAGCTATGCACATGATGCACAATAATGCACTGATCAAAGTCAACCCATCATTTATTAGTCATTATAATCATGATCCTAATCAAGTGATGTCCACATATTATTTCTATTATAGACACAAATCATATAACATAAGATAAGGGTAATTATGGAACAAGATTAGCAAGCTTAATAATTTCTCCTCCCCCACCCAATCGTGTCTCTTCTATGTCTTCGCTCCTAAACAAGCTCTCTCAACTCTTTAAGCCCTGAAAAGCTTAGCACCATGCAATCACATCTAGCTAAGGTTTCATATGAATTGAATACTCTTTAGAGACATTTTTCCTTCTTAAATAACCATCTCTCACTCTAAATGTTGTAATGGTATGACCTAGCATTAGGATAAACTATGCAATAACATTTAATTTGATTCATTTGATTACTTAAAATCTTCCTATTATCTTGTACCTTAACTTGTTAAGAAACTTTCCTATAGCATAGATGATAACTCTACTCTACCTCTAGAATATAATCTTTTAACACAATTGAATAAATAATAAGAGTGATCCTTGAAATGTTATCCTATAATATATACAATCTTCTAACTCTCTTATCCTTCATAGTAATCATGGAACCCCTAATGATATTAATAATATCTACATCCTATAAATAATGATCATGCATCAATTGAGCTCCCAAAGTTACAAGATTCCCTCCAATATCTTGTATTTATCTCAATGTACCTAAGTCATATATATATATATATATATATATATATCCTTATGCCTTATTCATGTGCCATGTGCTAGTCTTCTAAACCAATCTTTTCATCGCATGTTTGCAGCCATTTACATTCATATAACTTAGCTTTATTTTCTTACACATCACACACAATATTCTACTTGGTATAATAAAAGCTTTTTCTTTTCAATTAAAAGATCATTTTAGTAGTTGGTTTAAAAATAATATACTAAGTATAAGTTAGCTATGTGACACAACCATTATAAATAAGTTTTTATCATCTTCATATATACTAATTATGCTTAATGGTAAAAATTATAATAATTTGATATTAAAGTGTTAGTATACTTTATATTTGATAAATAATGAGTGAAAATAATTTTGGCAGATGATTTAAAAAGTAAGAAAAAATATATTAAATGATTGAACAATCTTTAGATGAACCTTGATTGTGATATAGGAAAATTTTTGCAGGCACTTGAAAAATATCAAACTTACAATTAGTTAGACAACTATCCAAGCAAAATTTCTTGAATGATAACCTTTATGATTCTTTTTATTTTTTAGAAAATAATAATTTTATTTCATCGTAACAAAAGGGTTACACAATCCTTAGAGGGATCAACATCTTTCTAAATGAAAAAAAGAGGTACATTCAAAAAGAAGAAAAAAACTTATAAAGGCATTAATACCTACCTAGTTACAACTAAAAAAAGGCAGGCCAAGGGTCTAACCCAAAAACTCTACCAAGAGCAGGAAGACCACATTTGGAATACATAAATCAAATTGGTGCCAAAAAACTCATCTTGCAAAATATAAAAATACATGGAAAGGGAATTGAACCAAAAAATCTGCTCATACCTATTATAATGACCAAAAGAGAGTGGTGACCAGCAAAACAACTGAAAGAGAGAAAGACGACAAATGCAACACCCAAACCAGTAATAAAACACTGAAAAAAAGATATACATAACACAAAAGGAGCAAGGTAAACACTACAGGAAAATGTCAGTAACAATAAAAATTTAATGAATTTCCGACGGAAATCCATTCGATGGTAATTCACGTGTTGGAAAATCTAAACTGGCAAAATTTTTCTGCCAGAAACATTTCTGGAAAATTTTTTGATGCAATTCTAGCGAAAGAAAATGAAGGTTTTACTTTGATTTTCCTGGATGAATTCCAGCGTTTAATCCGCTGGTATTTCTGGTGGAAATATTGCACCGTAAGTACCGGTGGATAATCCGCCACCATGATCTACCGGTCTACTATCGGCATATAGAGCTAGTGGATAATCCGGCAGAAATACAAGTGTAAATGATCCACCGAAAACACCAATTTTATTTCATCGTATCATATTTCTGGTGGATTTCGAATAATCCATTGGAAACCTGTAGCATACACAAAAAAAATAATGTCCCATCTTTGAAAATTGATTTCTATAATGCAGCTTACATACAAAAGTTTCAATACTATATACATTCAAACATATACCTCTAATTAAAAATATCATCAAATATTGAACATAAACATATAAATATAAACAAAACGTCCAAAACTATACAAATGTCCAAAAAAAATAAGTGCATATGTCCAGAAAACAAATAAGTACATATATCCAAAAATAAATAAGTACAGATGTCCAAAAAAACTACACAACATCTAATCTAAATCAGTCTCCTCCTCTACGAAGCTGCATTCTTTCCACTGAACTACTTCGTCATTTTTTGCATTTCATCCAACAGTTTAGTTTGCTGCATCTGTTGTTGCGTTTGCAGTTGCCAGTCTGCTTGAGCTTTCTTGGCATACTCTAGCTTGACTGTAAGGGCAGCCATATATTAGCTATATAAGGACTCATGGGTACTTGCTAAGAAGCTGGAGCCACCAGATGTCTGCCCCTCATATGCATAGGCTTGCGAGCCTAAATCATAAATCCTATCGTACTGCATTCTTCTGCTTGTGACCAAGTGCGATAGTCAGAATATTCTACTGATCTACTAGAAGAACCCTCATCTACTGCAGCCTAGCTCTCTTGAAGCCGTGTATACTTCTCCTATGAAAGTTAATAAAAATTTAAGCAATTTAGATATGACATTAAAAATATTAAACATATATACTTATGTAGGCTTTCCTTCACTCGCTCATCATCCCATTATCTGTCCTCCTGTCGCCTGTGAGTATGACTATGTAATTCAATAGGGGTCAGTTCTCTACCCAGCACCTCTTTCTGTAATAGTCTCACATTAGTATTCATATTAAAGTAAATTATTAAAATATTTTAAAATTCCTTAACAAATATTGTCTGTGCTCAGTATGTGGAACTAAACCCCCAGTACGAAAAGAACTAACCTTGCCCCCAACATCAGAAGCTCTGTTCTGTCTATTTTTGTCCCTCCTTCTGCTATACTCTAGGCTACCCCTAAGTACTGTTCAACTCAGCCCAAACACTCTCACCAATCTAGAGTGGTCGCTCGCCTGACTTTTTAATGTCTATAAATATGTCTCGCATGTGAGTCAACCCACGTTTCTCAAAATTCTTTTTGATTTTATCAGTGCTAGGGCAGCCGATAAAACTTTTTCTGTATTTAAAAATATATAATATAGAATATATATTTTTGTTAGCTTAAGAAAAAAAGATATAATACATAGCATATTTATATAATAATCAATCTCAAACTATCTAAATCACATGTCCCACTCTTCTTTTGGAACTTTCTTCTAAGAAATCTAAGGAGCATCATACCTGCTCCATATTTTATCCTGTATTTTATACGTTGGTTTTTAGATAGGTGAAACTAGCAAAAAATATGTTATGTGAGAAAAATATTTATTCAATTTTAGTTACATGTTAACAATATAATAAGTGAGTACGTGTCACTGTCAGGTTCAATCAATATGCAACCCTTTATCGTCTGCTCTGCTGCAGCTGGGGTGGAAGGTCCACCTGTACAAAATGAAGTCTTATGCCTTATTCATATGTCATGTGCTAGTCTTCTAAGCCATTCTTTTCATCGCATGTTTGCAACCATTTACATTCATATAACTTAACTTTATTTTTTTACACATCACACACAATATTCTACTTGGTATAATAAAAAGCTCTTTCTTTTCAATTAAAAGACCATTTTAGTAGTTGGTTTAAAAATAATATACTAAGTATAAGTTAGCTATGTGATACAACCTTTAAAATAAGTTTTTATCATCTTTTTATATAGTAATTATGCTTAATGGTAAAAATTATAATAATATGATACAAAAGTGTTTGTATACTTTCTATTTGATAAATAATGTGTGAAAATAATTTTGTTAGAAGATTTAAAAAGTAAGAAAAACAATATATATTAAATGATCGAAAACATCTTTAGATGAACCCTGATTGTGATATAGGAAATTTTTTGTACGCACTTGAAAAATATCAAACTTAGAATTAGTTAGATGACTATCTAAACAAAATTTCTTGAATGATAGCCCTTATGATTCTTTTTGATTTTTAGAAAAAAATAATTTTATTTCATCGTAAAAAAAGGTTACACAGTCCTTAGATGGATCAACATCTTGCTAAATGCTCAAAGAGGTACATTCAAAAAGAAGAAAAAAAACTTATAGATGCATCAATCCCTTTCTAATTACAACAAAAAGGCAGGTCAGCGGCCAAAAACTCTACCAGGAGCAGCAAGACCACATCAGGAATACATAAATTAAATTGGTGCCAAAAAACTCATGTTGCAAAATATCAAAATATATGGAAAGGGAATTGAACCAAAAAATCTGCTCATACCTGTTATAATGGCCAAAAGAGAGTGGAGATCCGCAAAACACCTAAAAGAGTGAAAGACCACAAATGCAACACCCAAACCAGTAATAATACATTGAAAAAAAAGATAAACTTAACACAAAAGGAGCAAGGTAAAATTAATCTAGTATACCAAATCAATTTATAATATATGAAATCCCTCCAGCAAATACCCAACAAACAACTCAAGCATTTGGTGCAGTTGAAGATAAACATGTTAGCTCTACCAAACTTGAAAGATAGCAACTAAAAGATAGCAATGGAAGACCAAAACCATATAAGAGAATAAAGATCACTGAGAAATGACCTGAGCAGCAAGAATTAAAATAGCCAGATGAAAACTAGCCAAAGGAGCAAAGATCAAATCAGAATTGAGGCAATATAACAAAAACATCTAACCAAAAAAACAACTATAAGACCTGCACCAAATAACTAGTAAAATTTCCACATAAATAAATACTATGCACATATAGAGCTATCAGACTAATAAAATTACTATAGATGCCATAGAATAGGTGGACAAGACAAAAGAAATGGACTAGCATTAGGAAGAGACAATCCAGAAACATAGAGAAGCTCCATAACAAAGTAGACATAGGTCAATAGAAGAAAAAAGAGGCAATATAAAACCAAACATTAGACATATATCCCATCTAGGATATAAAGGATCATCACAAAAAAAAATGATTGGGGAATACAGTAAAATAGAAGCAAGACATGTATAAAAAGAGTTAAAACAATAAAGTCCCCTCAGTAGAAATAAGAGGGAACAAGCATGGGATTAGGTTCTTATATTTAGAATACCCAAAATATCAAACCTGATCATGCCATTGTGAATACCAAGGCAACAGTCTTTGTTAAACAAAATTGTATTAGAAATCTTAAACTCTCTATAATTCACTTTATTAGAAATTCTATAATTCACTTTATTAATGTTAATCCAACCAATCAGCACAAACATTACCTTCTTTATAAATATAAGAAATTCTATAATTCACTTTATTAAGCAAGGTTTTTTTTTTTTTGTTAAAACCCATTGACGGGCTTATGCGTTAATATCCAAAAAATTGTACAAGATCCTTAAGGGGATCTTTAGCTCTCTACTGCTCGAACGAGCTACAACAACATCAAAAAGAAAAGAAAAACCTTTGAGCTGGAGTTCCCCACTAATCACCAGTACAATAAAACCTAATAACATTCTAGGGCGGCCAGAAGGCAACACCCAAAAATATATGAACCAGATAATCTCATTCAACTCAATCACAAGGCCACAAATAGAAAAGACCTACAAAAAAATAGGGTATCTCCCAAAAACATGTCAAAGAGAACAACAAAATAACTAAAGCAACAGGATAAAAGATGCCAAACAACAATACAAGTATAAATTAAAATAGAAAAAATAAACACTCTTAGAATTGCAAGAAACCAAGACAGCCAGATGCAACCACATTCCATAATATCATAGAAAATATGAATAAAATAAATGGTATAAGCATAGAATCTGAGAAATTAGTGAAATAGAGACGGACCATGAAAGTCCAACTCCTACAGAGAACTCAGCATAAACACAATTTCAACAATAGTAACTAAGAGATAAATAGAAAGCAACACATAAAAAGGGCCAACCACCCAAACGAGCCAAGCATAAATAAGATCAGGAAGATGAAAAGGAGGAGACCCAAGCTAGCGACAAAAAGACCACATAGAAGTAAGATATCGAAAGGGCCCAGAACCTAAGAAAAGCACAAAAGAAAATATACACCTAAAGAAAATCAAACATAAGGCATACCTAAAGCATTCAGATGCAAACTGCCTTTAAGAAAGATAGGAGCATTAGCAAGCTCAAAAAATGTAGGAGTATAACTAAGAGTGTCATGATTAGCAAGCCAAGCAGCCGGCCCATTGGCCAGCTTATTAATGTAAGAAATCCTATAAACCATCTTTTGGATAATGACATTAATTTGATTAATAATATAAAAATTATGCAAATTCGTACCCTTGTTCATCAAGATAGTATCAACCACCACCACATTGTCAACTTTAATCCAAACACAGTGATAGTTTAAAGCCTGACATTTCAAAAGGCCTATAAAAATACCATAAAAAATCACAACATTCACATCAGGAGTCGAATAGGAACATTCAAAACCAACATTAAGCTTGCCATCAGCATCCCTTATAAGATGACCATCCCATAACGATTAACAATGATAGAAGAGTAGATATTGAGCTTAACCTCCCCAGCCCTAGGCTTCAGCCAATTGAACAATTTGGAACTGGTATTCATCAACGAGACATCAAAATTTATGTTAAAAAAATGACACCAATGATTTCTTTTATGAAAATATTTTGGAAGCAAAACCTGAGCAGAAAATAGCTGTTGAATTTTGAAAGTGAAAGATCTTATAATTTTATTATCACACACATTAATGCCAACATGCTTGCTGTTGTTCCTCTCTTACCATAGTAGCCAAAAAATGAATAAAGGAATGATCATCATCTGATGATCAAAGCTATTAATTTGACTCATGGAATTTAAAAAAACTAAAATACTTTTAGCCTGAAAATCAATATAAATATTTAAGTTATTCTGAATCGATTTCTAGACCTTAGCAGCCAATGAACCATGAATAAAGACATGATTGATGGTTTCAAGACTAAAGTAGCATTGACATATGGAAGCTAAGATAAAACCTTTATTTTGAGGCCTGATATCAGCCGGAATGAATCCCTTGAGAATTCTCCAAGCTAATAAAGAATACTTGAGATGAATAACAAACTTCCAAATTCTAGCAATAATAATAATGGGAAGATTTTTGTTCCTAGTATAATGCCAAGTTTTCTTCATACTAAAAATCGCCATTAAAAGACAACTTAGACAAAATTTGATCCTGGTTATTAGGACTAATGGGAATATCACAAATGATATTAACCAAACTTTGAGGGATAAGCTAAAGAAGATGATCTGTGGACCACTTACCATCATCAATAAAATAAGAGACTTTCAAAGAAGAATTACATGAAGAATTAAAGTAGGAGTCAATTGTACCCACACTTAACCATTCATCTTGCTAGAAAAAAAAATTACCACATTGAATTCCCCATTGAATAGTAGGTTCAACCAACCATTTAATATTGCAAAGCCTTTTCCAGCCCGGAGATTAACCTTGTTTAGAGAAACAAAGAGTGGGGTAGACATTGTCATAATATTTCTTATGCATATAATTGGCCCACAGAGAGTCGTTCTTTCTCAACTTCCACCAAAGTTTAAAAGAAATACTTTTAATTAAATCATAAATCGATTTGCAGCCCAAGCCTCCTTCTAAATAAGGATTCATACAAGCATTCCCATTGGTTCAATGGATCTTTTTGGAAGAGTCAGAAGATCCCCAAAAGAATGTATTGAACCTTTTATCCAGTCTATCACAAATAGAGTTAGCAGGGTTGACAGTTTGCTATAAATAAATAGACATATAATACAAAAAACTTTTAATAAGCAATAATCTGGCCCCCATAGAAAGTAGTTTAGAATCCCAACCAGTAATTTTCGTGGCTATAGAATTAAAGATCTTATCGAAAAAAAAAAAGAACCTTTGTGGCCTTTGAATAAAGGAGTACCAAGATAATAAGAGGCATAACCTGACTAGAAAAACTAGTAGCATTACAAATATTAATGCTTTGCACATGAGATAAATCCTTGCTGCCAATAAAAGTGCATTTGTTGTTGTTAAAAGACATGCCACTTTGATACTCAAAATTAGAGAGAAGACTTCTATTTTGTTTTCACCCACTTAATAGAGCCATTACAAAATATAATGATATCATTAGCAAAGCAAATATGACTAATATTAATACCACCAAATTTTTTATAGGCACGCTTGTTGTTATTAGCAAAGAAATGAGACAACCATCTAGACAGATAATCGATCGCTAAAATGTTAAGAGCAGGAGATAAAGGATCTCCTGGTCTAACACCTTCGGCACCTTTAAAAAAACCATGAGCATAGCAATTTATGATAATGGAATACCAACAATTCCCAACAATGTTCTTAAGGAGATGAACAACATGACTATCAAAACCAAACAAATGAAGAATGCTAAATAAAAATTTCCAGTTCAAGTTATCGTAAACTTTGACACTGTCATTGCTAGGTCTCAAGTCCTAGATAAGAAAAGTGGAGGGTTGCATTAGTTAGTCGATCGACAGCCAGCATAAAACTTGTCAAATAATCATGACATGAATCCATTATGGAGAAAAAGGATTCATGTAGCTGACCCATGTAGTGGGACAAAGGCTTGATGTTGTTGTTGTTGTAAGTTATCGTAAGCCTTAGATATGTCAAGTTTCAAAATAAGGTTATGATCATAAACTTTTCTATTGATTTCATGGAGCAGTTCCTGAACAAGAAGTACATTATCAGCAATATTTCTACCTTTAACAAACAAGTTTGATTAGTAGAGCTAATTTTAGGAAGTAGCTTAGCTAATCTGTTGGCTAGAATTTTGGAGATGAGCTTGTTGAAAGTAGAGCATAAACTTATAGGTCTAAAATCACCCCAAACAGCAGGGTTAATTTTTTTTTAAGAATTAACATTAGTCTTAAAAAGATAGATAAAATATATTGGCATTATGGAATTTATGAGACATAACTAAATAAACAAGTAATTTGGAATATTTAAGCTAATAAAAGTATCATTTCAATTTAAGTTAAAAATTACATTTGTATCATTAGATATTTTACATATAAATCTTTTTGGATGCACAAGCACAATGGTGGTAAGTATTTTGGGCTTGTAATTATATATAAATTTACTAAATTCACTTAGGTAAGATTTGCAGCACATAAGAATGACTCTTTCTAATAAACTGAGACTTTCCATTGATTTAGGAAAGTACAGAATACTTGATTTCCATAAAATTATTGAATATGGTGGGAAGTTTAAAAACAAAATCTGTTGAAAAAACTTTAGAATTAATCATAATTTTTTACAACAAAATGAATAGTTAGCAGCCCATTTGATGCTAAATGAATATATATTACCTAAATATTTTGGCAATTTTATGTAATAAAATCATGTGAAAATTTATGTCTACTATTCATTTATCATCAAATGGGCTGAAAATATTCAAGTAGATCCCTCTAAGGACTGTGTAAAAAAAGGTTACACAGTACTTAGAGGAATCAACATCTTACTAAATGCTCTGCACTTTTTATGGAAATCCGAAATTGACCCGCTTTCAAACCCCCAGACCCAAACCCAACCCAACTCGATTTTCAAAACGAGTCTGATTTCTGAATCCAAACCTGACCAAAGTCTAATCTAGGGAGAGCCGACCCGGCACGTCAACCCACAAGGCTGCACATTGGTGAAGGAGCAAGCGCTTGCGAGCAAATCCGCAAAGGGGACAAGCAAGGGTGCGAGCCCGGGGGTGGGTGCGGGCGAGCGCAAGTGCGGCTGCGTGAGTGCAGGCATGGATGCGGGGTGGGCGCAGGAGCATTGTGGGTGCGAGCGAGGGCGTTGCGAGCACTATGGGCGCGAGTGCGGGAGTCCAGGTCTACTATGTGCTTGAGAACTGGGGATCCGGGTCATTTCAGGTTTCTGGGTTAACTCAAACACAATCCTATTTTAGAAAAAAGTCACGAAATCAAATCCAAACCCGACCAGTCTGACAAATTGGTTGAACTGAACCCGAAATTTTTTTGGTTGGGTTCGGATCAGATTTCAGATCGGGTCAAATATTGACACCCCTACATGCAACCATCAAAATTAAACAATAATGATGATTTTTAACCTAGGCACATGTCTTGAATTAAAGTTTTTAGCCGCATGTTGTATTAGCCAACCCATTATATGACTAAACGAATGCAAAATCTACCAGTCACAATATTCCTTTGCCGTAACACATTCGCAAGTGGACTTGTGATAAATGATTGTATTGTCCAACTCTGCTTCGTCACATTGTCATTCGTTAATCAAGAGATAAAATGAAAATCACATCAGAGTTATCGCTAATCAACTTTGTTTTTTAATTAAAACTTGATCAACATGTTTGACACAAAGTTGAAAGGTGGCAAAAAAATGAGCAATAATGCAATGTTTGAATGACATTTTCTTTATATTAGAGAACATAATCTTATTTATTTATTTATTTATATGCATTTCTACACATTTTTATGATGTAAGAAAGAGAAAGAGGCTTGGGCTTTGTTTGGGACGGCTTTCTTACTACTTTTTAAAACGATTTTCTAGTATAAAATTTTTTTGAACTAGAAATTTATGTACTAGAAAGTTACTTTAAAAAGCAGAAAGAAAGCCGTCTCAAACGAAGCCTTAATGATTTGGTTCTTATAAAGTTATTTTATATAAGTTAAATTAGTATTAGTGGTGTACTCAGTTGTTTGTAATTTTCTACTATTCAATGTCTTCGCATACTTTTACCTACTTACTAGGTTTAACTCTTTTTACTAAACTTTTTTTTATATGCTTGCTTATCTTTAAAAATTAAAATTTGCTCTTCATTTTTACATATATGCATAATTTAAGAGGAGTGTACAATTATCCCAAAATAATTATAAAATTAAAATTTGTTTATTATTATCAAGAAAAGGGATCATATTAACCCTAAGATCTTAACTATCCACTATGATTTTGATAATTACAGATGTAAATTAGTGAGGAGTAATATTTTTATTTAGCTGAAAATGTTCTTGATTCAAATTGAAATTAGTGGCCAAATATGCTCAAGTTTTTTGAATCCACCATAAAAAGAAATTCAAACTTCAATAAAAATTTATTTATATATTGTTTAAAATAATGAATTATTCAATTAAAATAATTGATATGATTTCAAATGATTTGCGCACATAATAATTAAAGTCAAATTAAAATAAATCAAATCATTATATCACATTAGCAAATAAGTCAAAAAAAATTTGTCAATAAAAAAGGCCAATAAATTGGAAGAAAAGCATTGTTAAATGGGGGACTAATAGAATTTTCGTAGGTAATTCCATGTGATTCTTTTGGTATAAGTTCTTTACCAACAAAATTTTCATAGGAAGCCTTATTGAAGGGTAGCTTTTCATCATTAAATTAGTAAAAAAAAAAAATAGTATCCCAGTCCAGCCTGTGGTAGACCATACCATCATAAGGTCTTAGAACCCATGCACTTAAAGAGCTTGATGTTTTGAAAAATAAGGATAAGTCCTAGATACTAAAACTAAGGGTTGGGACATATGACAAAGTATTAGTAAAATAAGAGAAAATATATTCAAAGAACCTAAATCTAAGGGTCAAAGGTACTAGACTAAGGGAATGATATGGAACTCACTCTCAAAGTCCTTAGATCATATATCTAAGATAATTAAAGATTATAAAAGTTTACAAGAATATTCACAATCCTGCTTAAGGTCAAATGGTTCAATAGTGTAAACACTCTGATCTAAGGTAGAATGTGTCACACCCAAAATCAAATTGGAAGAATTGATTAATTTAAGTTTTCTAAATATTTACTAGAGCTTCTATAAATCATCAATATAAATTAATCCAACGAGAACAACTAAAATCATATATATCAAAATATTTCATTATATTCATTTACCAAAATTTACATTTCCAATAGCTAGGAGATCTATACAATCACTATATCACAACTCCTAACTAGAAAAAAAATACAAACAAAATAAAAAAAAAACTTGAAGATCACTGTCAATTTCACTCCAACTAGTCTTGACCCTTCCCTGATCCGAAATAATTAAAATTCATATAATGAGCTAAAAAGCCCAGTAATAACTCAAATTCACTAAAGCTTTTCACACAAGACTCAAGAATCAATATACATGTTCACTCAATCAATAAAATTAATAACATTTAATATTATCAATGACCAGTCACCACTAGTACAATCCAATATGATCTATAATAAAAAATATTAATCATTACACTTAGATTCATAAATCAACAACTGTGCGAGCCTATAAATATATCGGTAATCAGTAATATTAATAGTAATTAGTATCTGTATCAGTAGGATAATAAATGTTGCAGAATAGCAAATCCGTACAATAAAAAGTAATATATTGGTACTGAAATCATATGTGAGTCTATAGATGAATCATAAGCATACATGTGTCAAAATAATTGTCATCAGTACTATATATCTTATCTATTATATAACCAAAACATATATCTAATCATATGTTATCCTATCTATCAATGCCATCTTTCAATGATAGCAATATATATATGCATTAATATATGATTCAGTATAAAATTCAGCAAGGTGAGACATCCAGCTTTAATATCATCGGTCATAATTGCACTCCAATTGTCTCCCAGTTGGTCATCAGTCAAACTTTAATCCAAATTGTCAACCAATTGGACATCAATCTTAATTCAACCCCAGTTATCGCCTAGTTGGTCATCAATCGCAAGTTATCCCCCTACTATCGACTAATTGGTCATCAATCTTAATTCAACCCTAGTTGTCGCCTAGTTGGTCCCCAACTAACAAACGTTGGTCATTAGTCTTAATCATTTTATCACATAAATACCACATGCACCTTAAATTAATATCATTTTTTCAATGCTATGTGAGTCAATATCATGTATAAAATGTAGTGATATATGAAATACAAAATTCAAGGAAAATCTCTACACAATACATTTTGTTTAGAAAATCATAACTCTAGATCTAACAATACCCAACAAAATTTAATAATATTATAGTCAGAATGTTCATAAAATCTGTATATATCATATATGAAAAGTTATCCGATGAAAGTGCAATAAATCAGAAGAAAATATATTTTTATCGATTCAGGAGAGAATAACTCTGTCAAACTCAAAATTATTGAAAATAAAATTGAGATTTATGTTACTTACAATAAATAGAAGAAATCTCTGAATAAAATTAACAGATGAAAATAACCAAATTCCATATTTCTCTCTCCTCTTCCTCTCACTTTCCCTCTCTTCCAAGCATGGCAAGCCTAAGGCTGGGGTTAGCTAGATGGAGTGAAGGACGATTAGTGGATATATATATATATATATATATATATATATATATATATATATATATATATATATATATATATATATATATATATATATAATGGTCTAATATCACAGCGCTCAGACCCAACACCACAATATTGTTTGTCAAATCCATAATTTACTGTAAAACAGAGACTCAAGCACCTTAACAAATTTTTTTGGCATTGTTGTGCTTTAGACCCCAGTGCCTTAGCGCTTAAAGGTGAAGCACCGATGCATTGTAGTTTAAATAGGAATTCAAATTTTTTTTCATTTTAAAATAATTTTCATATCTTTAGGTTTTAACAATCTACTCATCTTAGAAAAATATCACCCTCGATATTTTTGCAAGCAAAATAAACAAAATAATTCAATAAAAACAATGCAAACTCATCAAAATAAGTCAATTCGATTCAAAACTATACCAATATAAATATGTTCCAAATCCCCAAAATAATACTAATCACACTACAAAAAATTAACTTTTAACGACATATATTCAGACATTTTTATTTACATGCCTTAAAAAATATTTGTTAGGGCATATTCTAATTTGGTGCATATTTATTAGGGTATATTTTAATTTGGCACAAACAGAGTGATTTGGCTGTAAAAGAGAGAGATCGTTGTTGACCTTGAAATGGGCCCAGGCCCACACCTTGGGTCTTTGGACCTCCGAAAGGACAAAACACACCGTCGTCCCGCGAGGGGAGTCAATATTGTCAATGGGAGGGCAGATTCGATCACACATACAATTAACCATCAAGGATAGCAGCTCTCACCAGCATACCCCGATGAGTAATAATATGTATGATCTGATCATCATAACGGGTTTCCCCCACCCGATATATCAGCTCGAGTGAGATTTATTTGATAGTAGGATTCAGTTTCCCATGGGCGCAAGCCCCCGTGGTTAATTACATCTCAGGCTGGGGCCTGAGAATACTCTCGATTAAGGGTTCTATATTATACTTTCAAGTCGGATTGACACATGGAGAGGAGACTAGGAAATTCTACTCTAAGAAAAAGAAAAGCTCAACTTAGCTTAGTCAACACACACAGCTCACATCAGCATCCAGAGGGACTAAGATAGTGAGAAGAAACTAGAGAAAAGAAAATCATGCACTCGAAGCATGCAGGAGAGAAGAATAGAGGTGGCATCATCCGTGTGACATGGATAGGTAGAGTTTATAATCTTTGGACGATAGAAGACTTACCTACTGATGAGGCATACTATGAAATAATAGTAGCCTTGAATCCTAGATCTAGAGTAGATTTAGTGTTCTACGCAACACTAACACCTGTGTCCTAGCTAATGCAATGCAAAATCTGGACTTACCCCGGCCTGAATTGGGGAGCCAGCTAACCACCTAGTCGCTTCAAAACTATGAGTCTAGTCATTTTTATGAAAGATGGGCAGGTAGGTTATAGTTTTTTGGAATTTGAGGCCAACGTCTAGAGAGATTCCTAAGTAGTCTCGTACTTATGTAGGATGAATGCTACTAGATCTAATGCAATTAAAATTTTGATTTAGTTGATTTCTAATGCAATGCATGCTAGTTAAAGTCTCCAAATTATGTATGCATAAAATTTTAAAAAGGCTTATAAAAATAATTTTTTTGGAAAAGACTAGACTTCTCCAAATCTAGCACCTCATCCTCATATGTCAGATTATCTGGACTCTACCCGCATGCAAGGAAGTGTCTTATAGAAGGAGAGAGAAAATGCATTAATATGCATACGACCCTGGATAATTTCGGCCTTCCCCTAGGTTGTTAAGTTTCTATGTTATTTAATTCTTAAAATTTTAAATATTAGTTATGAGTAGAAAAATTTTATTCCAAAAGAGCCTAGCAAAATCAGGCCAAGCGCATGCAAGAAAGAAACCTAGAAAAAGCAGAAAATTTCCACTGTGCAAACAGAGGAAACACATCCATAAAAATAAGTCCACAGTCCACAATAAGTGCCGTATAAGTACAACCCAGGGTCTGCAGGAAAGTAATGGTGGCCAGGCCCCACCGACAACAACCTGGATTCTAGTCCTAGAAAAGACGCAAGTGACTTTGAGCAGGATACTCTTGGTCTTCAACTCTTTGATCTCCTCCTCCTTCGCCTTCTCATCTCGATCTCCTTGGGTTCGTCGTGGCTAAATACCCAAGTGAGAAAGAATAAGGGGAGGTTTTCCTTTCTACCTCGGGTAGTAAAATAATCCAAATTTGGATATCTAAAGAGAAAAGGATCATCCTCGTAATGAGTGTCATTTTCACTTTATGGTCTAACCTTTGGATTTATGAATCCCCACTCAAACGTGCACTTTCACAACTCGGTATCAATTACAAATTACATTATAAAGAAATAGGAAAATTTAGACTCAGACTGAACCTGTAGGGTTATCCTAAGAAAAACATCCCAAATAGTTTATATATAACAACACAAGCAGTTATTATTTGTGCAGAAAAGAAAGCACTTTTAGCCACGCTCTTTTAATTTAGGGATGGGACTTTAGCAATTTATGGAGCACCTGCAGAAAATAATATTAATTTTAAAACTTAATGATTATTGCCTCCTCTATTTTAGCGCTGTATAAGCGTGGCCACCTGCATAAGACTAGGTTAGTATAAATCATCCCTAGCCTATGAGTAATTCTAATGTACAATCAATCACATCACATGTAAAGTGCGGTATAGTAATAAAATAAACACTCACAGTAAATCATATCAACCAGCACACGTGACACACGCAAGAGTGTCACATCATAGAAACAGAAAAAATATAAAACACCGGCCTAACCTAGAACTAGAAGTTGTGCCGTAGCAAATAATTCTACGTGTATATAATAGGCTGTGTGGCTTTGGGTAGGTCCTATTTTTGGTGCTTAATTCAAGTCATTTTGGGTTAACATTGGTTGAAGGTTTGGAAAAGGGGAATTTAGTTGAAGTTCAAGTATTAATGGATTAGGGTCTGCTTTTAGTTAATTTAGTTGGTTGGTCAATTTTAATGCTTAGGGTAGTGATCTTGGAAGTTTAAATTACATTAGCCAATTTTGGAAAGTCCCGGATCCTTCTATGTGCTAGGCTGAGGGGGTCCAAAAGGTCACTATTATAAATAAGTTGAGTTTAAGGGTCTTAGCATTTTAATTAAATATTAGGCCTTCCCACGAGTAATTAGATTGTTAGTTTGCTGAATTTGGAATTCCCTAGGCAAAAATATGATTTTCGGAAGTTCGGGCCCTAGTTATTGGACTACGATTGACCGAGGAGTTGACCTTTTAATTTAGATTAGTTTTTTGGAAGCTAATATTTTTAATAAATAGTAGACTTTGATTAGAGTTGAATGCTTTTTAGTTTGTCCAATTTAGAATTTTTTGGAATTAGTTACAAATTTTTAAAGTTTGGGCATTAGAAGTCTTCTAAATTTTAGTTAGATTTGTTTTCCAATTTTATAACTCTTTAAATTTTATTTTATTTTAATGAATTTTATTTAGTTAATATTTAATTAAGGGATGATAAATAGATTACTTAGATTTGATTCAAGTTTATATTAAAATTTTACCTCCTAGTGGTTACGAATGTTGGTTGTAGTTTGATTAAGGATTAGGTGTTTGAATGCATTTTGTTTAGATTATGATTGATTTTATTGCTTTATTAATAGATTAAGGCAAAATAATCCTAGGATAACGTGTCACTAAGTTTTTTTATATTTAATGTTTCTATCATAAGAGAGTATACACCCTAAGTCTAAGTTTTCTAAAACTCAGTCCTTGATTTTATCCTTATGTATCACTAGTGTTGCATAGAATGCAAAGAAATTTGTTTCTAACCCTTTAGACATTCGCATGTGGGCTTAGGGATCTAAAAATAAATAAAAGCAATCTAATGAAATTGAAGTTGCTACATGATCCTAAGGTTGGGAAGCGTGCAACCATAGGCTCCTAAGGGGCTATCTAAGTTTTAAGAAACTCACTACACCGGGGGCTATGACCCGGTGGTATCGCCCGTAGCACCCTCACCAAAATGTATAGGGGCGACTGATGCTCGGATCCAGTTGTCTAAGTAGCTCCAACGTACCTCACAAATAATAGAAAGAGAGTAAATATGGAGTGAGCGTAGGCACCATTCCAAGAGAAATATAACTATGAAAAAATTAATCTAAAACACTTGAAATCAACAACTTTATGATGCATAGAGAAATATGTTAATTAGCATTATCTTAAAAAATTACAACGTATGCTACTAGCCAACATATGATATAATTATACACATGCAAGTGAATAATAGAGAGGTTAATGGATGCAAAAACACCACCTCAAACTTCTTCTCCCAACTATAAAATGAGAACGTATGCGACGCTTCATATGTATGCATTTATCATTTACATCCATGACCTAAGTGCACTGAATTAATTCTTTCAAAATCTTCCCATAGCTCACAATAACTTCAAAATCATGATAATGATCACTCAAACCGCTCATTTGCTTTAATCCAATGTTCATGCCAAGCGCCATCAACATGAGAGTGGACCAACACAACTCCATCCTCTCTAACAACTCCCATACTTTCAACATAATCACCAAAGCTTCTGTCAAATGCATGGATATGGCTTATGGAAATGATAAGCGAAAATACTTCCAAGAATTTGAGTTATGACTCTACATAACTTCTCGCAATTTTTATAAGTATACTATTTATATTGATTAACATACACATCTTTACTAAGCTAATCATATAAACGAAATCGCCATTAGATATTGAGACTATCTCACATAAGAATCAGGAAAGTCTGATGCCGTAAGGAATATCGTCATAAAAGAAAATTACCATCTTCAGTAAAGAACGACGACTAATGAATGCATTCAAATTTATGTTTCTTAGCAACTCAAGCAATAAGTGTTACTGTCAAATCAGCCATTATATCATAAGTGAATCAATTGTTAGATATTAATGTTATTTCACCATCGTCAATCAGCAAAAGTTTAAACGTTTGGAGAATATTGACATAAATGGGAATCATCTTATCTCACAAATAATACCCATTAAATTGTGAAGATGTTCATATTTTAAAGCTATTTTAGGTGCATTTATACTACAGCAAGAGTAATTCCAGTCAATTTATATGAGAGCATAATTCATTGATCCAATTAGCAGTACACAGTGATTAGAATTTGTGAAGTTTGGTAGAGGGATCTTTACATGTTTTCCTTCTTTTTTTTTTTAATAAAAAAAATGATGGCTGCCAAACTATTAGCTTATTTACAAGAAAAATATATTGGGAGCACACATACACGAGTACAAGAAAATCAAGAGGATCGTACCTATCATTCTTCCTTAATGGAGCTATATTCCATTCCATGCGTAAGGGTCATTAAGGAATCGTTTCACCTCAGGTACCAGCTCTAAAAAAAAAAATTAAAAGTTGATATCATCTATGGCTCTGTCCTTCAGCTCTTTGTTTATCTTTAATGATCTTCTATGATTCTAGCACGGTTGACGAGCCTTCAATGTCCTGAATGCAGGGCATGTTCCCCTTGTTGGTTTGGATCAAAGAAGAAGACCAATAGAAGCAACAGCTCTTCCCTCCATTTCTGTTAAATGGGAAGCAGCGCCTGAGCTGGAAATCGAACTAGCCGACGTTGATCTGGCGGCAGGTCGGCGTCTAGGAGGCCGGAGGTTGCTCTAAAGAGGGAGAGGGAGGGGCTTGCCAATGGTAAAAGGAGCTAGGGCCGGCTGCTACCCCTTCTCTGCCCTAAAAAAAAAAAACTTCTCGTAGAGGGAAGAGAAAGTGGCGGATCGGAGCTAGCAATCGGAAACCGGACTCGGCTAGAGCAGGTCGGAGGCGAGCCGGACGGGCCGGTCCGTCTAGTTCGGTCCAGGCAGGTGAAACCGAGAGCGGGAGGGGATTTTTCAAGATCTGGAGGGAGCTCGCAAACAGAGAGGGGATCAGGGGTCCTCGGCTCCTGCTTGGGTCGCGAATCCTCTCCCGAGAGGGAGAGCCGGGATGCTAAAAGGAATTTCGCCTCTATCCCCCCCCTTGCGAGAGGTCCAAGAATCTGGAGTAAATCCTTGCCAAGACCGACGAGAAAATTTCGCCAATCTTACCTCTCATTTTGCTCATTTTTTGAAATCTTTTCATAGCGAGCTGCTCGTATCATATATCTGTAAAAAATCTCTATTTAGGAAATTATTCCAATCAGTACAAGCCATTTAAATTTCAATCAGAAACAAATTAAATAAATTGAATTAATAAAAAAAAGTTCAAAAATCAAATCTGATCCGGCTTGGCCGAACTTAATTGATGAAATTAAACTAGAACTAATGCAAATTTTATTCGAATTGAGCTCGACAAGGCTCAAATGTATTGATCAAGGCTAATTAAACCTCGTTGGGTCTAATCTGACTAAACTCGAGTCGCCTCGAGTCCAAAATCGGGCTCGATGAGGCTCAACTAGACTAATCGAACACGTGTGAGAAAAATGCGAGCAAAAGGTGAGGTCAACAGGGTCAACCTGGTTGACCTGGTCAACTCAAGTTGACCCAAATTGACCCAATTAGCTTGAATAGGGTTAATCTAGGTTCTAATCCATTCAAGACCTAATCCTTGGCTTAGACCTTTTTCCTTGGACCTAATTGACTAGGTTGACCAAGTCAACCCTTGACTTGGTCAACCCAAGTCTTAATGTATCAATTTCAACCCATTTAGGCCCATTGAAACTATTTAAAGCCATATAAATCATTCCTAATGAGTTTAAAACTCAAACCACGGCCAATTCAAGTAGGTTTCCCTCCTAATTAGCCCAAAATCTAATCCTAGCAGTCCATGTTAGGCCTAGGGTTATAAATAGGGAAGTTTAGGGTTTGCTAAAGGATCTCTTGGCAAGTTCTCCCACTCCAGACCTCTTCAACCTTTGAAACTTCGGGTGAGAGCTCCCTTCAACTCCTTCCACCTTTCCCGACCTAGCCCCGCCGCCAAACCCTCGCCGGCGGCGAGATCTACGGCGAACCGAGGCTAGGAACGTTCCAAGTGATTTTGCTGTCGATCCAAAGCTTATTTGACCGTGATTTCTTCTACAATTAGGAGCGTGGACAATCTACAAGTGCAACAAGCCTTTAAACAGTTCAAACCGTCCACAATCCAAGGTGAAAGCTCAAACCTAGTCTAGAACACTTAGGCTCAAATAGCTTTCTAAAAATCGCATTTTAGACCGTAAAAACTATACCACATGAATGCTCTTCATGTCTAGACCTTACGTTTAAAATTTTATTCAATTCCATCGAGTTGAGGGGCTTCGGGATACGTCCGCCTGCAGCTGGGTAGGATCAGAACTGTTGATTTTAAGATCAATGGTCGAGATCCCGTCGTTCCGCGGTTCGGATCGACCGCGGATCTCCATCCACTGTTCCGCCTGCGATCCGGCTCGATCTGAGCCGTTGATACAAAACGGAGGGCGATCCAACGGTCAGTGCCGAGCGCTGACGTGGTTAAAAAACCGCGTCCGCGGTTCGAATGATTGCTGTAATTATTGGCAATCATTACCGGCTGATTGCGCCGCTAGGTAATGATTGCCCGCAGACCGCGGGGCCTATCCCGAGCTGCCAGGTGTCAGTCCGAGGGCTTTTACTAGTTTTCTTTTTTAAAAAAATATTTTTAAGCTGTTCTGACTTCATTAAATCATAATAAATCCATTTTTGATCCAAAAATTATGTATAATATATCAAATTGATCATATTTTTATCCTCTTTAATTTAAAATTAAAATATTTCAAAAATAATAAATAATATTTTAAATTATTTAAAAAATAGTAAAAATCTTTTTTTAATTGTTGATTATTTTATTTTAATTATTGTTATATTATTATTATTATTATTATTATTATTATTATTATTATTATTATTATTATCATTATTAATATTAATATTATTATTATCATTATTATATTTATTAATATTATTATTACTATTATTATTAGTATTATTTATATTATTATTATTATTATTATATTCATTATTATTATTATTATTATTATTATTATTATTTTATTAGTATTGTTACAGAATTATTACTTTAAACTATTAATTAATATTACTTATTATTATTATTATTACTATTATTATTATTTTTAAAACTTATTATTATTATTTTCAAATTACTATTATCATTATGATTATTTAATTATTATTTTAAATTAATAATTATTATCTTGTTATTATTATTAATTATTATTATTATGTTATTATTAGATTATTATTGTTGTTATTATTACCCTCATTATTTAAAATTATATTATATTATTATTATTATTATTATTATTATTATTATTATTATTATTATTATTATGGTTATTATGATTATTAGTTTCAAAATATTATCATTATTAATATTATTTTCAGATTATTTTTATTATTATATTAATTATTTTATCATTATCCTTATTATTATTATTATTTTAATAGTTATATTATTATTAATAATATTTTGAAATTATGTTAATTATTACCATATTATCATTATTAATAATTTTAAAACCCTTTTTCTTAATTATCATTATTATTATTGTTATTATTATTTATATCATTATTATTATCATTTAATTAATAGTATTATTCTCATAATTATTATTTGTTAATACCATTTATTATTATCATTTTAGTTATTCTATTATTATTATTAATTATAAAATTTTTTTATTTTAAAGCTAGGAAGCTTTTTATATTTATTTTAATTTAATAATTATTTTAAATATTAAATGATTTAAATTATTTTTAAATTACTTTTAAACCCTTTAAACTTCAAAGATTCATAACTTATTCATTTTAAATCAGATTTTTTCGTATAATACCTCAAATTTTTCAGAGAAATATGAATTTTAATTTAAAATTATTTTCAGAAACTGAAATTTAATTTTTTGATAGATTTCTGTATTATTTGATTATTTAATTATTTTAAAACTAAAAATTATTTTTGAAATACAGATTATTTTTAAATCTTTGCTGGGGTGGCCAGTGGATCTCCCATAAATATAAATACGAACTTACCTTTAATTATCCTTTTTTCAAAATTGTATATATATATATATATATATATATATATATATATATATATATATATATATTAAGTATTTTAAAATTACATATATTACTAAATTCCTAATTTTGGGAGATCCATTGCGTGAAATTTAAACATAGATGAATCTTATGAATAGCATTCATGTGGGGAAGGATTAGGAAGTGATTGGGTCTCAATCATTCACTAATAACTTCAATAGACCCATTTTACTTAGTGTTTCATAGTCCCTGGATGTGTAGGATGCATAAATACTTAGTTTAGGCTCTCCTAGATCTAAAGACATGGTGTGTTCATGTTTGCATTACATTTCTTTTATGTTACCCCAAGGGTTAGTTCCAAACATCGATTTAAAACCTATTCAACATAGCGACACCTTAAGGACAATAATTAAGGATCCATCTAGCGGACTTAAAAAATTCTACGAACTAGGATTCACATATGATTGACTTGAAACTTGAACCCCACGAACTTAGTGACATCATAAACTCCCCGGAATTTTATAGTAAATTTTATGATTGATTAAACCCCTTAATTAACAAACCCTAATTCACCCATTAATTAGGACCTGATAACTTTAGAAAATTCTAATAAATTCAAATTAAATCAGAAAATTACCTATAAAATGTCAAACTCTCCAGAATTCAGTCCCTAATCCATGAAAATTAAAATCCCCTTAATTGGACATTAATCTGAACTTTAATCTAATCTTAATTAAAGATCACCTTTTTGCCTTAATTAAATAATTTAAAAATATTAAAAATCTCAAATTTCTCCCAAATATTAGGAACACTTCTTTTGGTCATTCCTGACCTTTGGAGGTGATTCCAAGCAGTTTGGAACTGATTTGGATAAAAACCCCTAAAACAGCCCTTTAATTAAATAATTTCGATAATTCATTAAATGACCCAAACTTTAAAAATTCATAACTAATTATAGAAAATCCAAATTGAGTAAACTCAAAGGCACTAAACTCACATTAGGGTCTAGAATTATTTAAAAATATTAGGATTCCAGTAATAAACTTAAATCAAAAGTCAACAATCCGGTCAAATTTAGGTCAAAACGAGGCCAAAACTTCAAAAATTCATAACTTTGGATAAAAAAATCCAAATTGGGCATGATTATAGTCTAACTGATTGGGTTAAGGTCTATTATTTTATAAAAATACTAAATATTTACAAACCCCCTTTAATCAAAAAGTTAATTTTGGACCCCTTTGACTTAGTGGATAGGGTGACCCTGAACCTTCTAAAATTCATTAACTTAATCCAACCCCTGAGAGTCCCTACCCTTAGCACTTAGGTGACTTCCCAACCTCCTAATAAATCACTTAATACACCCCTTTCCTTAATCTCCAACCAACTAAAACTAAACCAACTTAATCAACCCATGATTGCTACTAGGTAACCCAACCCTACGAGGCTATTGACTTAGCCCCAAGGAAGGTGAAATAAACTTCACGGCCTAGGTGTGAAACAGAGATAGTAATCACTGAACCCTTAAAACATATTTAATTTGACCCTTAACGCATTAATATTTAAACTCAAACCTAAACCTCTCCTAGGGATCTTCAACAAACTTGGACACTATATAACTTCAACTAACTACCCAGCTTAGGATCTATCTCAGCTACACAGCCTTTTACACACACTTAGATGGTTTGCTAGGGCACCACTTCTAGACCTAGGATAGTCCAGTGTTTACTTTACTGCTGTGTGCCGAGTTTTCTGAGTTTTAACTGCATATTGTGATTGGAATGATATTGATGTGTTTGTTTACTTTTACTGCACTCTAGGAATTAATGCGATTGCACGATAGATTACCCATAGGTTAGGATTGATTTTGATACTAATGATATTTTTTACAGGTGGCCATGCTCATGCAGCGCTAATAAAAGGGGGCAATAATTATGATGTAAATACTAACGCTGTCTCATGCAGGTGCTTCAAAAATTACTCAGCCCCCCTAAATAAATGAGGGCTAATAATAAATCATCATATAACTGCTACAGGTGCTCCAAAACCACTTAGCCCTCAAAATAACTCAGAGCATGGCCAAGTGTGGCTGTGATGAGTATTTTTATTTTCATATAAACTGCTTGTGATATATCAAACTGCTTGGGATGATTTTATTAGGATAACCTTACAAAAGAGTCTAGAATTTATTATTTTATATTAATGTAATCATTTGATACACTAGTATTGAGTTGTGAAAGTGCACCTTTGAGTGGGGATACTTGAATCTAAAGGTTGGGTTCCTGAAAAGAAAAGGACACCCATTATGAGGATGGTCCTTTTCTATTTAGGAGTCCAGGAGAAAGAGAAGATCAAGAAGCTAAAAACTAAGAGTATCCCACTCAAAGTCACTTACGTCTATTCTAGGATTAGAAATCTGGGTTATTGGCAGTGGTGCACGACCACTTTAATTTTCTACAGATCCTGATATGTAATTAAGGGCAATTGGCCTATGGATATTTATTAATCTGTTTGATTATCTTGATGTATTCTATTTATGATTGTGTGCCTTTAGGGTTTCCTATTTTTTTCTTAGTTTATTGCCGATTTGCATGTCGCTTTTATTTTAACCTAGATCTCATTAGGCTCTCTAAAGACTAAAATATTTTTTACTCATAACTAATATTTAAAATTTTAAGGTTTAAATAATATAGAAACCTAATGACCTAGGGAACTACAGGAATCGTCCAGGGTCACATGCATATTAATGCATTTCCTCTCTCCTTCTATAAGACACTTCTCTGCCTGCGGATATAGTCCGAATAATCTGGCCTATGAGGATGAGGTGCCGGACCTAGGGAAGTATAGTCTACTTCTAAAAATTTATTTTTATAAGCCTTTTTAAAATTCCATGCATACTTGATTTGGATACTTCAACTAGCATGCATTACATTAGAAACTAACTAAATTAAAATTTTAATTATATTAGCTTTAGGAGTATTTACCCTACATAAGTCTGGGGCCAATTAGGAAATTCTCTAGATGTCGGCCATACTTTCAAGAACTATAACCTACCCACCCATCTTTCATAAAATGACTGGACTCATGATTTTGAATAGACTAGGTGGTTAGCTGGCTCCCCAATCCAGGCCAGGGTAAGTCCAGGTTTTATATTGTATTAGCTAAGACACGGGTGTTAGTGTTACGTAGAATGCTAAATCCACTCTAGATCTAGGATTCATGGCTACTATTATTTCATAGTATGCCTCATCAGTGGGTAGGTTCTCTATCCTTCAGAGACTATAAATCCCGCCTATCTGTGTCACACAGATGACGCCATCTCCATCCTTCTCTTATGTATGCTTCGAGTGCATGATTTTTTTCTCTTATTTCTTCTCAGTACCTTAGTCCCTCCGAATGCTGATCTGAGCCGTGCATGTTGACTAAGCCAAGTTGAGCATTTCTTTCCCTTTTGAGTAGGATTTCCTAGTCTCTCCCCTATGTGTCGATCCCACTTAAAAGTATAATGTAGAATCCTTAATCGAGAGTCTTCTCAGGCCCCAGCTTGAGATGTAACTAATCACGGGGGCTTGCGCCCGTGGAAAACTGAATCCCACTTTCAAATAAACCCCACTCGAGCTGATATATTGGGTGGGGGAAACCCGTTGTTCCGATCAGGTTGTACATATTATCACCCATCGGGGTGCGCTGGTAAGAGCCACTATCCTCAATGGTAGATCGCATGTATGATCTAATATGCCCTCCCATTATTAATATTTTCTCCCCCCACGGAGTGGCGATGTTTTATCCTTTCGGAGGTCCACAGGTTTTTGGCAACCACGGTGGGACATGTTTCTCTCTCCATCTTTAGATTATATATTATTCTTTTTTGTGTGTACTCTGGATTGGTACTCCTTAGATTAAGTCCGTCCCACTCTTAATTAGGGTCCTTCCTTAGTTAGGATCGTTCTTTCTTCTTAGCTAGGGTTCCCCCCTAATTTTCTTCTTTTCCTTCTGACCTTCCAAGTCATTCCGTCCCCTATCTATCATTCCACTTCTCGTGTCATTATTTATTACTAACCATTTCAAATTTCTCTTATTCTTCTTGGCAGACAGTGCCATGGCCTCTTCCGTGACTTTCTGTTTCGGTTCTAACGTGCGGGTAACACTTCCTGAGTCCCTGCTAGCCAGTCCTCCCGCTAGAGGAATCACTTTTGGTTCCTTCACTTACTTGGCCTTCGTCACTCTTGGCGGGCTGACCCCTACTAAGGCTGCTGCCTACTCTCCTCCCCAGAGGAGAGCTCACGTAGCCATGCGACCTTTCAGATGTTCAGTTGCTCGACGGACAGCACGGGCACCTGCTCGTCCCACTCCAGTTCATGTGCAGCCTGCACACCCTGTGGTTAGGCAACTAGTGCCTAGACCACTTCCTGTTCAACCCACTCATCCGATGGTTAGGTGACCAGTGCCTACCGCACCAATTGTTCAGGCTGCCCCGGCCCCTCAGCGTCGGCAGATAGTAGTTACTCCTGTTGTTTCGGTAGAGGCAGCTCGTGTTCGGGTCCCCCCTCCTTCTTCCTCTAAGAAGAGGGGTGCCCAGACCGAGGCTCCTTCGCCTTCTTCTAGTCGAGTTTCATCTTTTGCTCGGTTGTCTCACCCAGAGACCCTCGAGCAGACCCCAGCACCTCCTGCAGTCCCTATTCCCCCTGTCACTCAGGCAGTGGTTTCAGATGTTGCTTCATCTTCCGCCTCCGGCCTTTGGAGAAGGGCCAAGAGGAATAAGAATAGAAGACTCTGGTTAGCTGCATCCATGGCAGACAAACAATAGATGATAGATTCGTTGGCTCACGAGGAGCCAATTCAGCGAAGAGTGGTCCCCGGGCAATGGGCACCATGACCAATTTTAGTTTTCCCTACTCCAGACATTACAGTTGCCCATGAGATAGCATCAGTTTAGGGAGGATGCTTCTCTTCACTAACACATAGTGCTGATGAGGTGGATGTCGCTTGCATCACGACAGCCCCTCTTGTCACCACTACTTTACCACATGCTAGGGTCCCTAGTGATGATGCTGCTCGAACCCTCTCTCAGAGGATTCGAAGCATCATCCGCTTAGCACGGTGTCGAGGCCCTGTTAGTCGGGAGAGATTACTCCACCAAATTTCTCAGGCGTCTGTTCAGTTACAGAGATAGACTTCAAGGCAGAGGTACAGGTGGCGAAGAGGACTGCCACCGAGGCAGCCTGTTCATTCAGTTCCGTCAGTGAGACCACAGATAGTTGATCTAGTTATTGGATGACGCCCACATCATTATGGATGGAGGCAACAGTCAGAGCCTCCTAGACCCCAGCCCAGTTCAGTTATAGTAGCTCCGCAGCAGCCAGTTGCCCCTACTGGGTCCCGTCGTAGTAAGTGGGTGTGGAGATGATGATAGGCAGAGTCCCCTATCGCGACAATGCAACAAGTTCAGGCTTTTTAGCAGTTAGTGATAGTTGTTCCTTCCAGATCACAGGCAATTTTGATGGTCTGTGATGCAGTGATAGATGTAGATGTTGTAGTTTCTCCTGATGGTTCACCAGTTCGGGCAGAGCCAGCCCTTAGCCCCTATAGGACCTCTTCCCCCTTGGGTCTGTATATAGAGGCTTTCGTCAGACCCTCTCTGAGCACGATACACTTGAGGATGACCTACTCGAGGAGGAGTCAGATGGGGATATACCGGTGTACAGAGTATGTGTGATTACTAGACGTGGCCACTCAGACAAGCAGAGAGAGGTAGATAATGATGATGAGCAGGGAGAAGCTGAAGTATAAGGATCTCCCTGATTAGTTGAGACATATGTCATAGTGCTACAGTTACAGACTCAGATGGCAGAGATGGCTAGGGCCATGGTAGCGATGACCGCTCAGTTGATAGTCTTGGGGGCGATGCCTCAGATGATGGGCATAGGTACTCCTATTATGTCCATGGATGAGCTAGTAGCACCACCTGTAGTAGCACCAGACCCTGTGGGAGTGGACAGGGTCCATAGAGCAGTTCCAGTGGTACCAACATTAGTCACTTTTACTACTCCAATTCAGAGTCAGTCAGCTCAGTTGTCAGTAGGGCAGATTCAGGATTTGATAGCACAGAAGGTCGAGCAGGCTATTTCCTCCAGGAAGTCTAGAAAGGTACTTAGTAGGGGGCATCCTTATCCAGTAGAGTACGAGCATGAGCCCTACCCCCCTAATTTTATCTCTCCTAGGTTCTGAGTCTTTGATGGGTTTGGGAACCCAAGGCAGCACGTGGCCGAGTACCGAGCCATCTGCTGCAACATAGGAGGGATTGATGCATTAATGTTGAGGCTTTTTATCAGCAGTCTAGTTGGGGTGCCCTTTGCCTGGTACGCTGACCTCCCCAATGATTTAGTACGCACCTTTGTAGAGTTGGAGAAGTTGTTTGTGCAAAGATTTGTCAGTGAAGAGCACCGGGTTATAGTTGGAGAGCTAATTATGACTAGACAGCATCCTTGGGAGACTCTCCCAGATTATATAGTTAGATGGAGGAACCTCAGCCTACAGTGTGAGCCCTAGTTATAGGAGCAGCATACAGTAGAGATCCTGTTGAAGAATATAGATGGTCTGATAGCACCTTATCTGAAGGGTTTCAACAGTAGAACCTTTCAGAAGTTGTTAACAAAGGTGATTAGTTTGCAGGACAACATACCCGATGTAGTCCCTCCTAAGATTGAGAGTTAACCTTCACGTAGACCTCAGTGACATGAGTCTTTAGGGGCACCTCCACCTAGGAGAGGGGAGGTACACAGTACCTATGGACCATCAGATAAGGGCAAGAAGTCCTTAGTCAGTTCAGCATTACCTCAGTAGTCTCACACACCTGATCAATCAGCAGTGCAGCCTAGACCTTCCCGTAGGACTCTAGAGAGTTAGCTGTACCTACGGGAGAGGCTTAGTAAGGAATATCCCTTTAAGAGGGAAAGTATAAAGATGATCTTCAAATTCCTTATTAAGAAGAACATCCTAACGTTCTCGAACAACAATAGAGTGGAGGAGGAGGGACAGACAGACCACCCACTCTAGTATGCATTCCATAGACATATCAGGCATGTTATAGAAGACTGTTATGTGTTCAAGGATAGAGTTGAGAAGTTCATGGCTAGTGGGCAGATCCACCTATGGGACAGTGACCTGGTGTAGCCCAAGGGCAAGACGCCTTGGATAGTTCAGTTGATTTCAGGTTCTGGTTCCAGTGACAGTCAGAAAGACAGTCAGAGCAGCAGCAGCAGATAACCTAGAGGTTCCAAGGGAGAGAGGCAGCTAGCACTCTCTTGGAAGATAAAATAGATGATCAGAAAATCAGTTCGGAGGCAGTTGAGAAGAGGCCTACCCAGGCCAAGTTGACAGTTGCCAGCCCAGTTGCTTCGCCAGCACATTTTCTTCTTCTTCTTTTGTTGTAGTGCCTACTGAGCACATTTCCTTTTTTGCTTTATGTAATAAGAAAATGTATGAAAAGAAAAAGATTATTGTAACTTTCGAGGGGAAGATGGGACTCCTTCCAGTACTTACAATGAAGGATTTCATTCTCCCTTCGGCGGATGATGAAATAATAGAAGAAGGTGATTCTGGCTACTTTTGGTATTCTGCTCCAGTTACTTTTATTTCTATTTCTTCTAGCACTCGCCCATCTAGCATTTTATATATTCTTTATAATAATTTTGTATGCGATAATGAGTCTGAGTGAGATGAAAAATCAGTCTTTACAATTCTAGAGGGTGGTTGTTACATGGATTCAAAAGATGAATTCGAGAACCCACTCCAGTCACTTTCCTTAGGGCCATCATAAGCCATTATCGCTGAACCAAGTGAATCTCCTGTAGAAAATGACTCAATACAGGAAGTTTTACTGTTGGTATTGAGGCAGATGTATCTGCTACTGATTTTGTCAGATCTCCTTTCCAGTTCACAGTCAGGCACGATGTTCCCCCTAGTAGAGGTAGGAGAGGACGAGATAGAGGTAGAGACTCTACTCGTCTTATTATCTGACTCATAGGCCCAAGGATACATTGAGCTACTCTTAGAGTTTAGAGACTGCTTTGCCTGGAACAACACCGAGATGCCTGGTCTAAACCTAGATGTAGCGGTCCATAAACTAGCTATCAAGCTTGATGCAGTCTCTGTTAAGCAATTATTGACCTCATTTTTATATGAGGTCACTAGGACCCACTTGAGTTTCTTTTTAGTGACCTAATGATGGGGAGATGTCCACCCCTCAATCCTAAAGGTCCTAATAAAGACCTAATTCAATCCCAATCAAACTCAGCTCTATCTTTCAACTCAATCTTTAATTCAGCCTTCGATCAACATTCAATCAAATTTCAAAATCATACCCAATAAAATTTCAATCTTTCATTTGATTTTCATTAATATGAATGGGTCAAGTTCAATCATTTAACTCTTAAATCCAACTCAAATCTAACATTCCAAATCAAACCTTTAAGGTCAAGGACCTAGGTCCTGAAATCCTTTTTGGGTGAACTTTTTGTCACCTAGAAACCCAGTCAAGAGACCTCCAAATCTTGATCTGTTAATTTCATATTTTCCAGACATGTCTCTGAGACCAATCCTCCAAATTTGAGCTCAATCCAACACTCCTTGCCCCTCAAACTTAATCTTTTCCCAAAGGCTACAAAACCATCAGTTATTTACAGCCTATGCCACTAGACTTACCATCCAGAGCAATTTGACCTTGGGACCCTCTCCAAACCCTCCAATCACAGTCATGACTTTTACTATGATTGGTTGACCAGTAAATTATACCTTTTTAGACCCAATTTGACCCAGTGTTGACCAGGGGTCAAAATGACCAAAATGCCCTTTATAGAGATTTTTGGTCTTTTCCCCAAAGTTCAACATGACCTTCCCATATCAATATTCAAAACCTATTCCAATGGATCCTAAATATCATTAGGAATATATTGGACCAAAACTCAAGTCTTGGTTTGACCTGGTTGACCAAGTCAACCAAGGTTGACCAAAAATGCACCTTCAGGTTTCAAATGTTAATTTCAATCCAAATTACCTTACTAATGTATGAAATCACCTCCATTGATCTCAAAATACTCATTTGAATCTTTTAACCCAAAGTTAACCCATTTTTTGACCAGGTTGACGAAGTCAACCATAGTTAACCAAATCAACCCTTAACCCACATTAAGGTCAATTTTAATGCTTGAACCCATTTTAAATCAAATTAATCCCTAAAAATCATTCAATTGGACACCCTTGACATGTACAAAGCTTTCCAAGTCAAGCTCCCCCTTGGATTGACTTGGTCAACCCATTTGGAGGGGTCAAAACCCTCTCCAAATCCCTTTAAACCCATGAGATAGAGCCAAATCATGGCCACATCACCATGACACCTTGGTAAACCTTTATCTCAATCCAAAACCTACTCAAACCTGCTAGAAAATAGATCATTTTCCTTTCTTAAGAGGCCCTAAGCCAACCCCCTAAACCAAGCCAAGCATTGGTTCATCCAAATGAGGGAAAAGGTGTGGTCCCTTTTTCCCATGGACCAAGAGAGGTCACACTCACCACCAACACTATTCCCTAGCTTTGGGTAGCTTAGGGGACACTTGTCATGCATCCAAACTCCCTCCAAAAAAATTAAGACCATCCAATCGAAAAACCAAGGGTTAAGGTGGGAGAAACCTAACCTAAGAGAGATTCTTCATTATTCACTCTCCCTCAACTCTCCCTCAACTCTCCTCCAGCCTTCAACCTTCCAAAAATTTTTCCCATCTTCTCCAACAATTTCTAAGGCTTTATCAAGCCTCTTCCCACCATTTCCAAGCCTCAAATCACTATTTTAGTGAGGAGAGAGCATTCTAGAGAGAGAAAGAGAATTTTTAAACACAACTTTTAATCCACAAAAATCTAGCTCTCGGTGTCTTTATAAAAGTTGTAGAGGATCACTGCAGCTTTCCAATGAGACCAAGATCTCAAAAATCTGACAGTTGGATTATAAGTTATGCTCATTTGAAATTTATAATTCAATTTAAAACTGCTAAACAATTTCATTCCATGGGGTCTCCAAACTCTAGGTAATGAAAGTTCATGTTCTCATGAGTCTATGTTTCAAATTTCGTTAAATTTTGACAAGTATTTTGAAAGTTATGAGCATTTAAATTTTCTAGTTCATTTTGAACTTAAACTGCCTTGATCGATCTCGGCTAAGGGTGTCAATATTGGTCCCGCCCGAAAACTCGATCCGAACCCGACCCGAAAATTTTGGGTCTGGGTTGACCCGAACCCGAAATGGGTCAGGTTCAGGTCTGAAAAACCCACCAGTTTGTAAAACCGGGTTGGGTTCGGGTTGACCCAGGAACCTGGGAATGACCCGGAATGACCAGCTGCCTGCACTGCCCGCACTGCCCGCGAAGTCACGTTCGCATCATGTTACTCTGAACCTCGATGTCGCTGCCCGCACTGCCGCGTCACCTGCTCGCGACAGTGCGTCACGTCGCGTCACGTTGCCTGCCCACTCTGCCAGCGATGTCGCTGCCCACTCTGCCAAGCGAGTGCGCCACGCTGCTGCCGGCCTGCGGCCTTGCGGCGTAACCCTGCTGTCGCGCGCTGCTACCGACCTGCCGCGAGAGCGCGATGCGTGACCACGGTGCCTGCCCCGTTGCCGCGCTGCAGCCTTGCTGTCGCGTCGTGTGTGGGAAATCGACCCAAAGCGGGTCGGGTCGGGTTGACCCGAACCCGAACAGTGCTGGGTCAATTTCGGGTTCGACCAGAACCTGACTCATGACCCGAAATTGACACTCCTAATCTCGGCCATCCAATTTTCTATCTTTCTCAATCGAACGGCTCGAGGTTAGTGATGACGTGGATATGTGATTGATAAATAGCACTTCGCATGTCAAAATGCCACACGCCGCTACTGTTTTGGCGCCGATCATTGCCAATGATTGGCGCGGTTATTAATGGACTTAAAAATTCAAAAAAAAAGTCATAACTTTTAAAATTCATAGTAAATTCATTTATCCATGAAATTAACTATTTTTGGGCTCGTTGGAAAGATAATTTAGCCTAGTATTTATTAAAATTAATTTTGAATTGATTTGATTACTGGATTGTGAGATATTTCTATTTCTTTAAAATCAAGTTTTTTTTTATTTTCTCACAATCCAGTGGTCAATTGAGCCCCAAATTTTGGTGAAAGGTATTTGGGTATCTTAGGCATATACTATAATTTTCTTAGGTTTAGATACCCATTGAATTACTGTGATGTGAATTTTAAAAGTAATGGGTCCATTTTGGACCCAAAACTTTGAAAATTCATAACTCCATTTTTTTGTAGAATTAGATTGCATAATTTGTGTGGTAGGATTGCATATGTATCAAGGTTAGACACACCAAATTTAAATCCTATTTGAACAGTAGAGACACCTAGGAAAAATAATTAAGGAAAAGTCTAGAAAATTTAGAAACTTCCTAGGGGATTCTACACACACCCAATAGGGGTGAAACTTGAACATAGAAAACTTAGTGATATAATGAACCTTAGGGTCAAATTTCATTGAATTTGGAGGTCATTAAGTTAGAAAATTAATTACCCAAAGTTTCAGCCCTTTAAAGACCTAAAAAATTCAAAAAATTGTAATAAATCCAAATAAACTCAAAAAAATATAAATAATATCTCAAACTGACCAAAACTTAGCCCTCTATCTAAGAAAAATAAAAGAACCTTGATTGGACTACTAATTCAACTTTAATTTGACTTTTAATAAAAATTAATAATTAATTAAATAAATTAATTAAAAATTATTTAAAATCCAAAATAATTTCCAAACACATGGAGACACTCCCATGGGTCATTCCTGGCCTTTGGGATTGGTTCCATGCGGTTTGGGATGAGTTTGGATCAAAATGATCAAAACCTTCCTAATTAGGCAATTTTAAAAATTTAATAATTAGTGAAACTTTGAAAATACATAACTAATTATAGAAAAATTTAAATTAAACAAACTTAGTGTCAATCAAATCCAATTGAGGTCTAGTATTTTCTAAAAATGTCAAACCTCCAAAATCTAGTCAAGGTTAAAAAGTCAATCTTTTGGTCAACCGTAGTTCAAATATAGGTCCGAACTTCAAAAAATCATAACTTTTCATAGAAAACTCCAAATTGAGTGTGCTAATAGTCAAACTACTCATCATAAGGTCTAATATGTATTTAAAATCTAAAATTTACAAAATGAGCTTCAAATTAAAAAGCCAACTTTTGGACCCTTTAATTAATATAATTAAATAATTCCAATAATTTCTAAAAATCTAATAATTCATTAAAATTCCAAAACACTTTAATTCGATTAATAAAACACTCAACCAACACTCAAATACATAACAGCCACTCCAAAGATAAAGTTTATTTGATGGATTACTCTGGGCTGCGGGGCTAAGTGTCATAAGGAGGCATAGTTCCTCGAGCCTGGTGGCACAACGCCACGAATAAATTTAATAGAGTGTTAAACATCAAAATTAAGTTACTTTTAATTACTTAACCAAATTAAAACCCTTCATTCAACTACATCAGCATGATTTTTAGGATGGACTACTCCAGGCTACAGGGCTAAGTGTCCTAAGGAGGCCTGGTTCCTCGAGCCTAGAGGCACAACGCCACGAACCTATTGATGGAAAATATAAAATAATTTAACTTTTAAAACTAGTTATTAATTTACTTAATTAATATTAATTGATCTTTAATTTCTAATAAATTAAATCAATTTAATCAACCCCAATTGCTACTGGTAACTCAGGCCTACGAGGCTATTAACTTAACCCCAAGGAAGGTGAAATAGACTTCATGGCTTCGATCAGCAACAATGGTAGCAATCATTTAACAATTAAAATGCATTTAAATCAAACTTTAACACATTAATACTTAAACTCGAACATAAAGTTCCTTTAGCTTTTAACAAACTCAAATATTAAACAACTTCAACAAATTACCCATCCTAGGATCTACCTCAGCCACACGACCTTCTACACGCACTTTAGATGATTTGCTAGGACAACCAACTCTAGATCTAGGCTAGGCTGGTGTTTACTTTTTTACTGTGTGTCGGGTTTTTCGAGTTTTCATTGCATGTTGTGATTGAAATTGATTGATATATTTGTTTACTTTTACTGCACTCTGTAGATTGATGTGATGGGCGACTAGATTACCCTTGGGTTAGGAACGATCTGGATGCTCACTGAATTTTTTGCAGGTGGCCACGCTCGTGCAGGGTAATAAAGGGGGCTAAATAAATAATAAATATAAATACTATAGGTGCTTCAGCTGCTTAGCCCCCAAATAAAAAGAGCATGACCAAGTGTGTTTACTTTTATATGCACATATATATAACTGCTTGGGATGTATTTTAATATTTAAATGCTTAGGATAACCCTACAGGAGAGTCTAGAATTTTCATTTTCATATTTATATAATTTATTTGAGTATTGAGTTGTGAAAATAGCACTTTGAGTTTTGGATACATAGATCCAAAGATTGGATTCCAAAGAGGAAAGGAAACCCCTTTGGGGGATAGTCCTTATCCATTTGGAACTCCAAATTTGGATCACTTTACTACCGAAAGTGGAAAGAGTAACCTCCCCCTCGAGGAAAGAGTTCTCTTTTCCATCTGGGTATCCAGCCACGAAGAATCCAAGGAGCTCAAAGAGGAGAAGACTGAGCAGTTGAAGACAAAGAATATCCCACTCAAAGTCACTTGCATCTGTATTAGGATTAGAATCAGGGTTGTTGTTAGTGGTGCCCGGCCACTTTTAATTTCTATAAATTTGGGTTGTAATAAGCAATGAAATTTGCCTATTGACATTTATTTAATTAGTTTGATTATTTAAAGTGTTTTAATTTGATTTGATTGCGTATAGGGTTGCCTGCTTTTCTTAGTTTTTTGGTGATTGCATGTCGTTCTTTTTGATTTAGCCTGGATTCGATCGGAGGCTCGTGAGGGTACGAAAAATTCATCTACTTAAACTTTAATAAAAAAATTTAAGATAATATAGAAACTCTAAAGCTTTTAAGAAGTAAGCTCGGGACCGCCAGGAGTTCTCATTTCATAATTACTGCATTATTCTTTTTCTTTGTTAGGCACCTCCATGCCTGCGGGTTCTGGCAGACCACCTGACCTATGAGGGTGCAGTTCTGTCCAAGGGGATCTGTGCATCTTTAGGATAAAATCTATTTTTAAGCTTTTTTTTTAAATTGCTTCATTCCATTTTAAAGCATTTAATAGAGTCGATCAGCATGCATTGTATTAGAAATCAATTTAAAAAGTGTGTCTAAAATTTTAGTTGTATTTATTTTAGCATTTTCACCCAACATAAGTCTAGGGGCCACTTAGGAAAATCTCTAGATGTCGGCTCCAACTCTCAAAAACTTTAATAAAAATATCCTACCACTCTTGCTTCAAAATGACTTAACTCATGGATTTTAATCGCCTAGGTGGTTAGCTGACTCCCCAATCCATGCCAGGGTAAGTCTAGGTTTTGCACTTTATTAGTTAGGTTCGGACTACTATGTTCCAGTGTCTAAATTTAGAGTTAGGATCCGATGCAGATTTCTTTTGAGTCATAAGACCCCAACCTCCAGGGAATATAATCTTAAAATTCTAATAAAATACTCAACTCAAATTAAATCTTCTCTTAATCCAAAATTTAAAGCCCAACACTTAACCTAGGATGGGATACGTCTGAATTATTTTTCAGAATCCTAAAGTGTCCCCTATTCTTCTTCCTTTGATTCCAAAATAAGTGTTCAATCCCATTTGAAATTCTAATTTCATCTCTTTGATATCATTCCTAGAAAATCTCTAAACAAAATTTCTGCAATTATTCTAATCGAGAGTTTTCGTAGGAGACTCCGGTCTCCTACGATGTAATTAACTACGAGGGCTTATGCTCATAGAAGATTTAGAACCAACATCTGATTTTTCAAAACAAAATTTTAAAACTCAATTAGTCCTCTTTGGGAAAGTTAAATTACTAACGATCGTTATCGTTATGTTTGAACGATTATTAACAAATGATATCTTCTCCCTTTAGGGAGATATATCTTTTATTAAAATGATTTTGAATATGAAATTAATGATCACTTCCCTTGATTATCGTAGCTTAATATTTGACTGAACTTTATTTTGACCCTTCAACGCCATACAAAGTTCTCTCTTAAATCTAGTTATGATATTCAAGATAAAATTTATAATTCTAAATCTGAATCCCATCCTAAAATTTTATTTCCACCTCCCGAGGTGATATACTATTTCTAATGGGATTTTTAATTTTAGAATTGAAAATTTTAATATCAATTTAAATTTTTCAAAGAAAATTAAACTTTTCAAAACCCGCTTTCAAACACCAACAAAAAATGGCGACCACGGTGGGACTAAATCTCTCTTTCCATCTTTAATAATGGTGAAATTTTACTACATCAGTAGTTTTGACTACCTTTCTTCCATTGGTCCCTCTATCCATTTCTCCCTTGGGTGAGTGTGGCCAACATAAAAGAGAAAAATACATGTCAAAAAGAGAGGTGAGCGAGAAAACTCTATCTAAGTCAGGCTTTGACATTTTGCCTCCAAGTTAATTGGTAGAGCAAAAGCATCAAGCCAAATCTTTTAAAATCTTCCTATAAATGTTACAAACTTACATATCCAAATAAATCTCAAGTATGCTAAGTTTCACATTATACGGAAGACCCTTCAGTCTCAAAATCAAACTTCAAATTTCCTTAGCAAATTTGGGCTTTGACATTTCACCCCCAAGTTGATTGGTGGAATGAAAGAGTCAAGCCCAATCTTTGAGATTTTTTATGTCAATTTTGTAAACCTACATGTTCAAGAGAAATCTCACATGTTGAGTTTCAAAATTTGAAGAAGATCCATTCAATTTCAATACAAGTTTGATCTCAATTTCAACTTCAAAATCAAAGCTTTAACATTTCACCCTAAGTTAGTTGGTGGAATGAGAGAGTCAAGCCCAATTCTCTATATTTTTTTATCAATTTTGTGAACCTTCATGTTGGGTGAAAACTCAACATTTTGAGTTTCCAAATTTGAAGAAAATCAATTAATTTTAAGATTCAAATTCTATTTCAAAATCAACTGATTCAAGTCACCTTTCCTTAACTCTGGGAAATGAAACATACTCAAATGGCTGGAAAACTTACTTACACATCACGCAGCAGCGCGATCATAGAAGAACTACCTGCATATAGTCAATAGAAAGTTGTTGAGGCTAGAAAAATGGCTAAGTCAGAAGGCTTATAGCAAGTCAAATCAGAGGCCAATTGAGAGTCGCTGCCCCTTACACATGCCCCCTCTTTGGTGGAAGTCACTTCCACCCTCCTCCGATTACTCAAGGAAGGGAGGTTGTGAGAACGAGAGTGTGATCTCCACTGTGCCCTTTTGACTACTGTATAGAAAAGATCTACTAAACCAGAAATGAGCAATCACCAGCAATAGACTATAGGCCCCCAATTGAGGGTTATGACCCATCCACTCTACCAGATGATGTTAGGTCACATTAGTGCTCCACTACATCTATAGAGGATAAGGTATATAAATCGTCTGGGGTGTCACTCTCATAATTGCTATGTCATTATTAATTAGGGAGGGAATAATGATGGATTTGAAATCTTATCAGATAGTGACACCATTTGAATTTAACTTCTAAAGGGGTCCTATTGTGATAGTGCAGACCCCACAAGAGTATCTTCCTTCTAAAAGATTGTAGAAATATAATTATATACTGATAGGGTCTTGCCACCTAGACTTATAAATTTTGAGGAAAATATACCACTTCTCAAGTATAATGGGTCTGAATTTTCAAGATAGTTGATTCACCTTTTTAATGAAGATTGACCTCTACTTTAAATCAAAAATAGAAGAGAGTTATAGTTGATTCCACTGGGTACGTAAAGGCCCCTCCCTCCCACCACTTCTGTGGATTGATTTGACTTTTGAATTAAAATCTATATCAAACTTAAGTTGGTTTTTGAAATAAAGATCTTCTCCATCTTCTCATAATTTTCTATCTTAATAGGTGCCTCTTGCATGCTTTACATCTATTCAATGACTTTCCCAGTCAAGCTCATTTTCTTATTAAAAGATTGGGTTCGATCTTGGGATTATTCTTCCTTGTATGAGAGAATGGATTTTCTTCTCTTATACTTGCGATATAATCCTAGTTAAAAAAAAAGAGCAATCATTTTAAGGGTTTTAAAGGAGATGAAGCCTCTTGAAAAAAAAAGATAAAAAGAAGCGCAAAGTGCGACAAAAATAATTAAAAGATGCGTAAAGTGCACCAAAATCAAACAAAAGATGCACAAAGTGCGCCAAGAAATCAAAAGATGTGCAAAGCACATCACAAAAAAAATAAAGAAAGAGGCTTCCCTCATTTTAATACTTAAATCTCAAAGAGCCCGATCACCCTTAATAGCTTGACTTTGAAAAATCTTGAACCAAGATTTATCGTCATGCATGGACAGTCTATCAGATACAAAAAGAGTCATGTAAGAGAATTGGAAAGAATAAATTTCTCTCTCCAACTTAAACCTTTTTAAATCAATTTTAATTTAAAAATATATAAGGGAGAACCTAGTTCCTAGTTCAATTTTTATGAAACTTGATCTGGGTCAACAGAATTCAAACCCTTAGCCCTTTTTGGATTAGTTGGAGTCACTCTCCTTCTCACTGTAAATGTGAATTTGTTCCCACTTGTCATTCTGATAGGGTCCAAATGGTTAAGAGGAAATTTTCAATAAAAAGAATGAAATTTCTACTCATGATAAGGATCCAAATCTTATTTTTGAGAGATATATGTGATTCCTTATATATGGGCATCATTTTCTTTAAAATCCACTCTATAAAATAACACTCTGTGATGGGTCCAAGATTGTTCTTGTCTAGAGGTGTGTTTTACATCACTAGAAATTGCTTTTCAAAATTGTGTCACAACTGAGTAGAGTGGCTGACTTTAATTAGAGGAGCTTAAGGGCCTCAAAGAAGGTTATTTTTAAGCTCAAGAAAATTTGAAATCATATAAGTCCCGAATGATTCAAGCTCATGATAAATTGTGTCACCTCAGGACTTCCCAAGTAGGAGACTTGGCCGTAGTCCTTTGGAGACCAATTTTAGTTCGTCATAAGATTGATGAAAACTTTGAATCAATGTTGATTGGATCATTCACCTTAGAGATGATCTATGAGGGAGGTTCATGTCAATTAATCAATTTTGAAAGATGCCACTTGATGTTTTTAATATTGGGGCGGCTCTTCAACAAGTACCATGCCTGATGAGTATCAAATTAAACATCAAAATTGCCTCTCTAAACTAAAAGAAATCAAATTAAATCCAAAAATTGTCCAATCAATCGACTCCCAATTTTCTTCTCCTTTAGGATAGGGTTCTTCCTTTCCTTAAGATTAGACGTGCTAGTGGTGGAGTATGCCTTTTGTGGCACCATCCTAGCTCCCTCCTAGTTTCAATCCTCTGTGATGGGCCAATTTCTACCCCCATCATATGATCACTCATTAGTGGTGGAGTACGCCCTTCGTGGCACCATCCTAGTTTTAATCCAATTACGATCCTCTGTGTGGAGCAAGCTTCCTCCCCACATGATCATCCGCTAGTGGTGGTCCCTTCGTGGCACCATCCTAGTTTCAATCTAGTTTTAACCTTCTGTGTGGAGCAAGCTTCCTCCCCACATGATTATCCTAATTAATTTATCTATTAGGTGTAAGTCTTCTATTAGCATCTTATAGACCTAAGGTTGGGTGATGCCCTCCTTAGACCCGAGGTTAGGTGATGCCTATCTTGGTTTCCAAGTTAATTTGTCTATTAGGTGTAAGTCTTCTGTCAGCATCCTATAGACCTAAGGTTGGGTGATGCCCTCCTTAGACCCAAGTTAGGTGATGCCTGCCTTGGTTTCCCAATTAATTCGTCTATTAGGTATAAGTCTTCTATCAGCATCCTATAGACCTAAGGTTGGGTGATGCCCTCCTTAGACCCGTGGTTAGGTGATGCCTGCCTTGGTTTCCTAGCTAATTCATCTATTAGGTGTAAGTCTTCTATCAACAACCTATAGACCTAAGGTTGGGTGATGCCCTCCTTAGACCCGAGGTTAGGCGATGCCTACCTTGGTTTCCCAATTAATCTATCTATCAGGTGTAAGTCTTCTATCAGCATCCTATAGACCTAAGGTTGGGTGATGCCCTCCTTAGACCCGAGGTTAGGTGATGCCTACCTTGGTTTCCCAGTTAATTTATTTATTAGGTGTAAGTCTTCTATCAGCATCCTATAGACCTAAGGTTGGGTGATGCCCTCCTTAGACCCGAGGTTAGGTGATGCCTACCTTAGTTTTCCAGTTAATCTATCTATTAGGTGTAAGCTTCTATCAGCATCCTATAGACCTAAGGCTGGGTGCTGCCCTTCCTTAGACTTCCAAAAATCCACTTCATCCTTTCAATTTGGTCAACGCCAATATGTGTACTAGAACTTCATTCTACTACACATATTGGGGGTCCATTTGTTGACCTCATTTTTGTATGAGGTAACTAGGACCCACTTGGGTTTCTTTTTAGTGACCTAATGATGAGGAGATTTCCACCCCTCTATCATAAAAGTTCTAATAAAGACCTAATTCAATCCCAATCAAACTAAGCTCTACCTTTCAACTAAATCTTTAATCTAGCCTTCGATCAACATTCAATCAAATTTCAAAATCATACCCAATTAATTTTAATCTTTCATTTGATTTCCATTGATATGAATGGGTCAAGTTCAATCATTTAATTCTTAAATCCAACCCAAATCCAACATTCTAAATCAAATCATCAAGGTCAAGGACCTAGGTCCTGAAACCCTTTATGGGTGAACTTTCTATCACCTAGAAACCCAGTCAAGTGACCTCCAAATCTTGATTCGTCAATTTCATATTGTCCAGACATGTCTCTTAGACCAATCCTCCAAATTTGAGTTCAATCCAACACTCATAGCCCCTCAAACTGAATCATTTCCCAAAGGCTACAAAACCTTCAGTTATTTACAGCCTATGCCACTGGACTTGCTATCTAGAGCAATTTGACCTTGGGACCCTCTCCAAACCCTCCAATCACAGACATGACTTTTTCTATGATTGGTTGACCAGTAAATTATACTTTTTCAGACCCAGTTTGACCCAGTGTTGACCAGGGGTCAAAATGACCAAAATGCCCTTTATAGGGATTTTTGGTTTTTTCCCCAAAGTTCAACATGACCTTCCCATATCAATATTCAAAACCTATTCCAATGGATCCTAAACATCATTAGGAATACATTTGACCCAAACTCAAATCTTGGTTTGGCCTGGTTGACCAAGTCAACCAAGGTTGACCAAAAATGCCCCTTAAGGTTTCAAATGTCAATTTCAATCCAAATGACCTTACTAATGTATGAAACTACCTCCATTGATCTCAAAATACTCTTTTGAATCTTTTGACCCAAAGTCAACCCACATTTTGACCAGGTTGACCAACCCAACCATGGTTGACCAAATCAACCATTAACCTACATTAAGGTCAATTTTAATGCTTGAACCCATTTTAAATCAAATTAATCCCTCAAAATAATTCAATTGGACACCATTGACATGTCCAAAGCTTTCCAAGTCAAGCTCCCCCTTGGATTGACTTGGTCAACCTATTTGGAGGGGTCAAAACCCTCTCCAAACCCCTTTAAACCCATGAGAAAGAGCCAAATCATGGCCACATCACCATGACACCTTAGAAAACCTTTGTCTCAATCCAAAACCTACTCAAACCTGCTAGAAAAAATAGACCATTTTCCTTTCTTAAGAGGCCCTAAGCCAACCCCCTAAACCAAGCCAAGCATTGGTTCATCCAAGTGGGGGAAAAGGTGTGGTCCCTTTTTTCCATGGACCAAGAGAGGTCACACTCACCACCAACCCTATTCCATAGCTTTGGGTAGCTTAGGGGACACTTGCCATGCATCCAAACTCCCTCCAAACAAATCAAGACCATCCAATCCAAAAACCAAGGGTTAAGGAGGGAGAAACCTTTCACTCTCCCTCAACTCTCCCTCTACTCTTCTCCATCCTTCAACCTTTCAAAACCCTTTCCCATCTTCTCCAATCATTTTTAAGGCTTTCTCAAGCCTCTTCCCACCATTTCCAAGCCTCAAATCACTATTTTAGTAAGGAGAGAGCATTCTAGAGAGAGAAAGAGAATTTTTTAATACAACTTTTGATCCACAAAGATCTAGCTCTTGGTGTCTTCATCAAAGTTGTAGAGGATCACTGTAGCTTTCCAATGAGCCCAATATCTCAAAAATCTGACGGTTGGATTGAACGTTATGCTCATTTTAAATTTATATTTTAATTTGAAACTGCTAAAAAAATTCATTGCATGGGGTCTCCGAACTCTAGGCAATGAAAGTTCATGTTCCCATTAGTCTATGTTTCAAATTTTGTTAAATTTTGACCAGTATTTTGAAAGTTATAAGTATTTCAATTTTCTAGTTCATTTTGAACTAAAGCGGCCTTGATCGATCTAGGCCGTCCGATTTTCTATCTTTCTCGATCGGACGGCTCGAGGTTAGTGATGGCGGGGATAGGTGATTGATAAACAGCACTTCGCATGTCAAAATGCCACACGCCGCCACCGTTTTGGCGCCGATCATTGCCAATGATTGGCGCCGGTTATTAAGGGACTTAAAAATTCAAAAAAATAGTCATAACTTTCAAAATTCATAGTAAATTTATTTCTTCACCAAATTATGTGTTTTTGGGCTCGTTGGAAAGATAATTTAGCATAGTATTTATTAAAATTAATTTTGAGTTGATTTGATTATTGGATTGTGAGATATTTCTATATCTTTGAAATCAGTTTTTTGTGATTTTCTCACAATCCAGTGGTCAATTGAGCCCCAAATTTTGGTGGAAGGTATTTGGGTATCTTAGGCATGCACTATAATTTTCTTAGGTTCAGATACCCATTGCGGTCAATTGATGTGAATTTTAAAAGTAATGGGTCCATTTTGGACCAAAAATTTTGAAAATTCATAACTCCATTTTTTTGAAGAATTAGATTGCATAATTTGTGTCGTATGGTTGCATATGTATCAGGGTTATACACACTAAATTTCAAGCCTATTTGAACAGTAGAGATACCTAGGAAAAATAATTAAGGAAAAGTCTAAAAAATTTAGAAACTTCCTAGGGGATTCTACGCGCACCCAATAGGGGTGAAACTTGAACATAGGAAACTTAGTGACATGATGAACCTTAGGTCAAATTTCATTGAATTTGGAGGTCATTAAGTTAGAAAATTAATTACTCAAATTTTCAGCCCTTTTAAGGACCCAAAAAATTCAAAAAAATATAATAAATCCAAATTATCTCAAAAAAATATAAATAATATCTCAAACAGACCAAAACATAGCTCTCTACCTAAGAAAAATAAAAACCCCTTGATTGGACACCTAATTCAACTTTAATTTAACTTTTAATGAAAATTAATAATTAATTAAATTAATTAATTAAAAATCATTAAAAATCCAAAATAATTTCCAAACATATGGAGACACTCCCATGGGTTATTCCTGGCCTTTGGGATTGATTCCATGCAGTTTGGGATGAGTTTGGATCAAAATGATCAAAACCTTCCTAATTAGGCAAATTTAAAAATTCAATAATTAGTGAAAATTTGAAAATGCATAACTAATTACAGAAAAATCTAAATTGAACAAACTTAGTGTCAATCAAATCCTATTAAGGTCTAATATTTTCTAAAAATCTCAAACCTCCAAAATCTGGTCAAGGTTAAAAAGTCAACCTTTTGATCAAACGTAGTTTAAATCTAGGCCCGAACTTCAAGAAATCATAACTTTTCATAAAAAATCCAAATTGAGTGTGCTAATAGTCAAACTACTCATCATAAGGTCTGATATTTATTAAAAATCTGAAATTTATAAAATGAGCTTCAATTTGAAAAGCCAACTTTTGGATCCTTTAATTAACATAATTAAATAATTCCAATAATTTCTAAAAATCTTATAATTCATTAAAATTCCAGAAAACTTTAATTCAATTAATAAAATACTCAACCAACACTCAAATATATAATAACCACTCCAAAGATGAAGTTTATTAGATAGACTACTCCAGGCTACGGGGCTAAGTGTCATAGGGAGGCCTGGTTCCTCGAGCCTAGTGGCACAACGCCACGAATGGATTCAATGGAGTGTTAAACATCAAAATTAAGTTACTTTTAATTAATTAACCAAATTAAAACTCTTAATTTAACTACATCAGTAAGGTTTTTAGGATGGACAATTCCGGGCTACGGGGCTAAGTGTCCTTAGGAGGCCTGGTTCCTCGAGCCTGGTGGCACAACGCATGAACCTGTTGATGGAAAATATAAAATAATTTAACTTTTAAAATCAGTAATTAGTTTACTTAATTAATATTAATTGATCTTTAATTTTTAATAAATTAAATCAACTTAATCAACCTCGATTGCTACTGGGTAACCCAAGCCTACGGGGCTATTAACTTAGCCCCAAAGAAGGTGAAATAAACTGCATGGCCTCGGTGAGCAACAAAGGTATCAATTATTTAATAATTAAAATGCATTTAAATCAAATATTAACTCATTAATACATAAACTTGAACATAAAGTTTCTTTAGCTTTTAACAAACTCAAACATTAAATAACTTCAACAAATTACCCATCCTAGGATCTACCTCAGCTACACGACCTTCTACACGCACTTTAGATGGTTTTCTAGGACAACCAACTCTAGATCTAGGCTAGGCCGGTGTTTAATTTTTTACTATGTGCCAGATTTTTTGAGTTTTCATTACATGTTATGATTGAAATTGATTGATGTATTTGTTTACTTTTACTGCACTCTGTGGATTGATGTGATGGGCGACTAGATTACCCTTAGGTTAGAAACAATCAGGATGCTCACTGAATTTTTTGCAGCTGGCCACGCTCGTGCAGGGTAATAAAATGGACTAAATAAATAATAAATATAAATGCTACATGTACTTTAGCTTCTTATCCCCTAAATAAAAAGAGCATGGCCAAGTGTGTTTACTTTTATATGCACATATATATAACTGCTTGGGATGTATTTTAATATTTAAATTCTTAGGATAACCCTGCAGGAGAGTCTAAAATTTTTTATTTTCATATTTAGGTAATTTATTTGAGTATTGAGTTGTGAAAATAGTACTTTGAGTTTTGGATACATAGATCCAAAGATTGGATTCCAAAGAGGAAAGGATACCCATTTGGGGGATAGTCCTTATCCATTTGGAACTCCAAATTTGGATCACTTTACTACCCAAAGTGGAAAAAGTAATCTCCCCCTCGAGGAAAGAGTTCTCTTTTCTATTTGGGTATCTAGCCACGAAGAATCCAAGGAGCTCAAAGAGGAGAAGACCGAGGAGTTGAAGACAAAGAATATCCCACTCAAAGTCACTTGCGTCTGTATTAGGATTAGAATCCGGGTTGTTGTCAGTGGTGCCCGACCACTTTTAATTTCTGTAAATTTGGGTTGTAATAAGCAAGGCAATTTGCCTATGGATATTTATTTATTTAGTTTGATTATTTAATATATTTTAATTTGATTTGATTTCGTATAGGGTTGCCTGTTTTTCTTAGTTTTTTGGTGATTGCATGTCGTTCTTTTTAATTTAGCCTGGATTCGATCAGAGGCTCGTGAGGGTACGAAAAATTCTTCTACTTAAACTTTAATAAAAAAATTTAAGATAACATAGAAACTCTAACGCTTTTAAGAAGTAAGCCCGGGAATGCCGGGAGTTCTCATTTCATAATTACTGTATTATTCTTTTTCTTTGTTAGGCACATCCCCGCTTGCGGGTTCTGGCAGACCACCTGGCCTATGAGGGTGCAGTTCTGTTTAAGGGGATCTATGCATCTTTAGGATAAAATCTATTTTTAAGCTTTTTTTTTAAATTGCTTCATTCTATTTTAAAGCATTTAATCGATTCGATCAGCATGCATTGCATTAGAAATCAATTAAAAAAGTGTGTCTAAAATTTTAGTTGTATTTATTTTAGTATTTTCACCCAACATAAGTCTAGGGGCCACTTAGGACAATCTCTAGATGTCGGCTCCAACTCTAAAAAACTTTAATAAAAATATCCTACCACTCTTACATCAAAATGACTTGACTCATAGATTTTAATCGCCTAGGTGGTTAGCTGGCTCCCCAATCCAGGCTGGGGTAAGTCCAGGTTTTGCACTATATTAGTTAGGTTCGGACTACCGTATTCCAATGTCCAAATTTAGAGTTAGAATCTGAGGCAGATTTTTTTTTTGAGTCATAAGACCCCAACCTCTGGGGAATATAATCCCAAATTTCTAATAAAATACTCAACTCAAATTAAATCTTCTCTTAATCCAAAATTTAAAGCCCAACACTTAACCTAAGATGGGATACTTCTGAATTATTTTCAGAATCCTAAAGTTTCCCCTACTCTTCTTCCTTTGATTCCAAAATAAGTGTTCAATCTTGTTCCAATCCCATTTGAAATTCAATTTCATCTCTTTGATATCATTCCTAGAAAATCTCTAAACAAAATTTCTGTCATTATTCTAATCGACAGTTTTCGTAGGAGACTTCGGTCTCCTACGATGTAATTAACTACGAGGGCTTGCACTCGTAGGAGATTTAGAATCCACATCTGATTTTTCAAAAATAATTTTTAAAACTCAATTAGTCATCTTTGGGAAAGTTAAATTACTTACGATCGTTATCGTTATGTTAGAACGATTATTAATAAATAATATCTTCTCCATTCGGGGAGATATATCTTTTTTTAAAATGATTTCGAATATGAAATTAACGATCACTTCCCTTGATTATCGTAGCTTGATATTTGACTGAACTTTATTTTGACCCTTCGGGGCCATACAAAGTTCTCTCTTAAATCTGGTTATAATATTCAATATAGAATTTATAATTCTAAATCTGAACCCCATCCTAAAATTTTATTTCCACCTCCCGAGGTGGTATACTTTTTCTAATGGCATATTCAATTTTAGAATTGAAAATTTTAACATCAATTTAAATTTTCCAAAGAAAACTAAACTTTTCAAAACCCGCTTTCAAACACCAACAGTAATCACCTCATACGATAAGATTAGAAATAGAACAACAGGTGTTCGCTAAAACTAAGAAGCTTATAGAAGATAATTTCATTCATCAAGGGAAGTACCCTACTTGGCTCGCCAATATTATTCCAGTCCGAAAGAAAAGTGGATAGATTCGTGTCAGTATCAATTTCCATGATTTAAATAAGGCATGTCCTAAGGATGATTTTCCTCTTTCTATCCCCTAGCATATGGTGGACATAGAATCATCCCATAGTATTTTCTCCTACATGGATGATTCATCTGGTTATAACCAGATAAAGATGGACCCCGAGGAGGAGAAGTTTACTGTATTTTGTACACCTATTGGTGTATTTTACTACAAGGTGATGCCCTTCGGTCTCAAGAATGCCGGGGCCACCTATCAACGTGCTATGACTGTTAACTTCGACGAGATGATATACGAGCAAGTTGAATGCTATGTGGATGATTTAGTAGTCAAAAGTAAGGTCCGTGTAGATCACCTTCGAGATCTACGAATCATTTTTGAGCACCTGCGTAAGTATGATATAAAGATGAACCCTTTGAAATATGTATTTGGGGTCAGTGCAAGAAAGTTCCTAGGGTTTATAGTCCGTTACTGAGGCATTGAGATTGATCATTCCATGATAAAAGCTATAGTGGACTTAAAACCTCCTAAGTGCCTTACCTAGCTAAGGTCTTTTCAAGAAAAACTTACCTTCCTGCGGAGATTTATCTCCAATCTGTCTGGTAGGTGTCACCCCTTTGCTGCCCTAGCAAAGAAGGATGCCCGCTTTTATTGGGATGAGCATTATCATGAGGCCTTTGAGAGTATAAAGCGCTACCTGATGAACCCCCATATTTTAGCTGCACCCATCCCAGGGAGGCCGTTAATTCTTTATACTACGGCCCTGGATGAGTCTTTGGGTGCACTGTTGGCTCAAGAGAATGAGGAAGGCAAGGAAAATGCCTTGTACTACCTCAGTAGACGGTTGATACCTGTAGAGCTAAAGTACCCAGTGATGAAAAAGCAATGTCTAGCATTGATCTTCGTGGTACAGAAGTTTAGGCATTATATGCTTTCACATAAAGTTAACCTGATCTCTCGAGTCAACCCTTTGCAGTATTTGATGACCCGTCCGACCTTATCAGATCATTTGGCACTATGGTCTATGATCCTACTGTTGTTCGATATTACTTTTGTCCTTCAGCGGGTCGTCAAAGGATAAGCTCTAGCTGATTTTCTTACTGCTCACCCGATCCCTGCAGATTCCTCACTCAATGATGATCTACCTAACGAACTAATCATGAGTGTGGATGAACAGGAGTCCCCTACTTGGGAGTTCTACTTTGATGGTGCATCATCAGTTAAAGCCTTAAACCCGAATGAAACTCTTATAATTAGGGTAAGTTTGGGCCTCATTTTTGTATCACCTGAAGGTCACACTCTGAGATATTCTTACAGTCTTTCAGAACCTCATACTAACAACGAAGCTGAGTACGAAGCTCTGATTTTGGGATTGGAGTTAGCCATTCAGATGAATGTCATGTAGGTAAAAATCTTTGGAGACTCACAACTGATCATAAATCAAGTAGTAGAAGTCTACAAAGTACTTAAGCCTGAGCTCTTCTCCTATCATAACAAGGCAATGGAGCTCCTATGTTTGATTCCTAAAGTAACTTTGGCTAAAATCCCTAGATCTGTAAATGATAAGGCAGATACATTAGCCAAGTTAGCAAAGGAATTGATTGGCCCAACTGGCAAACCACTACCTATCATTATCCAGTATCGTCAAGCCCTATATTTGAGGAAGAGTCAGATTAGAGAGTACCTTTTATAGAATATTTGAAGTATGGCAAGCTTCCAGATGATAGATCCCTCGTAGCTCAAATCAGAGAAAGCGCTCTATCATTCACTTATGTGAACAACATCTTGTATCGACGATCTTTTGACCAAATGTGATTATGTTTCCTTAATAATGAGGAAGCTCACAAGGTCATGGATGAGATACATGAAGGTCTTCTCGATGCTCATCAGTCCGGACTAAAAATAAAAGGCAGAGTTAAATGCCTTGGTTACTATTAGTCGACTATGATTCGTGATTGCATGAAGCACGCTAGAAGGTGCCAACAGTGCCAAATTTATGGCACGGTGATTCACTAAACCCCTAATCCAATGCACCCTACTGTATCATCTTGGCCATTTGATGGCTAGGGAATGAATGTAGTGGGTCATATCGACTCTCCTTCCTCTAAGGGTCATAGGTTCATTTTAGCTGTCACTGATTACTACTCTAAGTGGGCAGAGGCTGTGCCACCTAAAGAAGTTAAATATGAAGATGTGATGTGTTTCTTTAGTGATCACATTGTTTATCGCTTTGGTTTCCAGCACCGTATCATCTCGAATAACGGTCATCGTTTAGAAGTGCCAAGATTGTCAGATTTGCCTACCACCATAATATTAATTGGCGATACTCTTTAATTTACTATCATAAAGCCTGTGGCTTCGTAGAGGCATTCAACAAAACTCTCATGCAATTAATAAGAAAAATCCTAATCGCAAACAAGAGAGAGTGGCACGATAGACTATCCGAGGCATTATGGGCTTATAGGACTATATATCGTACTCCTACTCAGTCTATCCCATACACTCTGGCCTTCGAGGTTGAAGTCATCCTCCCACTTGAGGTCGAGCTTCCCTCGTTACGTGTGGTAGTTAGCCACAATCTTTCCCACGAAGATAAATCTCGACTACGGATGGAAGAGCTTGATAGTTTAGAAGAGCTTCGCCTGTAAGCTTATCAGAACCTGAAACTATACCAGGCTCGTATGGCTCGATCACATGATCGCCTTATCCGACCTCGTGCCTTCCAGGTTGGAGAGTTAGTCCTTGTTTTACGTAGGCCTATCATTACGCACCGTCGCCGAAGTGGTAAGTTCGAGCCTGTTTGGGAAGACCCCTTCGCTGTAGAGCAAGTTTATGAAGGTGGTGCTTACATACTCGTTGATGCCAATGGTGTTCACCCTATGCTTGTCATCAATGGGCAGTACTTGAAGAAGTACTATGCCTAAGTTTTGCACTCCACAGGGGGAGTCTCCCTACCGCCTGTAAATATTCCTCTATAATTGTACACCCTTGAAAGGAGCTTTTTTACTTTTCGACAATCTGTGTGGCCACGATGATTTATCCTCTACTATATGATGTTTGTTACGAAGAGTACCAGGCTATCCTTAAAGGTGATACGATGAAATGATATGATTCATGCATTAGAGTAAACTCTGGTTTCTATCATCTCCCTTGTTTGAGCCCTTTTAGACAAGATCTTGATCCATACCAGTCCAAATAAAGATTTAAATTCTATCATCAATGATGGGGTCCTTAAATTCGACGTATGCAAAACTTCTAAAAGAAAAATTACTCTGAGAAAAGTCTGATAGTTTAAAATATAAGATAAACTTTTAAGAAAACTTTTCTTAGAGAGTACGTGATTTATTTTTCTTAATGAATAATTTACCTCTATTTTTTTTTAAATATGAAGTGTTGGTTGACTCCTCTAAACGCTTAAAGGAAAAAACTTCATGATGATCAATAAAATAGTATACCTTTTCCCTTCCATCTATTATTTGGGGTGATTTCAGATTTTGAACTAAAATCTATATCAAATTGAAATAAGATTTAGAAATGAATATTCTCTCCATCATCTTGCAGTTTTCTATCTTATAGGCATCTTTTTACATGCTGAGGAATCTATCTCATAATTTTTTTAATCAAGTTGTTCATTTTTATCATAGGACCGAATTTATTTTGTGGGTCTTTCTTTCTTATATAAGAGAGTAAGTTTTTTTCTCTTATATTTGAAGGATAATTCTACAACTGAGAAAGTTTTTGTTTGGAGATTTAGAAAGAAGTCAATTACAAAAATAAAAAGATGCGCAAAGTGCGCCAACAATAAAAGATACATAAAGTATATCAAATAATGAAAAGATGCGTAAAGTGCGCCACAAATAAAAGATGCACAAAGTGTATAATATAATTAAAAGATGCACAAAGTACGCCCAATTAAGTTAAGGGGCATAAAATGAGCCTAAAATGAATGAGTAAATGGCTTCCCTTTCTTGTAAATCTCTAAATCTCAGAAAATCCATGTCCTTTGATAGTTGTGACACTTAAGTTTGAGAATCATGATTTTGGATTCATCATTATGCTGTAATGTTCTATTAGATATAAAATATTTTTGTGCAAGAAGATAGAAAAAATATAATTTTCTTTCTCTAATTTAAACCCTTTTGAATTAGATTTTAATTCAAAACATACATATAAGAGGAAGAGAGCCTAGTTTAGCTTGTAGGGAGCTTAAGCTGGGTTAGCAAAGTTTAAATTCCTAACCTTTTTAGGTTTAGATGGAGTCAACCTACATTACTAAACTTTTGAATATATTTCTATATGTCATAGGTTCAAGATGATCAAGAGATAAATTTTTCATTTCTAAAAATAATCCTTCTTCTCTTGGATGAAATTTTTACTCTTTAAGAAATATGTGAATTAGACTTATCTCAATTAATCGGTAAGTGCTTAACATCTCTTAGTGTCCCCACTATTGAGTTTGTTTAAATGCTTACCTTATTCTTTTAAAATTTTATGTATAAAAATATTTTGACCCCAACATTTAATTATATCCCATTCTTAAGGACTGATATGAGTCTTGCCTTTATTCTACTTTTCTCTTTTGAGTTCTGGTTGTTTGGGAGTCCCCCTCTATGTTTCCCAAGTTTCATTCATCAGCTTGAGTGTGATCTGGGATATTAAAATCATTGACTTAGATCCCTTAGAGGATATGATACTAGGTCCATACCCACCTGTATTGGGCAGGAGCGGTAATATTGATCCACAATCCTAATTTGAGTTCCATTCCTACGTCAATTTTGTTATGATTGTGCTCCCCAGTTTCATTCTTCGACTTGAGTGTGGTCTGAGATATCAAAAGCATTGAATTAGATCCCTTATTGGATAGGATGCTGGGTCCATACCAACCTGTATTAGGTAGAAATGGTAATGTTGATCCACAATCCTAATTTGAGTTTCATTCCTACGTTAACTTTGTTATGATCGTGCTCCCCAGTTTTATTCATGTGGCGAATGTGACATGGGTTATCAAAGCCAATCCTACCTCCCTCTCTTAGTGTTCTAATCATTAGAGGATATCTCATACTATGAGTAACTCACGAATATGGTAAACATTTCTTCTACCGGGTGTTACCTTCGACAGTACGGGATATACTTAGTCTATGATTACGAATATATAAAAATCTAAGCAAAATAAAAATATATATATATACATTGATGAAATAAAAAGAGGGAAGCTCTTAGCAGAGCAAAACTGGTTACCCTTATCACAGGTGGAACCCGATAATACTCTCTAAGAGCTCAAATTCCCTAAGTTTTTCTTTTTCCTCTCCTTCGAAGCATCTAAATAATCACCTCAGGGATGAGCCTACACTTGTATTATTGTGGTCTTTTATGATCATAATAGTCTTTGCTAGTGATGTGACACACTTTATTCTAGATGTTGACATCACGCCTCTGAGAGCTTTGATCCTCTAGCCAGAAGATAAGCTCTCTAGTTTCCTTTAGCAATCTACTTCTTCATCCCTACCCTACTCTTGGCTAATAGAGTAGTTCTACGGATATAGTAATGTTGCTTCCACCTCTCACAGGATCCCACCAGTCAGGGTCAGTGTTATTATTATGATGATTATATTTATTAGTCTTATCCGTAAGTCATTATCCTCAGTGGCGAGTGTGTCCCCTCCCTGCCCTGAATTATTTTTCCTGTAGTGTTGTAGTACACCTGGTCTCAGGTGTTAGCATCACTGCCTTGAGAGCTCTGATCTCCTAGCAGGAGATCAACTCTTTTCTTCCTTTATAGACCCACTCTCTCATCCGCACTGTACTCTTAGCAGCTAGAGCTGTTTTATGAATACATTAATGTTATTGTCATTTCCCACAAGGTCCTACCAGCCAGGGTGGGTGTTACTACTGTGATGATTGATATTTATTGATCTTGTTCGTAATTCATTATCCTCGGTGGTGAGTGTGTCCCCTTCCTTCCTTGAATTATTTTCCAGTAATATTGTAGTATGCTTGGTCTCAGGTGTTAGCATCACTGCCTTAAGAGCTTTGATCTCCTAGCAGGAGATCAGCTCTTTCCTTCCTTTATAGACCCACTCTCTCATCCATACTCTACCCTTAGCTGCTAGAGCAGTTTTATGGATACATTGATGTTATTATTCACTTCCAACAGGGTCCCACCTGTTTGTGCTGGTGCTGTCACTATGAGCTTTTCATGATTATTGATCCTGTTCGATGTTACCATCTTCAGTGGTGAGGGTGTCCCCTCGCTACTCCACTTTATTTTCCCTGGTCGTGATATAGTACATCAAATCTCTGATGTTAGCATCACCCCTTAGTGAGCTCTGATTTTCTAGCAGAAAATCATCTCTCTTGCCTTATAGTGACATACTTTTCCAATGTGACCCGACTCTTGGCTGCAGAGCGGTCTTTTGGATGTGTCCATGTTGTTTCCTCCTCCTACAGAGTCCCACCAGTTGGTGTGGGTGTACCACTGTAGTTCTTTATGATTACCTCTCCTTGATATAGTTATGTCCTCTATAGCGAGTGTGTCCCCCTCGCTACTTCGGTTCTTACTCACTGGGAAGGAGATTACCCCTCTCGCACTCTGCTGAGGGCGTGTCTTTCCCTATTGTCCCTCGAGGCATCAATCTGATGCTTCCAATTTTGTATGATCTTGAAATTACTTAGGAAGTTTCGCTAGTATTTGGATACTCATGGCCACGACGATTTGTACTCTACCATACGGTAACCAAAATACTAGCTTGGGACTTCTTAGTCGACTCTTCCCCTTGGAATTCTTCAATCTACCTCTCTCATTTTCCTCACATCCCTACACATATATGTGTCAGGATATGGTCGAGATGGCTTTTCCCTGATCGTCCTGCTTTTCCCAGTAGACATCAGATTTTACTTGGTTGAGAATGCCCGACAGAGTCCCTGGGAGGCATTTCTCACCACCCTTTTACCCTAATTGTCTCGCCATTCTGGCAGACATCAGACTTTATCCTGATCGTCTTGCAGTTTCCAAAAGACATCAGATTTTACTTGGTTGAGAGTGCCCCACAGAGCCCCTGGGGGACATATCTCGCCACCACTTTCCCCTGATTGTTCTACTGCAGGCATATACACTGGGTAGGCGTCAGACTTTACCTGGTTGAGAGTGCCCGACAGAACCCCTAGGAGGCATACCTCACCAATCCTTTTCTTCTGATCGTCTTACTCTGATCAAGAAGATATCAAATTTTACCCGGTTGGTAGAGCCCCAATAGAGTTCCTGGGAGGGCATTCCCACCACATTTTCTTTCCTGATTATCCTGTCAAAGACTAAGCAGGCATCAGATTTTATGGCTTATTTACTTTACTGAGGTCAGGCAAAGTATTGGGTCACCTTTATCTACTGTTCCGGAAGGAGCAGGAGGAGACGGGATCCTTTCACCTTCTATCTTGCTATTTTGAAATGATCAGTCAAGTAGTTAGTTTTACTTACCGGATTGAGAGAGCCATGATAGAGTCCCTAGGAGGGCATTCCTCACCACCATTTCTTCCCTAATTGTCCTGTCAAAAACTAAGTAGGCATCAAATTTTATGGCTTATTTACTTTGCTGAGGTCAGGCAGATTATTGGGTCACCCCTATCCGATGTTTCGAAAGGAACAGGAGGAGACGGGATCCTTTCACCTTCTATCTTACTATTTTGAATAATCAATCAAGTAGTTGGTTTTACTTACCCTATTGAGAGAGCATGACAGAGTCCCTGGGAGGCATTCCTCACCACCCTTTTTTACCCTGATTATCCTGTAAAAGACTAAGCAGGTATCAGATTTTGTGGCTTATTTATTTTTCTGAGATCAAGCAGAGTATTGGGTCACCCTTATCCGCTGTTCCGAAAGGAGCAGGAGGAGACGAGATCCTTTTACCTTCTATCTTGCTATTTCGAAATGATCAGTAAGGTAGTTGATTTTACTTACCCAATTGAGAGAGCCTGATAGAATCACTGGGAGGCATTCCTCACCACTATTTTTTTCCCTAGTTGTCTTGCTCTGATCAAGCGGACATTAGACTTTACTCGGTTGAGAGCGCCCTACAGAGTTCCTGGAAGGCATGCCTTACAACCTTTCGCCTTCTATTCTATTGTTTCGATACGGTCAGGTAGGTAGAGGGTTTGCTTTACCACTTTACCCTTTTGTTCTCTCCTCGGCTCTGCCCTCACTACAGGATAAGGTAAGGAGAAGATCTCCCTTACTTCGTCACCTTTTGGGTGACCTGTTACTACTTTACTTTTTGCTTTCTCCTCGGCTCTGCCCTTTCTATAGGGCAAGGCCATCAGAAAATCCCCCTTTGCTCTCTTTCACCTCTTTTGGTGCTCCTTTACTTGGGTCTTTACTTCACTCCTTCCATCGCATTCGGTCAACACCAACACGAGTGGTTCACTAGTTTGTTCGTCGCTCCTGTTGGGGGTCCAAGTGTTGACCTTGAAATGGGCCCAAGCCCACACCTTGGGTCAACCTGGTTGACCCGGTCAACTCAAGTTGACCCAAATTGACCCAATTAGCTTGAATAGGGTTAATCCAAGTTCTAATCCATTCAAGACCTAATCCTTGGCTTAGACCTTTTTCCTTGGACCTAATTGACTAGGCTGACCAAGTCAACCCTTGAGTTGGTCAACCCAAGTCTTAATGAGTCAATTTTGACCCATTTAGGCCCATTGAACCCATTTATAGCCATTTAAATCATTCCTAATGAGTTTAAAACCCAAACCATGGCCAATTCAAAAAGGTTTCCCTCCTAATTAGCCCAAAATCTAATCATAGCCGTCCATGTTAGGCCTAGGGTTATAAATAGGGAAGTTTAAGGTTTGCTAAAGGATCTCTTGGCAAGTTCTCCCACTCCAGACCTTCTCAACCTTTGAAACTTTGGGTGAGAGCTCCCCTTAACTCCTTCCACCTTTCCCGACCTAGCCCCGTCGCCAAACCCTCACTGGCGGCGAGATCTCAGGCGAACGAAGGCTAGCAACGTTCCAAGTGATTTTGCCATCGATCCAAAGCTTATTTGGCCGCGATTTCTTCTACAATTAGGAGCGTGGACAATCTACAAGTGCAACAAGCCTTTAAACGGTTCAAATCATCCACAATCCAAGGTGAAAAGCTCAACCATAGTCTAGAACACTTCGGCTCAAATAGCTTTTTAAAATCGCATTTTAGACCGTAAAAACTATACCACATGAATGCTCTTCATATCTAGACCTTATGTTTAAAATTTCATTCAATTCCATTGAGTAAATCGCGAGAACGAGATAAAAATAGGGTTAGGGCTTCGGGATACGTCCGCCTGCAGCTGTGCAGGATCAGAACCGTTGATCTTAAGATCAATGGTCGAGATCCCGCCGTTCCGTGGTTCAGATTGACCGTGGATCTCAATCCGCTGTTCCGCCTGCGATCAAGCTCGATCTAAGCCGTTGATTCAAAATGGCAGGCGATCCAACGGTCAACACCGAGCGCTGATGTGGTTTTTATTTATTTATTTTTTTGACATTTAGGCCAATTAAGGCAAACTCACACACACAACGCATACACAAAGACTCGAACCTAAGACCTCTTAGTTGGAAGTCTAAACTCTCAACCAATAAGCCAAGGTAAGCTGTGTGTGACGTGGTTAAAGAACCGCGTCCATGCTTCGAATGATTGCCGCAATCATTGCCAGCGGCGTAATCATTGCGTCGCCACGCAATGATTGCCCGCGGACCACGGGGCCTTTCCCGAGCTGCCAGGTGTTGGTCTGAGGGCTTTTACCACTTTTCTTTTAAAAAAAATATTTTTTAAGCTGTTTTGACTTCATTAAATCATAATAAATTCATTTTTGATCCAAAAATTACGTATAATATATCAAATTGATCATATTTTTATCCTCTTTAATTTAAAATTAAAATTTTTTAAAAATGATAATTTAATTTTAAATTATTTAAAAACAGTAAAAATCTTTTTTAAATTGTTGATTATTTTATTTTAATTATTGTTATATTATTATTATTATTATTATTATTATTATTATTATTATTATTACTATTATTTTTATTTTTAAAACTTATTATTATTATTATTATTTTGAAATTACTATTATCATTATTATTATTTAATTATTATTTTAAATTATTAATTATTATCTTGCTAATATTATTAATTATTATTATTATGTTATTATCAGATTATTATTGTTGTTATTATTACCATTATTATTAGTTTAAAAATTATTTTAATTTCATTATTATATTATTACCATCATTATTTTAAAATTATATTATTATATTATTATTATTATGGTTATTATTATTATTAGCTTCAAAATATTATCATTATTAATATTATTTTTAGATTATTTTTATTATTATATTAATTATTTTATCATTATCCTTATTATTATTATTATTTTAATAATTATATTATTATTATTAATATTTTAAAATTATGTTAATTATTACCATATTATCATTATTAATACTTTTAAAACCCTTTTTCTTAATTATCATTATTATTATTGTTATTATTATTTATATCATTATTATTATCATTTAATTAATAGTATTATTCTCATTATTATTATTTGTTAATACCATTTATTATTATCATTTTTAGTTATTCTATTATTATTATTAATTATAAAATTTATTTATTTTAAAGTCAGGAAGCCTTTTTATATTTATTTTAATTTAATAATTATTTTTAAATATTAAATTATTTAAATTATTTTAAAATTACTTTTAAACCTTTTAAACTTCAAAAACTCATAACTTATTCCTTTTAAATTGGATTTTTATGTATAATAGCTCGAATTTTTTAGAAAAATATGAATTTTAATTTAAAATTATTTTCAGCAACTGAAATTTATTTTGATGACAAATTTCTGTATTGTTTGATTATTTGATTATTTAATTATTATTTAATTATTTTAAAACTATAAATTATTTTTGAAATACAAATTATTTTTAAATATTTGCTGCGGTGGCCAATGGATCTCCCATAAATATAAATACGAACTTACTTTTAATTATCCTATTTTTAAAATTGTATTTATTTATTTAATACATATATGTATTTTAAGTATTTTAAAATTACATATATTACTAAATTCCTAATTTTGGGAAATCCATTACATGAAATTTTAAACATAGATGAATCCTATGAATAGCATTCATGTGGTGAATGATTAGTGAGTGATTGGGTCTCAATCATTCACTAATCACATCATTAGACCCATTTTACTTAGTGTTTTGTAGTCCTTATATGTGTAGGATACACAAACACTTAGTTTAGGCTCTCCTAGATCTAAGAACGTGGTGTGTTTATATTTTCATTGCATTTCCTTTATGTTACCCCAAGGGTTAGTTCCAAACATCGATTTAATACCTATTCAACATAGCGACACCTTAAGGATAATAATAAAGGATCCGTCAGCGGACTTAGAAAAATTCTACGAGCTAGGATTCACCTCTGATTGACTTGAAACTTGAACCCCATGAACATAGTGATATCATAAACTCCCTGGAATTTTATAGAAATTTTTAGGACTAATTAAATTCCTTAATTAACAAACCTTAATTAAACCATTAATTAGGACCTGATAACTTCAGAAAATTCTAATAAATTCAAATTAAACTAGAAAATTACCCATAAATATCACACTCTCCAGAATTTAGTCCCTAATCCATGAAAATTAAAATCCCCTTAATTGGACATTAATCTGAACTTTAATCTAATCTTAATTAAAGATCACCTTTTTGCCTTAATTCAATAATTTAAAATTATTAAAAATCCTAAATTTCTTACAAACACTTGGAAACACTTCTTTGGGTCATTCCTAAACTTTGGGGGTGATTCCAAGCAGTTTCGAACTGATTTGGATTAAAACCCCTAAAATAGCCCTTTAATTAAATAATTTTGATACTTCATTAAATGACCCAAACTTTAAAAATTCATAACTAATTATAGAAAACTCCAAATTGAGTAAACTCAAAGGCACTCAACTCACATTAGGGTCTAGAATGTATTAAAAATATTAGGATCCCAGAAATAAACTTAAATCAAAAAGTCAACAATCCGGTCAAACTTAGGTCAAAACCAAGCCAAAACTTCAGAAATTCATAACTTTGGATAGAGGAATCCAAATTGGGCATGCTTATAGTCTAACTGATCAAGTTAAGGTCTATTATTTTATAAAAATATTGAATATCTACAAACCTCATTTAATCAAAAAATCAGTTTTGGACCACTTTGACCTAGTGGATAAGGTGACCCTGAACCTTCTAAAATTCATTAATTTAATCCAACCCTTGAGAGTCCTTACCCTTAGCACTTAGGTAACTTCCCAACCTCCTAATAAATCACTTAATACACCCCTTTATTTAATCTCCAATCAACTAAAATTAAACCAACTTAATCTACCCATGATTGCTACCAGGTAACCCAGGCCTACGAGGCTATTGACTTAGCCCCAAGGAAAGTGAAATAAACTTCACACCCTCGTTGTGAAACAAAGGTAGTAATCACTGAACCCTTAAAAAATACTTAATTTTACCCTTAACGCATTAATATTTAAACTCAAACCTAAACCTCTCATGGGGACCTTCAACAAACTTGGACACTAGATAACTTTAACTAACTACCCAGCTTAGGATCTATCTCAGCTACATAGCCTTTTACACACACTTAGATGGTTTGCTAGGGCACCACTTCTAGACCTAGGATAGGCCGACGTTTAATTTACTACTGTGTGCCAAGTTTTTTGGGTTTTCACTGCATGTTATGAGTGGAATGATGTTGATGTGTTTGTTTACTTCTACTGTACTCTGGGAATTGATGTGATTACACGATAGATTAACCATAGATTAGGATCAATTTTGATATTAAGAATATATTTTGCAGGTGGCCATGCTCATACAGCGCTAATAAAAGGGGGGCAATAATTATGATTTAAATACTAACGATGTCACATGCATGAGCTTCAGAAATTGCTCAGCCCCCCTAAATAAATGAGGGCTAATAATAAATCATCATATAACTACTACAGGTGCTCTAGAACTGCTTAGCCCTTAAAATAATTAAAAGCATGACCAAGTGTGGCTGTGATGACTATTTTTATTTTCATATAAACTTCTTGTGATATATCAAACTGCTTGGGATGATTTTATTAGGATAACCTTACAAGAGAGTCTAGAATTTACTGTTTTATATTAATGTAATCATTTGTAACACTGGTATTGAGTTATGAAAGTGCACCTTTGAGTGGGGATACATGAATCCAAAGGTTGGGTTCCCGAAAAGAAAAGGACACCCATTACGAGGATGGTCCTTTTCTATTTAGGAGTCCAAATTTGAATCACTTCACTACTCAAGGTGGAGAGAATAACCTCTCCTTTGGGGGAGAGTTTTCTTACCCACCCTGGGTATCCAGTTACAACAAATCCAAGGAGCCTGAAGAGGAGGAGACCCAGGAGTCCGAGGAAGAGAAGATCAAGAAGCTGAAAACCAAAAGTATCACACTCAAAGTCACTTGCGTCTGTTCTAGGATTAGAAATCCGGGTTGTTGGCATTGGTGCCCGGCCACTTTAATTTTTTGTAGACCCATATTTGTAATTAAGGGCAGTTGGCCTATGGACATTTATTAATTTGTTTGATTATCTTGATGTATTTTATTTATGATTGCGTGTCTTTAGAGTTGCCTATTTTTTTTTCTTAGTTTATTGACAATTTGCATGTCGCTTTTATTTTAGCCTAGATCTCGTTAGGCTCTCTAAGGATTAAAATATTTTCTACTCATAACTAATATTTAAAATTTTAAGATTTAAATAACATAAAAACCTAACGACTTAGGGAACTGCCGGAATCATCTAGGGTCGCATGCATATTAATGCATTTTCTCTCTCCTTCTATAAAAGACTTCCCCGCCTACAGGTAGAGTCCATATAATCTAGCCTATGAGGATGAGGTGTCAGACCTGGGGAAGCCTAGTCTACTTCTAAAAATTTATTTTTATAAGCCTTTTTAAAATTCCACGCATACTTGATTTGGATACTTCAACTAGCATGCATTGCATCAGAAACTGACTAAATTAAAATTTTAATTGCATTAGCTCTATGAGTATTTACCCTACATAAGTCTGGGGCCAATTAAGAAATTCTCTAGACGTATACCCTATTTCCAAGAACTGTAACCTACCCACCCATCTTTCGCAAAATGACTGGACTCATGATTTTGAATCGACTTAGTGGTTAGCTGGCTTCCCAATCCAGGCCGGGGTAAGTCCAGGTTTTACATTGCATTAGCTAGGACACGGGTGTTAGTGTTACGTAGAATGCTAAACCCACTTTAGATCTAGGATTCAGGGCTACTATTATTTCATAGTATGCCTCAGCAGTAGGTAAGTTCTCTATCCTTCAGAGACTATAAATCCCACATATCTACGTCACACAGATGACGCCATCTCCATCCTTCTCTCATGTATGCTTCAAGTGCATGATTTTTTTTTCTCTAGTTTCTTCTCACTACCTTAGTCCCTTCGGATGCTGATCTGAGCAATGCATGTTGACTAAGCCAAGTTGAGCATTTCTTTCCCTTTTTAGTAGGATTTCCTAGTCTCTCCCCTATATGTTGATCCCACTTGATAGTATAATGTAGAATCCTTAACCGAGAGTCTTCTCAGTCCCCAGCTTGAGATGTAATTAACCACGGGGGCTTACGCCTGTGGGAAACTGAATTCCACTTTTAAATAAACCCTACTCGAGCTGATGTATTGGGTGGGGGAAACCCGTTGTTTCGATTAGGTCGTACATATTATCACCCATCGGGGTGCGCTGGCAAGAGCCGCTATCCTCAATGGTTGATCGTATATATGATCTAATCTGCCCTCCCATTGGCAATACTGTCTCCCCCCACGGGGCGGTGGTGTTTTGTCCTTTTGGAGGTCCACAATCATGCAAATAAGTTTTAGTGCCCACTTTTTGTTCTTTCGTCTAGGCCATATTCAAATTTATTTATCTCTTTCGTCCGGCGTGCGTTCTCTTCGTCTATCCTTCCTAGTTCTTGCCGATCGATGCCGCTACATCGACAATCGTGACCATTGCATCAGGTAATTCTTATTATGGCTTTCAATCGTTGGCCTTAATCCTTCTCAGAAAGCCGAATGCCCAGTGTCTAGAGTTAAATAAAAATTTCTTCATTCATATTTTCATTTTCTAGGGTTCTTATGGTTCTCGCAATTACTGAACGATCAAACGTATAGAACACCGATTGTTTGTACATTGATGCCGCTGATGTTGAAGTTCATCAGGACATTGGTCTGATTTTAGTTCGTTTCATTTTCTTGTTCAATTTGTTGCTTCCACTGTTTATATTGGAAAGATTCCTTGCAACTTTAGAGTTTATAGTTTGTTTTAATTGACTTGATTGCAGTTTTTTCACAACATTGCATCATGTTTTTTTCCCTGATGTTTTGATATTGACAAGTCTATGCATTTAAAATACATTCACGACCAAATATAAATAATGGACCAAAAATACTTTTACAACCAAAATTTGTTCCGAGGGCAGCGCCCCCGCAAGGGTTTCCACCAAGAGAGAGAGAGAGAGAGAGAGAGAGAGAGAGAGTAATAAATTTTTTTCATCTACTTATTTGTAAGTGAAATCCTTGAATATACATATACCCCTTAGAATTAGTTTAAGAAATACAATATGGCTGTTAAGAAAGTCTTAAAAGTTCCTTAAGAATTTTGAGAAGCAACAATAGGGTGAAAAATAAACCCATTATAATAAAAACCTTAAAAAAATATTTTATGGGTCTATTTATAATATTATTAGACACAGTGCAATTGACATCGCATAAATTAAATTCTTAAAGTTTTAAAAATATAGTTTTAGAATTTCTTTTATTATCTTAAAATTTAACTTTGCTAATATAAAATATTTTTTTATCTCTACAAACTCAACCTTGATAGGCTACTCATAAGATCAGAGATATCATAACGAGCAAGTTTGATGCACTTTATATATTGTGGAAAAAAATATCGGTCAAAGCCTGTGACAGGTGTTTCATGAATTTAAGGTAATGAAGCGCCTTTATGTAATTTGAGATTTAAGTAAATCATCATCTACTATTACCATCACTTCTTTTGATGTTATACAGAAATATTTTAAGTGGATCCCTCAATATAATGATAAAATAAAAAAAAATTGAGAAACAACTCGCCTGCAAAACATGATCATCGATATTCATAAATCAAGCGAGTGAACTTTATTAATAGGTTAGAACATTTGGCCGGAATGATTTGTACAGAGCTTGGGGTAACCCTAATTATCTTAGGAAGAGGGACCATAAAAAATAAAATTGAGTGAATGTAACAACCAACGATAACCTCGCAACGCTTCTTCCGCTCCGCTAGGGCTTGCCCTAGCTACTCCTTCAACTCGATTTTAGGGCTCTTCTCGGTCATTTCTTTCTGAAGGTTTCATGGAAGTTATCTTTCCTTCTCCTTGAGTTGGTTTGTTTCCTTTTTTGCTCCTTCTGGTTTGGCTGCCTTATCTTTTCCTCCTCCAGCCGTTCGCGGCCGGAATGGCAGTTAGACGTGTTGGTGATCCATGTTTTTTGAATGGGTCATTTAAATTGTCATCTTTTGTTAATTCCCTTTCCAGTCCTCCTACTTCTAGTTGTTTTCCTAAGCTCCGATAATGTTCCTTCTGTGGTTTTCCATCATTGTGGATTTCGAAGGAAGAAATTATGGCTCTTTTAGTTCTTTTTCAATTTGCCTTGGTTTGCTTTTTTCCTACTCGTCGTCCTTCTCTGGATGCAATTCATAATTTTTTTTTTTCAATTTGAAGCTGAATGTCGAATTCACTGTGATGGTTCTTGATCAGTTGTACATTTTGATTAAGCTTTCTAATGACCAAGATTATAGTAGGATTTTTTTGCCATAGATCCTATTTGATGAATAACTACTTCATGAAACTCACAAAATGGTCCCAGTTTCTGGATGTCGGTGTTGAATCTCCAGTGATTCCGATCAGGGTTTCCTTTCCCAATCTGAGACCTCATTTTTCTCCCCTCATATCCTACACGCTCTGGGTTCTATGTTCGGTCGACCCTTGAAGGTCGACAATGCCACTTCTGTTGGTTCTAGGCCATCTCTTGCGCGGGTCTTAGTGGAGCTGGACATTGCTAAAAACTTTCCTAAGCAAAGTTGGCTTGGGCTTGAGAAGTCTGGGTATATTCAAAAGGTGTAAATGGAGGTTTTTCCTGCTTATTGTGAATCCTGCAAGCGTCTTGATCATCTAAGGGGTGAGTGTTCTTCTACCTCTTTGTCTAATCCACAATCTCACCTGAATCCTGTTTTTCCTGTTGGGAATGCTAATAGTAATGCTTTGGTTATTTCTTCGTTGGTTGTTAATGAGGAGGGGGCTGGGGGGTTTTCAAATATTGTTGGCCTTCCGGTAGACTCTACTGTTCCTATTGGGAATGCTAATAGGAATGTTTTGGTGGTTTCTTCTTTGGTTGGTTCTGAGGAAGGGGTTGGGGGGATTCGACTGATGTTGGCCCTCTGGTGCAAACTACTATTCCTATGGGTGTTGGCTGTGATGATGGATCTGGGTCTTCGGCCCCTGTGGGCCCTATTGTTTTGGTTTCTGAAAATGTGAATGATGAAGGTGTTAATGAGAAGTATTATAATCCTGTTGTCAATGCTTGTTCTAGTGGCCTTAAGGAGGGTACTTGTAACAATTTGGGTAATGTGGGCAATGATTCTACTGTTCTTACTGTGGGTGCCATGTGCCCTATTCCTTGCTTGGTTAATCATGTTTCTACTCCGATTCCTTCTCCTATTAATGTTGATGTTGATGATGAGGAAGAATTTTGTTCAGATTCTATTTGCGATGCTTTGGCTATTAAGGGTGTTGAGGTCTCATATGGGGTTGTACAGGAAGGAACTGAGGTCAGGGATGCAGTTAGTCCTTTAGTTAACTTAGCTGTGCCGATAACTTTTTTAGATATTCCTATTTCGGTTGTATCAAATGCAGAGTTGAAAGCCCATCTGGCGTTGTCGCAGAACAACTCATGTCTGGATCATTCCGATTGGTTAAATGTGTCTGATGGCGATGTTGATGAGAATGCAAATGATTTTCAAGATTCTCAAGATATGTATAATTTCATGGCAGGCCGAGTAGTTGATCCTGCTGTCTCAAGTGGTGCTGGAAAAAGATCTAAAAGTAAATCTAAGAAAAAATACTGATTTGGGCTATGCTTCGTTTGGCTATTCTGTTGGTTTCTGGATTATGATGAGGCAATTCTGTTTTGCCCCGGGTTGGCCTTGATTTGGCAACCTTGGTGGTTGATGTGATTTTCTCAGTGCTCAGAACTCTGGCTGGTTGCTTAGTGGCTTACTACCGCCAATGGTGGCTGTGCTGACAACTTTTGTAGATATTCCTATTTCAGTTGTGTCCAATACGGAGTTAAAAGCCCATCTGGCGTTGTCACGGAGCAACTCATGTCTGGATCATTATGATTGGTTGAATGTGTCTGATGGTGACGTTGACGAGAATGCAAATGATTTTCAAGATTCTCAAGATATGTATAATTTCATGGCAGACAGTTGATCCTGCTGTCTCAAGTGGTGCTGGAAAAAGATCTAAAAGTAAATCTAAGAAAAAATAGTGATTTGGGTTGTGCTTGGTTTAGCTATTCTGTTGGTTTCTGGACTATGATGAGGCAATTCTGTTTTGCCCCGGGTTGGCCTTGATTTGCCAACCTTGGTGGTTGATGTGATTTTCTCAGTGCTCGAAACTCTGGCTGGTTGCTTTGTGGCTTACTACCCCTAATGGATGGTCTTTTCTTTGCTACTCGGTAGGTGCAAGATTGTCATAATGAGTCCTTTTTGGTTGTAGCATCTATTGCTTTTTTATGGCCTTTTTTGCGTCGTGTTTTTGTCGTCTCAGCTAGTTGTTTGGAGCCTTGGGTCTCTTTTGTTGTACGTGTGTGTTTTTGGCTTCGTGCGGGTTGATGTACTCTTCCTTTTATTGAATAATATTTGGGCTTCTCCAAAATAAATAAAAAATAAAAAAATAAAAAAATAAAATTGAGCCTTTGACTATAGGGGTATGTGCAGCCCCTTCCATATAATCAGCTCAATTCCTCACATTGAGCATAGACGCCATTAGGTAAAATATTCCTTAACTATTTTTTCAATGTTTCCTATAGGTTTTTGACAAATTTCTAATAGATAAGTGGTCGGTAATGACATTGTAACTAATAATTAGTGAAAGAAATCATTGAAATTTTTTTGATGGATTTAGCAATGGAATAAATCCACTGATTTATCAGCCAAATTTACCGACGGATATTTCTGTCAGTAATTTTGTCAAACATTTATGTTAATAAGATATAATCATCGATGATATTCATCTACTGGTAACTCTGGCAGAAACCTCCTTTGTGATGGTTTTTTATCCGTCAGCTTTTGTACAAGCAATCCGCTAGGGCTGCTTCTGGTAGAAATAAATACATTGAAATTTTCCTATGTAGCTTTTAAGGCTTCATTTGAGCCAGTTTCTTAAACTAAAAATTTTTATGTAAGAAAGCTGCTTTAAAAAACAGCAAGTAAACTGTCCCAAACGAAACTTAAAATTGAGATCTAACCGTTCAAAAAAAAAAAAAAAAAGGTCCATCACACTACATATTTTAACACCATTGAGCGCCTTCCTATGTGCATTACAAGTAAAGATATTTTTTCCAATCACCTTTTAAATTCATCACTTCTTCTTGTGCTCTGTTTAGCACCATATATTTTCAATCCACCTAAGAAGCAAACCTTTTGTTAACTTCTCTAAGATGTGATGCTCCAATATAAATTACAATTACTCTTTGGCTATTTTTGTAAATTTTTTAACTACATTATTAAATCACTAAAAGAATCTTTGTTCTCTATTTTAGAACATTCAAAGATATTGATCTCAAATCTCATATTAATCAATCTCAAAATTATACTATAATATAAGTTTATTGCAATGAGGATGCCAAAAACCTCAAGAGTGGAAGCTTCAATAGGATCCAAAATAATTTATACTCTTAAAATGTTCACAATAAAAAAAGAGAAAACAACCTGATAAATAATTAGTCTCATGGTAGTCAAAGAAACATGTTGATTGTGACACAAGTAGCTGCCACAACTTCCCCTATTCTCCGAATCAATTCAAATTATTTGGACTCGTTTAAACAATCATCCAAATGGCTCATGCATTAAGGACTCCATCCAAGCTTTGGATATCTCATTGATCAAATTGTAACATTTGTTCAACCAAATATTGCCAAATCAAACTTCAATTAGGTTTTGTTTGGGACGGCTTTTTTATTGCTTCTTAAAATTTTTGTACAAAAACTCTGTTTTAAAAAGAAATAAAAAAATAGTCCCAAACGAAGCCTTAGTCATGCAACCTAAAAAGTTGCAGCCACTTTCTTTAACCATAGAAGACAATTTAGTTTTTTTGTTTTTTTTTTCTTGAAGTGTGACTTTAAGACCATTAATATCGACTAAAAATATTGGCTTTAGTTACAATTTTAAAAGAATATGAGACAAATATTACTATTTTGTCTCAATTCTCAAACAATTAATCTATCTCTATAGCTTAAAAGTTTTACTATGATGCAACTCATCTTGGCATGTTGGTTGGGAGCTTTGGCTCTAACAAAGATGTCTTGGATTCAAGATATGTTGATCTGTGTATATGTTTGTCTTAATAGGCCTAAATGTTCTTACCCCCTAACCCAAAAAAAAAGTTCTACTATGAGGAGACTAAGGGTTCGTTTGATACAGTTTTTTTATTGTTTGTTAAAGTATCTTTTTAGTACAAAAAATTTTTAAACTAAAAAAATTTGTACTAGAAAGCTGCTTTAGAAAGCAGCAAGAAAGCCATCCCAAACGAATGAAGCTGGTTCAATCAGTTCACTCAATTATTTTGTCTTTATCCAGTTTAATGAACTAATGAAGCCGGCTATTAGTATAAACAAGTCGAGTCGAGTCGAGCTCAAGTCACTTCTGACTTGAGCTTGAATTTGATTAATTTATTGTGTTCGACCTCGAGCTCAAGTTTTATTCTACGAGTTCGAATCAGCAGACCAATCGACTTGTTTATAATGAAAAAAAAATTATGATTTAAACAATTATTATAATAAAATATAAAAAATGAATGAAAAATTATTAAAAAAATAAATAATCACTTAATATAAGAAAATGAGATTATTTTAAATATTTTTAATAATTTTATAATTAAAATCAATGGTCCTCATATATTTTAGGTATATTTTACACTAATATTTTTTAAATGAGCCAACTCACGATCTAACTATTTGAGTTGGGGCTGACTCAAACTTAACTCGTTAGCTACCAACCTCATCTCACAAGATATTTATAGAGCCAAATCCGACCCGACTCATGATCGAGTTGAACCGTTCGTCTTCCTATTGGCTAATTCATACGAGTACATTTTATACATTTACGCCCACATAAATTCTTAATTTACGGATTTCATAGCTTTTGGAAAACTGACAGCGCATGCCCGTTTGCAATTTGCTTATAAAGTTATTTGTCTTTTGTTTTATACTTTATCGTAGGTTTTCTAACTTACTTTATTATGAAAGGATACACGGCATTTGATAAATTATTTGTGAGCTAAGCCCGATGAGCTAGTAAGTCAAATTTGAGTCAGCCCCGACTCAACTCGTCAATTAGTGAGTTAACTCGTTTAAAAAAAATTAATATTAAACACACTTAAAATATAGAAAATACAACAAATTTAATATAAAAGTACTAAAAAGTTTAAATATTATAATTCTCATCTTATTTAAGGAGATTTTTTTATTTTTCATTTATATTTTTGCCTTTTTATTATGATATTTTAATAACTACTTCAATAGGAATGATTTTCTCTTTTATTATAAATGTGATAGCTTGAACTCATAAAACTAAGCTCAATTTCGAACTCAATTGATTAATTAAGCTCAAGTTCAAGGCAAGAGTGACTCAAGCTTTGCTCACTCATTAATATTCTTAGATAATTATGTCTGATCTTTGACAAATTTTGTATTAAAAATTTGTCAAATCTAATTTCTAATTTTGCACCAAAGATTTGTAAATAGATTTTGGAGTTCCATAATTTATTGGTAAAATAAATATTTAGAAGGAAAGTTGAAAAAAAAAACCAAATTCAAAATTTTCAAAATTATATTGCTTCAAGATTTTATTGGTTAAATTTTAATAGTTTACTTGGCTACAACAAATTCTTTCTCAAATTTAGATTTCGTTTGGGACAACTTTTGACAACTACCTTTTCATTATATTTAAAATATTTAAAATAAAAATTATGCTAAAAAAATGCTTTAAAAAATAATAAGAAAATTATCTCAAACAAAACCGTAAAGAGAAAAAGAGCGGCTTATAGTTAGTCACTTAGCCCCTCCCCTTCTTTGCTGTTTGCTTGTACTCATAGTCAAGTAAGGTAAATTATCCATCTTTATAGAGCTTAATTGCAAGCCTATTATTGGGCCAGTTTGTTGAAAGCATGCAAAATTATCTTGGAAAGATTTTTGTTAATTGATAAAATAGTATATTCATCTTAAGTAAATCAAATAATTTTAAAAAAAAATTTATTGTCATATTTTCATCAGAATATCATGACCTAACTTTAATTTTGTTAAATTTAGGTTTCGAAATTTAAGTTGTAGAGCACCTTGTTAAATTCAAGTGGACCGATATGATTCTATTATTTTCTACCGAAAGTAATGGAAGGAAGATGGTGCATTCCACTAATAGTCAATAAGCTTCATTCTAATTTCAGGAGATTTACATACGTAGCACTCAAGATTCAATCATTTATATTTAACATCTAAAGTTTATTATTTACTAATTACATAATACCTAAAACTTCAAATAACATAAATATAGCATATTCTCGCCCTCTTTACTAAGATCTTGTTACCTTTGCCTTATCTTCACATGTTGTCAATCCTATCGTAGAAAATCCATAGATTGTACACAGCTCAACTTGGCTTGTTGGTTGAGAGCTTAGGCTTTCAACTAAGAGGTTTTGGGTTCGAGTCTTTGTGTATGCGTTGTGTGTGTGAATTTATAATTTTAGCCCTCTCAGCTCTCGAACTCTCCCTTTTGTTGAAAATAAAGTCCTATTTATAACATTATTAAGAGAGGATTATGTTAAATTTGGCTAAAATCGAAACGCTCCTTTGAATGGTCTATCTTTATATTGAACTCTTTGATTATAAATCATTTATCAAATATTTAAGTATTTTAATGGTGTCAAAATCAATTGATTTTGGACTTTTTAGATTCATCTGGTCAAGACGCTAGAATTGATCATAATCATGCAAAATTTGGGGACTGTTTGATTCTTTAATTAATGTTTAAAAGCTTTAAATATGCTTCGAATGTTTTATTTGTGATCATTTGGGTTCGGATGAGATCATTTTTGCTATCTATGTGTTCGTATCATCGAAATGTTAAGTCTAGACTATAGGTTTGATAAAATCAAAATTTGAATGGTCATGAATTTAATCTTAGAAAATTTTAATTTAAATAATATATATTTTCTGGAGATGTATCCCAAATATATTTATTTGGATTTTTATTTGATATGCTTCACTGTGAGTTTGGACTAGGTTCTCTTAAAATTATATATAAACATATTATATTTTCAAATCAAATCATTTTTACAATTTCTAGTGAAACTCAAAGAGTTATTGTGACTTATTGGATGAAACTTAGGATTCATTTGGGAAGACTTTTTTGCTGCTTTATAAAATAACTTTCATGTAAAAAAATTTCTGGGTAAAAAAAAATTCTACTATAAAGTTGTTTTAAAAAGCATTAAGAAAACTATCTCAAATGAAGTCTTAAATTTCATTTGGGATAACTTTTGGCCTGTACCTTTTTTTATTATTTAAAAGAAATTTTTTAATTAAAAAAATGATCGAAAAATGTAGTAAGCAAACTGTCTGAAAAGAAGTCGTATCAGTTACATCTAAAACTGGAGAGATTATTCTGTGCGGATGCCGAATACAGCTCTACGTCTGGATACCAATCTAAATGAGCCACGTCAGCGATACCGAGCTGCGGTACCTAACGGTACAGAGCCGTGGACTTAGATATTCGGATGTCGTTCGGCTTCCGCATAGAATAGTTTTTCCTAAAACTGAGATATTTTGAACTGAATTTCACTATAATTTTACCACCAGAAATTTGTCATTGAGTGCTCATCAATTTTTATGCGTGGTGTAACTTGCTTCTTAGATTGACGTGTGATGTAGAAAGGCCAACGGAGAAGCTAGAAGGAAAAAAGTTGAGTTCTCCTTCCCAGACCTGCTTCTTCCTTCCCATTTTTTCCTTGCCGCCTTTCCCTCTTGCCGCCACCGGCCTTCGCCGGTGGCTTTCCGCGTCTCTTCATGGCTTCATTATCCCCTCACCACTTCCCCCCGCTTGATACTTCCTCCCTTCCCGCCTCCCCACCTGCTCCTCCAGCTCTCGATCGTCTCTGGTCGAATATCGTTGCCAATCCAGAGCCGTCCGCCCCCTCCCTTCCTATTTCCCTTATTGAAACGCCGGAAGAGATTGTCCCCTTCAATAAGGACTTTACTGATGTAGCGGCTTCAGAATGGAACCTTTCCCTTATTGGCTACTCTGTTGGTAAGCGCCCTTACTATGAGGCTCTGTTATCTACCGCTAAGCGTATCTGGAAACTTAAAGGTAACTTCCAGCTCATAGCTCTTAGTGATGGATTCTTTCTCTTTAAATTCTCTAATGGAGAAGACTATGATATGGTTTGGTCAAAAGGTGCTTGGTTTTTTATGGGCAAACCCTTCATTTTTCAAAAATGGACAAAAAATTTTCATCCCACCAGAGAGAACTTCTCTTCTGTACCCATTTGGGTTAGAATACAAGATCTCCCTCTTGTGTGCTGGAACTCTGAAGGAATCTCAAAAATTGCTTCCAAAATTGGTATCCCTATAGCTGTTGATGCATTAACTGCTGCAAAAACAAGACTTACTTATGCTAGGGTTTGTATCCAAGTCTCCACCACTTCCTCCTTTCCTGAGACAGTGCCTATTTCCATTGAAGATGAAGTTTTTCATCTCAAAGTGCACTATGAATGGAAACCTATACCATGTACCTACTGCAATTCCTTAGCCCACCAATCTTCTCTCTGTCCTTCAAACACAACAACACAACAGCCTAATCCCCCTCCTAACAGAGGTCGTAGTACCTCTCGGCACTCTCGTAGCAAACACATTTCCCGTCCTTCCACTTACAAAGGCAATGCTTCTTCTGTTAATATTCCCGATGCTAGAACTCATGATGAACCTGCAAAGACAGCCACCCCCTCATGCTCCTTACCTCCTCTTCTTGATCCTCCACCCACCTCATCCCTTGCCTTTATCCCTCCTCAAGTTAGCATCTCCCCCACCTTAGCCACCTCTTCTCCCTTGGACTCTTCCTCGAGGGAAACTGCTCTTGGTATTGGAGATACCTCCACACGAAGCATTGTCACAACAAATATCATCCCTGCCCTTATAGTGCCTTCCCCTTCTGTTATCCACCAAATACCTAACCTTAATTCCCCAACAGACGACTTCTCTGGCCTATTAGATTCAGATACCCCCTCTTCCCTAAATACCACAAATATACCTACAAACAACAAATTTTCCACCCTCCAAAGTAACACTCCTCAATCCCACAATCTTACTGATTCCCCTACTGCAACACATTCCCAATCACAACCTCCTCAAACCTCAAACTCCCAACCCTCTAATGCTACTTCAACAAAATCCACCAGGGGCAAAGGATCCAAAAAGCCCCCCAACCCCTCTACCAAATCCAAATGTTAAGCCCCTCTATAGCGGCTTGGAATATCAGAGGCTTTTGCTCCTCTGAAAAAGTCTTCTTTAGCAAAAATCTGATGCAAACCCTTGGCTTAGACATGATCTGCATCCTTGAAAATAAAATACACATTTCTTCTCTTGATCACCCCAGTTTTCTCAATCAGCATAGGGTGTTTGATCTTGAAGATAGCTGTAATAATTTTCACTGCTCTTCACCTGGAAGAATTTGGCTCAAATGGTCCCCTGATAGGCTTTCTTTTAAGCCTTCCTTTATTTCCTCTCAAATGATCTCTGGTACTATCTCCTATGGGACTTCTAGACCTTTTTTGTTATCTGCTATCTATGCCTCTAATAATCACGATGACAGAAAAATTCTATGGGAGGAGATTAGGGCCATCTCTCCTGCTGCTGGCACCCCTTGGATACTTATGGGAGACTTTAATTGCTGTCGTTATCCCTCTGATAAATTGGGAGGCAATGCTCTTCATCAAAATCAGCTCTATGATTTTAATAATCTCATTTTTGATGCGAACCTCATTGACTTGGCCTCGGTTGGTCCATTTTATACTTGGTTCAATCAGCAAACTGGCAACCCCATCCATATCAAATTGGACCGTATGTTAGTTAATGCTTGTTGGCTGGAGGTCTTCCCCAATTCCCATTATGTCGTTAAACCTCCAACTTGCTCTGATCACTGCCCGGTTGTGCTTTTGCCTGGCAGCAGGAATGCTGCTCACCACAGATTCCTTTTTAAGAATTACTGGGCCAATTCGAAAGAGTTTTGGTACTTATTACTCTCCACTTTTTCTGGGCATGATAATGGTGAGCCATTTGCTGCTCTTTGCTACAAGCTTAAGCAGCTTAAATTTGCTATTAAAGGGAAAGTTTGGGCTAATGCTAATCATATGGCTAGTCATCTGGACTCTCTTTATCATAAGCAAGAGGAATCTCTTTGTAGATTAAACATGGATTGTAACAATGAGGAAGTCTCTCAGGCTATTAAAAATATAAATATTCAAGTTGCGGCTGCCTCTTCTCATTGGTTTTCTTGGATTTCTCAAAGGGCAAAAAGCAAATGGATTTCTCTTGGTGAAGATGATCTTAAATATTTATATTCCAAGATCCACATAAGGAGGAATTATCGGAAAACTGCTATTTCTCTTACAATGTCTAACTCCTCCTCCTCCTTTCCTGATGCTGTTAAGGAAACTATAGATTACTTTCATGGGCTTTTCAATCCTCCAAATCACCAGACTTTTGATATTTCTCATTTTCCGAGGGGGAATGCTGTCCCTACTGAATTTTTTTCCTCTCTAACTCTTCCTTTTACAGATGCTGAAGTTAAAAAAGCAGTTTTCTCTGGGGATTCCAACTCCTCGCCTGGTCCTGATGGTTTCAACTTTGAGTTCTTTAAATCCACTTGGATTGTGATCGGCCCTCTGATTTGCAAAGCTGTCAAGTCTTTTTACCATAATGCCTACATCCCTCATGCTGCTAAGGCTACTGCAATTACTTTAATTCCAAAATCTGGTCATGCTGAGGCAATTTCTGATTTCAGACCCATATCCTTGTGTAATACTACTTATAAGATTATTGCCAAACTTCTTGCTTCTAGATTAAAGCCTATTATGCCTCACATTATTCAAGGCAACCAAACCGGCTTTATTCATAAGAGGATTTCAACCGATAACATCCTCCTTGCCAAAGAAATCCTTCTTCACTCTAGGAACTCTGCTAGGCATAATTACCTTTGTGCTAAACTTGATATTAAAAAAGCCTTTGATAGTGTCTCAAGAAATTTTTTTATGGCTAGATTGGTCCAAAAAGGTTTCCCTAATACCTTCATCAAGTGGATTAATGCTTGTATTAATAATGTTTGGTTCTCTATGTGCATTGATGGTGCTCTCCATGGTTTCTTCCCCTCTACTGTTGGGCTCAGGCAAGGGTGCCCGTTAAGCCCTTATCTCTTTTGCATTGTCATGGATGCTTTTTCTTGTCTTCTTGATAGCACGACTCATGGTGATATGTTTGAAGCCCCCCATGTTGGTGATGTGAGAGTCTCCCACCTTATGTATGCTGACGACATTCTGATATTTGGCAAATCTGACATTATTAATTGTGATGTTCTTTGTGAGAAGATTAATAATTTCTCTAGGGCCTCTGGTCTCAAGGTGAATTATGACAAAAGCTCTCTTATTCTTCCCCCTACCTGTCACAATGTTGATGCCATTAGCTCTATCCTTAACATCACTCACACTGCGTGCATTACATATCTTGGGATTCCCTTATCCACTTACAATCCTAAGATTACAGATTTTGCTAAACTGATGGAAAATATCACACATAATCTTTCGGGCTGGAAAGCTAAAGCCCTCTCTTTTGCTGGCAGACTTCAATTCTTACGGTTCACCATTTGGAATTCTATTGCCTATTGGATCCGTGGATCCATTCTTCCAAAAACTGTTCTAAAGCAAATTGATAAAAGATGTGCAAAATTCCTCTACTTTGGAGATTCAGATGCTCGTAAGCTCCACTTGATTTCCTGGAAAAATACTTGTAAGACAAAAGCCTTAGGTGGCCTTGGCCTCCCGTCCCTGCACTCAATACAGTTCAGCTACAACTGTTCTCTCATTGAGAGGTTATACAATTACAGCAGCCCTCTTTCTACTTGGCTTTTGCATAAATATACTTCACCCTAGAAAACTCCTGTCTCAAAAGCCTCTTCTTTTTGGAAAAATTTATGCAAGGTAGCTCCCATTGCTAAAGAAAACTATACTTTCAGAATTTCCTCTCAGGCTCCGATTTCCCTATACTGGGATCATTGGGTTAACGGAAAGTTGTTGAATGAAGTTCCTGAATTGCAACCTATTCTCAACTTATATCCTACTAATGCTACTCTTTCTGTTATATTAAAAGATTTCGGCTGGGAGCTGCCTTCCCACTTACCTGCTGCTACCTTAAATGCTCTTCCATCTATTTCTATGGTTGCCCCTGGAGATGGTTGTCTTATTTGGAATGGAAATGCCAATCACAATTCTCATATTAATTTCCTTTACAGAAACGATCAGTTGGTCAACTGGCATAAATTTGTTTGGCATAAACGGTACTCCTTACGTTTCTCTAGTTTCTGTTGGATGGCAATTTTACGTGGTTTAAAAACTGCCGATGCTCTTCTTGCCAGAGGAATTACTGTGGACTCTACCTGTTCTCTCTGTCATGCTGCTAATGAAAACATCTCCCACCTTTTTTTCGAATGTGACTTCTCTTTTACTGTCATCTCTGGTCTCATTCCTATGATTAGAAGTCACCTTCTTAGGCCTAACATTCTGCAAGCTTTTGAATGTATTTCTGAGACCTCCAACAGATCTAAACATTTCTATTACCTTATTATCTGTTGCTCGGTTTATCACATTTGGAGGGAAAGAAATGATAGGAAGTTTGGCAACTCCTTTGCCTCTTCTACCACTATCTGCCATAAGATTAAGTCTGCGGTTCTGGCAAAAATTTTGAAATGGAAAGATGGGAACTCTCTCTTGGATCTCTTATAGGGTGGTTGTGTTGTTGGTTATGGATGGATTTGGATGGGGGGTGTGCAGCATCTTTCTCTCCTCCCTGCTACTCTCTTCGATCGTCTCTGGTGTTTTTGTTTTGCGGAATTCGGATGGAAGACGGAAATTGGTTGGGGGTGTGCAGCATATTCTCTTCTCTCCTTGCTGCAGCTCCAGCTTCAGCTCTTGAAGCTGTTGACTGGTCAATGATGATTGGATTGCTCTCATTCTCCCTTGGACGGCAGTTTTTCCTCAGTGCGGTAATGGTTTTGGCTTCGGTTTAGGATTTCTGCAACCAGAATGTCTGGATGGAGGCAATCCCTGAGCCCGCCCGGTCCCTCACTGCTTCTTCTTTGTTTTTGTTGGCTTTGGCTTTGGCTCTGTTTCTTCCATAATTGGTTTTTTGTTTCTTTCTTGGGGGTTTTTATTTCCCAAATTTTTCTTTTGGTGCTCTGTACTTATAGTTTTTGGTATGCTTACATGTAACTAGTTCATTTTAATGAAATGGGCAAGTCCCTCAATTTTTCCCAAAAAAAAATCCTTCCCAGACCTCTCAAGTCATAGAAATAGGGAAATCGAAATTTCCTTTAATTAAAAAATGACTAGAGATGTCAAAGTAGGTCAATAGGTTGGGTTCAGATTCGATCAGAAATTATTCATCCTGAGTTCGATCAATCTGAACCCGACCAGTTTTATAAACGTATCAAAAAATTGAACTCGAACCAGACTTGCTATCAACTTGAACTGACCCAAAAACCCATTTTATTTAAAAAATATTTTTATTAGCTTATTAATCATAAATTTTAAATTAATTGATAAAAATAAGAAAATTATACTAATAAATAAAAAAATAAGAAAAATTATTAAGCAGGTCAATTTCGGATCAAACTGGGGTTAACTAGTCCACTCGAATATGACCCATTTAATAAACATGTTGGAATGCATGACTCAAACCCAATTCATTTATTTAATGGGTCAGCTCAAATCAAAAGTTTTTTGGCTCAAATTTGGGTCAAGCTAACTGGTCAGGTCATTTTTTTGACACTCCTACAAATACACTATCATATTCTCCAAAACATTTCACCTCCAAATACAAAAGCATAATAAACTTCAGCCATTAAGAAAGTAGAAGGATTAAAAGGCAAAAGTGATGCAGCTCATTTGATTTGTTGATTGAGAGCTTTGGCTATCAACCAAGATGTTTTGGGTTCGAATCTTATGTATATGATGTGTGTGTAAATTTGCCTTATTAGCCAAAATTAAAATTAGAAGATTTGAATTAACTAGAAGATTGAAATTTAAAATCTTATAATAAGGCTAAAATGAAAAATCAGTCAAAATTGTAAGGAAATAAAATTATATCAGAATAATCTGATACAAATTATATTAATTTTATTTTGAGAATAGTACCAAACATAAAATTTTTATTAGACAAATCTTTAAATAAATCTAATAAATTTTAAATTTATCTTAATATAATTTCTATCAAAATATCCTAAAAATTTTTTTATTCTTTTTTAAATCATTAATTAAAGCTGAAAACAACTCAATAAGATTTTATTTAGGGTAGATTTTAGTCATAATTTTTAATTAATTATTTTTTTCGCTGCTTTTTAAAAAATTTTGTAATAAGAATTTATTTTTTGCAATAGCTTCAAAAATTATTTTTTTGACTATAATTTTATAAAATATTAAAAATATCGTTCCAAATAAGAAGCCTAATCATTTGCAGGGGCCGTCCCTTTCTCACAATATATTTTTTTTTAATGTCCTAACAACTCTTTGAAAGTAGGACCGGTCATTTTGCATATAGAAACATTTATTCAGCAGAATAATGACATATGGTGATCTCTGCAAATCTGTTCGGTTCAACAGTTTGAACCATGTTTTAAAAAGCATTGGGTTTCCTGTCTTATTGTGTTTCAAGAAAAAATATTATTAAAAAAATATCTTAAGTTTCGGTTGTGACGGCTTTCTTACTGCTTCTTAAAACGATTTTTTAGTATAAAAATTTTAATTTTTTATTAAAAAGCACCTTTAAGAAGCAATTAAAAAGCTGTCCCAAACGGAGCCTTATAGTGCCTTGGGATGGCTGCAGTTGTTGATAAAGCAGGTTAGAAAATTGTTATACAAAAAGTTGCTTTTTGAAGTTATTGTACATAAATCATTACATTTTAGTTGGATAGGATAACTATCGAGCTACTATGCTGCAGTTTTATGCGAACAAATTATTGTGATACCCTTACCCTTAGATATATATATATATATGTGAAAAAAAATTATATAATTGTCAAAATGTTTTAAATGGATATAATAACAAACTAACAATTCTAAATTAAAATCCATGTTATTACTTCACATCTAGCTTGAGCTCACTAATGAACTTCCATGGAGATGGCCAGTCCCGATCACTTCCCATTCCTCCTCCTGACATACCTGAAGTCAGTTGCTGGTGAAGCTTACAACAGCCTTACAGTACTGTTCGTCCTTCAGCACGCCCTGCATCTCCTTCAATGTTCGCATGTAAAGTGATATCAGCACCTCTCGCGCATTCAGCACAACCTCCAACCCCACGACTCCTGTCGTCTTCCCCTGCTCTCTCGTAAGGAAGAGACCAATAGTTCATACCTCTACAATCATGGGTGTGACGAAATATCGAGTGGTGCCACAAGGTGCGTAGAAATGGATGAAATGTCAAACTTCGCGAGGAAGAAGAAGATATGGGGTATTTCGTAAGGGCATTTGCATCTCTGTATTACCTTCGAACAGCGGGAGTAGCGAACGCAGGGTCTATCTCAGGAGTAGAAAAGACCATGGGACGCAAATAGTCTAAGAACGGAGCACGACTACGTGACCCCAAACTAGAACTTTGTTGCATTTCCTGACATACAATAGCAAATACTTCGTCCCAAATGCACCCTTAATGTCCGCTGTAGCATTGGAAGAACTCCTTTGAAATAGGAATATAAATAATTTGATGAATATTATTTTATGAATAGCATAATTTTGATAACTTATGTGTAGGGTTGTCAATCAATTTTGTGATCTGATTCAAAAATTCTGAATTCTGGCCGACCCGATTATTATTGGGGTTGTGATCAGGTTAAATGGATTATTTTTGAGTTAAATTGATCATACTTAGGTTAAATGGGTCATAGTGATCTTAAAAAATATGCATAATCTACATAATGACATGTCCTGCAAGTTCGAATCAAGTTGAATTTAAGTCAAATATTTTAACCTATATCATAAACAAGTCAAATTTGGGTGATCAATCAAATTCGATTCGGATTAACTTCGAGTCAAACTCAAACTCGGCCCATCAATCCGAATTGACCCCCCTATATTTATATAAATTTACCATTAAATGATTAAATCAATATTTAAGATTTTTTCCTTTTTCTAATTTTAATTCTTTCTCGCTCTCCATATTAAAAACAAACCGTAATTTGGAGGATAGAAGCATTGGCTGAGCAGCCTGAGCTATATGGAGTTTCCGATCAGCATGCATTCAAATTTATTAATATACTAGTTTTTAATAAATTATATTTTGGTGCCCATCTTAAAAAATAAAATAAAATAGAATAAATAGTATTTGACCTTTTCTTAATTACATTGCTATTAAAAATAGAAGGGTGAATTATTTTAAGAGAAGCTGCTCATCTTAGTTTATTGATTAAAAATTTTGACTATCAATTAATATATATATCTTAATTGATCTAAATATTTTAAGAAAAAAATACATAGTGGAAAAAAAAAGCTTCACATTGAATGTTGGCCGTATCCATCGAGGCTTAGGGTGGTTGATCGGTGAGCACGGTTGGGAATCTCCCATCCCGGGTTCGAATCTCCTATACTACGGCCTCACCTCTTCAGTGGGGCAAAGCAAGTGTGGGCCCGATGCCGGTGGGTGACCTCGTTAGGTTCCGCCGAGGGATTAATTATGCCGTCAAACTCTCTATTTGGAGTGATAGCGGGTAGATACCCATTCTAAAAAATGAAAAAAAGAAAAAAAAATGTTCGTCGTTAATAATTGAGAATTTGATGTGATTTTCGTTGGTCACAACTGCACGTTACGTACGGCTATCTCAAACTACCTACAGTACAATAATTGATGGGATAAGAAATGACAGAAAATTCTATTTAGGTATCTGAAATTTTATTAAATAATGATTGGTTGGTAGATCATACAAAATGTAAGTTTATTTTTCTTTGGGGTTCTATGGTTTACTGAAAATATATACATATATTTCAAATGCAGGCATTTTAAATTTTTTATGTTTGATTTCTTAGAAAAGGAATAATTTGTTAAATTTTAGTGAATTATTTTCACTCTTTATTTCATTTTTGATTTGTTTATCATCGACTTTATTGTTATCGACCACTGTGAAGAAGTGTCTGCACAGAAATTAGGCAAGCAAGCAGAAAACAGAGAAGAAGGATTACTGTAGCAGCTCTGGTATATTTCACATAACTAATGAGCTACAATAAGAGGTTTATTTATGTTGCTTGTTTATAACAATCCTGTACTAAGTTTGTTAGCTGTGAAACTGTAAATGTGCATGGCGTAAACTGGAGTATTCGAGATCCATGTGCTTCATTATTTGCTTGCTGTTACACACTGACTATCACTGATCGTTGTCATCGACAGCCGCCATCGACCACCGCCGCCTCCAGTCACTAGCACAGATACTGATACGGGCCATCACCGTTATTTGACTATATATTGCATTTATTTTACTTCAAGTGAAATTAAAAAAAAAATTTATCATCTGCATTCATTTGATACTTATCCAAACAACTTCAAATATTTCAAATATATTGCATTCATTTTACAATGTATTTCTTCTACTTTGTTTTCCTTACTCTGCAAATCAAATAGTTTCTTAATATTTAAAGTTTTATTTCAAGTCTTAATTTTAATGCAGATAAGTTTAACATCCTATGAAATATTAGAAAGTTATAAATGATAATTTATTAAATTAATGCCAAATAATAAGGATAACTTTATTGATAATTATAATATTTAATAAAAGGAAAATAATATGTGATGTGTTTTATATCTGTCGTGTGACATAGTTGTGGCAGTGCAAATCCATTTGTCAGCAGTGCCGTGTTGTTAGCGTTGCCTGCACCATCCAAGTAGAAAACAAAGACGTGGTCTAATAGCGTTTTGGATTTCATGCTAAAATAAAATATAATGGGAAATGAATATAAATTTAGAGTTATAGCGGCAAATAATTGGATTTTTTTATATTTATTTCCTTAACATTGAAAGAGAAGGCTCACGCTTCTTTGATATGTTGAATGATTCTTTCAAAAGAGGTTTTGATTTTTTTTAATATTTTATTTATTTATTTATTTATTGTTTGGAGCAGGATGAGTGCTTAAAAGGACAGACGAATTCCACCGAAGAAACGCACGCCCAACAGACCACGTAATGCACATGGCTAAGCACATCACAACCTTACACCTGTAATTAACAAAATGAATCACAGCCACACACGATTCTATCATACAGCTATAAATACACTTGTACATCAACTCAATAGAAAAGTGAATAAGATGGATCTATAGAAGCATTGATAAGCATTTACTTCTCTACAATTTCTCTTTCCCTCTTTGTCGTTTTCTACATGGTATCAGAGCTACACCTCGGTCAAGACCGAAGACCACAGTAAAGAGGTATGAAATTTTGAATACCTCTTATGGCCCAATCCTCTTCCTTTTAGACAGCACATTCATCCACAGATCTCTCAATAAAGTCTTGCATTATCCCCACATCCCTGAAATTCATAATCTCAAACATCAAGACTATAGTACCCACCCAATTGTCCAATGACAATTACCCCATATGGAAGTCTCAAGTCACAAAGCTTCTTAGAGCTAATGGTTTTGCCAACTTCATAGATCCCAACTCATCACCACCACCTCCTACCCATCAAACACCCAAAGGACAAATCATTATCAATCCCAAATATACTAAATGGAATCTGATTGATCAGAATCTAGTAGCGGCCCTTTGCTCTACAATCACCCCTGCAATTTTACCATATGTTCTTCATCTGGAATCCACAGCAGCCATTTGGATCACCATAGAAAGAAGACTGCAATCATCAAACCGATCAAGAGTTATTCAACTCAAAAATGAGTTACACAATGTATCAATGAAACAACATACCATGGCAGAATATCTAAATGAAATCAAAATACTGGTTGACAGGATAGCTGCAGCAGGTGCAACCATTGACCAAAAAGACATAATCCTATACACACTAAATGGATTACCACCAGCATATCAACCATTCAAAAGCAGTATTCGTACCATGGTCCAACCACTCACCCTTGATGATTTCTATGCGTTTCTGATCAGTGAAGAAATCAACCTGCATGCTGAAGCCGCCAGATACCACAATTTTCCTGATCAAAACACAGCACTATACTCATCTCGTGGAAGAGGAAGAAGAGGTCGAGGTAGATTCACCGCACAAAGTACTCATCCCAGCAATCAACCGCCAGCTACATGCCAAATCTGCAATAAAAAGGGTCACTCAGCAACGAATTGCTGGCACAGATTCAACAGCAATTACACACCCCAACAACCCAAATCCAATACAGCACTCACAGCTACCAACGACAATATCAATCCAGATTGGTACCTGGATTCTAGAGCAACATCGCATCTCACAAATGACCTTAGCAACCTGACAGTTGGAGATCCAATACCGTATCATGGTTCAGACAATATCACAATTGGAGACGGCAACAACATACCCATTGCTCATACAGGAGCTGGTATACTACCAACACCACACCGTAAGCTTCAATTACCCAAACTTCTTCACATCCCAAATCTATCTCACAATCTCCTGTCTATTTATCATCTAACCAAATACAATAATATTTCCATCTCATTTAATGTGTATGGTTTCACTGTAAAGGACATCCAGACAAACAAAGTTTTAATTCAGGGCCCAAGTCGTAAAGGACTCTACCCCATCCCAGCTCAACCTAGCACCACTCAACAACATGCCCTCTCCACAATCAACAATTCTCACACTGCAGCAATATGGTACAACCGACTTGGACACCCCAACAACAGAACCATGACAAACATCTCCAACAACAACAAACACCTCCACATACCTATCTTTTCTGATTTGTGTTCAGCATGTAAGGTCGCTAAAGGCCATAAACTTCAATTTCCTGTTTCTAGTTCTCACTCTCAGTTTTCTCTAGAACTAATCCATTCAGATGTATGGGGCCCTGCCCCAATCACCTCCAATCAAGGTTTTAGATATTATTTCATTTTTATAGATGACTTTTCCTGCTACATATGGATATTTCCCATGATATGCAAATCAGAAGTACCTTTTATCTTTACCACATTTCATACTATGATTGAAAAATAAATTCCTCACAAGATAAAACAACTCAAATCATATGGAGGAACTGAGTTTGTGAACAGAAATATGCAAACATTTTTGCAAAAATATTGCATTAATCATCATATTTCATGCACATACACCCCTGAACAGAATGGAACAGCTGAAAGAAAGCACAGACACCTCATTGAAACAACAAGGACCCTGCTACACACAGCCTCCGTACCTTACTCATACTGGCCAGATGCAGTTCTCACAGCATCTTATTTAATTAATAGAATGCCATCTCATACAACTCACAACAAAACCCCCTTACAATTACTATTCAATACAAAACCAGACTACTCCACAATCAAAACCTTTGGATGTGCATGCTTTCCCTGGATACCTCCACACAACAGACACAAACTAGCTCCCAAATCCCAACCCTGTATCTTCCTCGGCTACTCCACAAATCACAAAGGCTATAAATGCCTCAACCCTCTCACAAATAAAATAACCATCTCCAGACATGTTACTTTCCACGAAACAATTTTTCCATTTACACAAAGCACACCACAGAACATCCCTTCACCAACCATCCCAGAAAACCCAATGTTACTAACCCCCACCACTCAACTCAACACCATTTACATTAATCCCAAACCTCCACAAACACATACCAGTACAGCTCTACCACTCAAACTCCATACCCCAACACTTCCACACTCTCTGCCAGTCAACCCCCACCTCCACCATCCTCTGCCATCCAACCCTCATCTCCACCAACAATACAAACCCAACCACCCTCTCCCATTCAAACCCCATCTTCACCAATAATACAAACCCAACTCTCAACCCACCCAATGATAACCAGACTCAAAACAGGTTCTCTAAAATCCAAAACAATTCTCAATCTCATACACCAGCATTCACAGCACCCAGACCCTCTCAACTATGAACCAACATCTTACCAGGAAGCATCCAAGCAAGAACATTGGAGACGAGCAATAGCCACAGAATTTCTGGCATTACAACAACATGCCACATGGACTCTAGTTCCACCTCCCATTAATACTCAAGTATTAGGCTGCAAATGGACATACAAGACCAAACTACACTCCAACGGCTCCATTGCAAGATACAAAGCCAGATTAGTAGCACAGGGTCACAAACAATAGTATGGGATCAATTATTTGGAAACCTTCAGCCCAGTGGAAAAATTTCCAACAATACGAATACTGCTTACCATTGCTCTCAATAGAAATTGGAAAGTACACCAACTAGATGTTGCTAATGCTTTTTTACACGGCAAACTGGCAGACACCATTTACATGAGACAACCATAAGGCTTCGAGGACACCCAGCACCCAAACCATGTATGCCTATCAAACAAAGCAATTTATGGACTCAAACAAGCATATCGATAGTGGTTCACCACATTCTCCTCCTTTTTACAACAACTGGGATTTCACCCAAGCAAAGCGGATCCTTCCCTACTCATCCTCTCACAAGAAGACTCTCAGGTGTATTTACTCACATACGTTGACGACATACTACTCACATGTAACAACAACTCTCTTATCTTAAACATCATATTGAAATTGCATGACCAATTTTCTATGAAACATTTAGGAACAGCCAACAACTTTTTAGGAATTAAAATCACGACCCACAAAAATTCCCTCTTCTTATCTCAAACTCAATATGCCACATCTCTCCTTGAATTAGCAGGCCTCTCTCAATGTAAACCCATAGCAAATCCCTCTTGCACAAAACTACCACCAAATATACCCGTAGATCCCATACTCAATAACCCTCACATATACAGACAACTAACAGGATCACTATAATATCTCACAATCACAAGACCAGATATTGCATACCCAGTAAATCTTCTAAGTCAACACATGCACAACCCACAAACCCAGCATACATACCTCCTCAAAAGATTACTCAGGTATATCAAAGGCACGATCGAATATGGCATACCAATCTCTCGAGAACCACTTCAACTTCACTCTTACTCAGACGCAGACTGGGCCAGCGACACAGAGACACGGAAATATACCTCCGGTTACTGCTCGTTTCTCGGTACCACACCAGTCTCCTGGAGTGTAAAGAAACAGCACACAGTCGCAAGATCATCGACAGAGGCAGAATATCGAGCTCTGGCAGCCGCCATCACAGACATCATATGGCTATGACAACTGCTACAAGACTTCAACATACAACTTCAACAACCCACAGATCTCCATTGCGACAACACCTCGACAATCACTCTGGCCAACAACCCCGTATTTCACGCAAGAACGAAGCACATAGAGATCGATCACCACTTCATTCAACATCAGATCCACTCGAACGTCATACGCGTATTTCCCATCAGCACCCAAGATCAGACCGCCGACATCCTTACAAAGCCGCTCTCCACTTCACGCTTCTAAACTCTTTGCGCCAAGCTTAAGGTTCTCCGCAACCCTCAGCTTGAGGGGGGATAAAAGGACAGACGAATTCCGTCGAAGAAACGCACGCCCAATAGACCACGTGATGCACATGGCTAAGCACATCACAACCTTACACCTATAATTAACAAAATGAATCATAGCCACACATGAATCTATCATACAGCTATAAATACACTTGCACATCAACTCAATAGAAAAGTGAATAAGATGGATCTACAGAAGCATTGATAAGCATTTACTTCTCTACAATTTCTCTTTTTCTCTTTTTGTCGTTTTCTACAGTGCTCAATTTCTGCTTATCAAGGTTATGGTTGTCAAAATCGGGTCACGGGTCGGATTCAAGTCGAACTCGGAACTAACCCGACACCAGTTGATCCGCCCCAGATCCGACCCAAATCCGACCCATTTTTGCAAACGAATCAGAAATTTCAACCTAGACCTAACCTACGCGGGTTACTGGGTTGACCCGACCTGACACTGCTGACACGTTCTCATTCAAGCGCTGAGCAGTGCTGGCAATGACAGTGTCGTTAGCGGGACTTGACGCGACACGGGAGACTTGGCGTGACACAGGAAGCACGGTCAGCATGAGCAATCGATGCGGGCAGATGCAGTCAGTGCATTTTTGTTGGGTCATTCCGAGTCATTCCCAGGTTTTCGGGTCAACCGGAACCCGACCTGATTTTTGAAACAGGTCGGTTTGTTGAACTCGAACCCAACCCGTTTCATAGACGAGTTGACCCTAACTTGAAATTTTAGGATCGGGTTCGAGTCGGGTTTTCGGGTCATGTCAAATATTGGCACTCCTAGGATTATCAATTTTAATTTCAATCGGTGTGCTAGGGCAAAAAAGGCTGTGATTTAGTGTTTGCTTGGGATGGTTGCAGAGGTTTACAAAGTTGGTTGTGAAGTTTTTGTGGAAAAAATAATTTAGCTATTATAGTTGCAAAAAATAACTTTCCATCATAAAACTTTTTAAAAAGCAATGAAAAAATAGTAGCCAATTAAAATTGTGGTTACTATCTGAAGAATAAAGCAACTAGAAAGTTATTCCAAACAAACTCTTTGGCTTTATTTGAGACAGCTTTCTAACTGTTTCATTTTTCATATTGTAATCATAATTTTTGTTTGGTTAGTAGAGTAAGATAGAAAAATGCTAAAGCAAATAGTTGTCTTCACTGTAAATTTTTATTCCACCATCGTGCGTGCTGTTGTACATGCCCTCAAGGTATTTTATATCCTTGTTAATTGTTATATTATAGCAACGATATATATAGCACCTATGTCTATTACATCAATGGCTAATATCAAAGTAGAAAGCTGATTCTGTTATAAGTAACAGAGGAAGTGGAGCAGCCTCAGTAGTGGAGCAGAGAGTAATTCTGTTGGAGCCGGCACAGGTTAAACCAACTTAACAGCTAGCTGGTCAGATTCGAGTTAGTTTTTTTTTATCTATTATTGAACGGGTTAGTCCAGGTTGATTGAATTTGGGTCAAATCAATTTCAGGTTAGACCCAAGCCCGACTTACCAATTTGTTTTCACATCTTAATCATAAGCATGTTTCGTAAAAATATTAATATAAAATATATTTATATTTAATTATTTAAATATAAATGTTCTTGAATTCACATTTTTATTATTTTAGTACGAAAGTTGAGTATTATTTATATAATTGCCCTTTTCTTTTTTCATAAATTGTCTCATGAGCAGATTAGAAATTCCAAAATTGTTCTCAGCAAACTTAGCTAAAATTGAGGATTACGCCCCTAAAATATATTATTAACCGTACGGTATTAGTAATGATAAATTAATTAGACCGCTTCCCCAAGCAACTCGTGGTAGTGCATCTCTAGCGATTAGCGCATAACGACGATCATTTACTATTAATTATCTACCACGTCAGCAAGTAGTGGCATTCACATCCACGATAATAAAAAAAGGATCCCCTATGTTCAACACATCACGGCACAGCTTCACTCCAACAATCCCATGCGGCAAATTTTTAATTAGGAGAAAAGTAATCTAAAAAATAAAATTTAAAAAGAAACAAAAGCACATAATCAGAAATTTCATTTTTATATAAAACGTAATTATGAATTACTTTTCTGTTAAAACTCATTTTGTTATTGCATTTTTTTAAAAAACGTATTTCAAAATTGTGTTTTATATGAAAAGAAATTTTTTTTTGTTTTATTACCGGCGAGGAATAGAGAGACGGGAGAGGGGAATAGAGAGAGGGAAGAGAAGGGAAAAGAGAAAGTGAGAGAGAGAGACAAGAGAGAGACAAAAGGTGGTAGGGATAGTCTAGAAAGAGAGAAGGGGGGGTGCGGACACCGGACGTAGCTCTACGTCCGGACTCCACTAGAATAGCGCCACGTAGCGACCCGAAGACCCGGCAACCTGTTTCGCCGTTTTGTTCAAATGATGCACGTGCGGTATTACTGAAGAATTACTCCGGTATTACTCGGTATTACCAAAGAATTACTCGGTATTACCTATGAATTACTTAGGTATTACTCGGTATTACCTAGGAATTACTAGGTATTACCGAAGAATTACTCGGTATTACCTAGGTATTACTCGGTATTACCTAGGAATTACTCGGTATTACCAAAAATTACTCGGTATTACCAAAAATTACTCGGTATTACTTGGTATTACCGAAAAAATACTCGGTATTACCTAGAAATTAGTCAAAAAAGGGCAGGTTTTTTTAATTTTTCGCGTCCAATCCGGGTCGGGTCGTCGGGCTAAGCGGAAGTTGTCATAACACGTGCTAAATACGTGGCGCCGTTCTAGTGGAGTCCGGACGTAGAGCTACGTCCGGTGTCCGCACCTAATAATTTTTCCTTCATTTGGGACTGTTTTTTATTGCTTCTTAAAATAGAATTTTAGTACAAAATTAAAATTTTTATACTAAAATTTTATTTTAAAAAGCAATAAAATAACAGCCACAACCGAAACCTAATTCAATCATCTAACTTTAGCTGTAAATTATATTTTTAATATTTAATCTAATTTTAATTAATTTTAATTTTTTTAAGTAACTTTTGAATTATATTTTAAATATTTAACAAAATTAATTTGGAATATTATAAGTATTATATTTATTTTAAGATATATAAATTTTAGTTAACTTAAATATAAATATAATTTAAATTTAATTTATTAATCATAATTAAAATATTTAAATTTAATAATTATAACTATTAAAATTTTAAAAATATTAATATATATATATATATATATAATTTTTTTTCAAATTGTAAACTTATAAAAAATATATATCAAATTTTTTTTCAAATTTTAAAGTTATAAAAAATATATATTATAAATTTAATAGTTATAATTATTAAATATTAAATTAAAACATTTTAATATTTAATATTTAATAATTATAACTATTAAATTTTTAATATATATTTTTATAACTTTAAAATTTGAAAAACTTTAAAAATTTAATAGTTATAATTTTTAAATTTAAATATTATAATTATGATTAATAAATAAATTTTAAATTATATTTATATTTAAGTTAAGTAAAAATTATGTCTTAAAATAAATATAATAGTTATAATATTTCAAATTAATTTTATTAAATATTTAAAATATAAAAAGTTAGTTACATATTTAAAATTAATTAAAATTGGATTAAATATAAAAAATATAAATTTTACAACATTTAAAATTAAATTATTGAATTCCCCTCTCCATTTTTCTCTCTCCTATTTTTCTAGCTCTACTGTCTCTCTCCCTTCTCTTGTCTCTCTGGTTTGTCTCCCACTTTCTCTCTTAACTCCCTTTTGACTATTTTTTTGTGCGGAGGTCGAACGTCGTCCGGAGACCAATTAGAATGAGCCACGTTGGTACCGCGACTCGGTACCACTCGGTACCACAGCTCGGTATCACTAACGTGGCTCATTCTGATTAGTCTCTGAACGTAGAGTTGTGCTTGATGTCTGTGCAGAATAATTTTTTCTTTCCTTTCTCTCTCCCCCATCTCTTTCTCGTCGGCAATTAAAAAAAATCCTTTACACATAATTTTGAAATGTGTTTTAATGAAAAATGCAATAATAAAATATGAGTTTTTAGCTGAAAAAACAATTCATAATTGTGTTTTATATAAAAATGTAATTTTGATTGCGTGTATGATACTTTTTAAAAATTTTATTTTTTATATGATCTTTCTCCTAATTTAAGTGTCAACGATGATCCTTTTAAAAATTTGCCCAATCCCATGACACCTACATGACCAAAAGAAAATTTTATTTGAGGATTTACATTTTCCACCCCTTAAATTTGTATAATTATTTATATGTCACTATAAATGATTAAAATAATATAATCATTAAAAAAAGAAAATTAATTTTAAATAAGTTCATATTAATAATATTTTTATTTAATTTAAATATTAAAAATGTATATAAGTAATTTAAAATTTTTTAATTTTAGAAATAATTAGAATTTTATATAGATAAAAAATTAAATTTAAAATCATATTTTCATCTACAAACAAATGTGATGCGGATACCAATACTAAGTTTTTATGATTACGAAGTAGGTATGTCATTATCTTTCAATGGGCTTTTTTTTTCTGGCAATATATATATATATATATATATATATATATATATATAAAAGTTTCTAATATAAATTAAAGTCTATGAGAGGTGTAGAATATTTAAGAAAAATTATTAGATGAAAAAAAAATTTGAGAGTTTAAAATATTGAATGCTATCATATAATAAAAAAATATAATTTATATTTTAAATATAAATATTTTGGAATTTTTGGAAAATACTCTATTATTTTGATTATATTTTGCCTTTCTAAATTATTTATTGCAAGGTGGCAAAGAGTGTAAGTGTATCAAGCCAACTTGTGAGGTAGCTCGGGCTCAATAGCTCGTCAATCAAACTAGATAAGCTAATAAGCCAAGCTAGAGCCAACATCGACTCAACTCATTAGCCTATGAGACAGCTAGTTTAAAACATATTAATATAAAAAACACTTAAAATACATTAGCATTTAAAATTTTTAGTATAAAATTGTTAAAAAATATTTAAAAATCATATCTCCCTTTGTATCTAGTATTTTTTTTATTATTTCTCTTTTAATGTCTCATGATTTTTAACATTTGATTATAATAAGTGCTTGAATCATAATTATTATTTTTCTTTCCTAACAAAATCAACTGGCTCATGAGCTGAACCGAACTCACAGAGTTAAGCTCGATCTCGATTAATTAATAGAGCTCAAGCTTAGGCCTAAGCCTGAGTGGCTTGAGATCGGCTCAGCTAGTTTATATCCTTTCGCGGAGCTTCTAAATTTTTATTATTATTATTTTAAAATGTTTTGAGTTTTTTTAAATAAATAATAAAATATAAAATATACTATTTAAATTTATGATGTTAACAAAATAAGTTAAAATAAAACCAGCTCAAAAAAATAAAAAATAAAAAAATCACATGTGCTCATTATTACATTTAAACCATAGTTCATCAACCAAATATTACATATCATATTTTATATTGTTAAAATTATTTTTTTATTCAAAATCTAACTTGTCATGTCGCCCCTGTTGATAGAGAAGACATATTGCGAGTGCAAATAGACATATAATAGTAACAGAAGAAAGGTCCATGTGGTCATATCATGAAGCCAATAAATAGGTGAAAGAGACTAAACCCTATTATTCAAATTATATTAGAATATAATTAAGCACTATAAAATAATCTGAATAAATATAGCTTACATTCTAATTATTAATAGTAACAAACCTAAAAACTTACAACATAGAAATGAAAGTATTATCAAAATGTAGGGGCATCATAAAAAGTACAAGAAATATTTATACGTATAAAATTAAAATTTTTTTGGGTATAAAATCGATATCATTTTTTTTTTAAAACTCATAGTAGGGGCTTACGCGTTAATTAAAAAAGTGATTACAGGATCATTACGCGTTAATTAAAAAAGTGATTACAGGATCATAAAGAATCAATAGTCCTGTAAAAATACAACATTTGAACGAAAACCTACGGGCTATTGATCCAGTCTAATACAAGCATATGCAAAAACAACGAAAAAGCAATCTAAAAAGATAAGCCAAACCAAAAAAAAAAACCCAAAGAGACCAACAGGAGGAGCAGGAGCCAACGAAAAGCACCCAATTAGTCACTCAAAAAATTCCACAACCAGCAAGAGCAAGAGGAGGCGCATGGAAGGAACCTACAAGAGGGAAGACACCAACATAAACTAACCCAGCACCTCAACCAATCAAAAAACAAAAACCCAAGTAACAATTGCAAAGCAAAGGAAACACAAAAACCAACCATAGGAGGAACTGCCAAGAGGACCCATAAATGAGATGGACAAAAGCAAAGAAACCCGACACCCAAGCACCACCCCAAAACTGAAAGAAACAAAATTACATTTTTTATTTATTTTCGCCTACGACGTTTGCCACCACCCTGAGCAAAAGCATTCTCGACGACACGACCAACATTTAAATTATACAGAGCATTAAATTCCTCCTTAGGCCCATCCAACTCCTCCCTAACACCACAAGGGGATGAGAAAGAATCATCCAGCCAGTCAGTTTATTCCGAGCAATTTCCAAACAAATGAGCATACAAAGCAACATTAGAGATAAGAGAAACCACCATTAATGAATGGCACGCTCACTAGAATTTGTTCCAAAGAAACCAAATGAGATTCATCTGAGACATCAGCCACACCCTTAGAATCCTCAGCATCCCCACATGCAACCTGCACATCTGAGACCCCATCACCCAAAGCACAGGCCCCATCCTCCAAAGAAACATAATTACGAGCAACATCCTCCACCTCATAATAAACCAAAAGAGAGGGTGACGTAGAAGGAGAAAGAATTAAGTTTATTAAACAATTATTGGCATCTTCCTTCTCAACATTCACAACATCAATTGTAGTGTGAGCATCACCCTGGCAAACAACCACAACTAAAGGGGTTTCCAAATTCAAATCCCCATTATCTCCCAAAACCCCCAAAACAACAGGAACATGAAACGAAGAGCAGTCAGTCACAATAGGAAAAGAAACATCATCACCATCCACCCCCACCAAAGCATCCGACTCTACCACCACCATCACAAAATTATTAGCAACACTAGAGCCACCCTCCAAACCCCCGATAATCATCTCATCATTAATAGTAACAACAAGATGCATGGAGGGGGAAGGATGTCTAATTTATCAACAACAACAACATCATCATGACCATCTAAAACTATCATATCCAAAATAGTCGTATCATTGCCAATAGCATTCTCAACCACCAAACAAGGATTAGAAGTAAAAGTAGGAACAGAAACTGAGATAGAAGACTAGGTGCGACATTCACCCCTAATATGACCAATGCATTTACAAGCCACACAAAATGATGGAAATTCCTCTATTTCAACCTTTTGAATATACCCTAAATTTTCAAGACCCACCCAGATTTTACTAGAGTAGTTCTTAGTAATGTCAAGCTCCACTAACACACACGCAAGCGATGGATGAGAGCCGACAGAAGTGGCATTGTTGATTTTTAAAGGGTGACCAACATAGAACCTAAAGCATGAAGAATCTTAGGAGAATATAGGTGAGGTTATAGGTTAGGAAATGAAACCCATATGGGAATAATAGGGGACTTAACACCGATGTCAAGAGAGGGGGATTACTTTATTAATTTCATGAAACAATTATTAATAAAATAAGATCTATGACAAAATATTCTGTTGTAATCCAAATCGTTCTTCAACTTAACCAACACATGTGACGTATCAAGCAAAGTTACAGAGAAATCGGCATTAAGCTTAAGGTTAAATAAAAACTTATGTATACAGTCCAAACTAGGATGGCGAGTAGGAAAAAAAACCCACCAATGCAAATTGAAAGGGAGCAGCCAAAGCCAAAATCTCTGCTTCCGAAATCCAAAAAGAAGGGAAACCATAGAATGAAGATGGTTTAAGTTCAAGAAAAACACAATTAGCTGGAGAAGCAGCAAGGGCCTCCACAAAAGAACACGATTTCACAAACCCCTTCCAAAAAATCAGGATCGAAAAGTCGATTCACCGCCATTCTGCCTGCGGGCGGCTAGAGGTGGACGAATCAAACAAGCCATAATACAAACCACTAAAACAATAATAAGAAATAAGAAGAGGGAAGGAACTTCCTTGACCGCAGTCGGTGGAAGCCGTCGGGAGGGAAACAGAAGGAAACTTTAATAGAGGAGACATATGAATTTCTTAGTATAAAATTGATATCACTCTTATTTAAAAAGCTAGAATTTAGGGTTTTTTTTTTAAATTATTGAATCCATTTATTTGTATATACTACAATTAAATTATTGAAAATTTGACAATAGTGAAAAATATAGATTGAATTTTTTGTTGTGAATTTAAATATTTGAGTTATAATATTAAAGAACATATGCAGAAGAATATTAGTTTTATAAACTAAGAGGATTTGAGTTTTATATGTATAAATGCCCAAAAATTATAATGGCATCATCACTATATCAATTATCAAAGAGCCTTAAGTTGGATTTCCATAACATGTTATGGTAATGTATCTATGTTTTGAAGATGTTGGAGACATATTGTATTTTTATTGTTGGGTCTATATTTGTCCTTGGATGACACTTGAAAGTGGGAGAGGCACACAAGATCTTAGATAAAAAATGAGCTCAAATAGAAAGAAGCTTTGGAAATTTTATTGCTTCAAATGAAAAACATGACATGATTTGTGCACCCCTTTCCCCTTGAAAGTACCATCAAACTCTATTTATGGGGTTTTGTGCACTATAGGAAAAGCAATTCCAAGGATAATAATAAAGTACATCCAATTACATAAGGTGTGTCATCTTAAATATAGCTAGGAAATACATAAAAATACATGTGGATCACATGAACCATTGACATATAGAAAATAGTTGATTAGAGCTTCCATCTTGAAGGATGGATTCCTTAATTAATATGGTCCATCAGTTGACTTGCTAGATGGAGTCACCTACTTATTGGGTGAGTGCCACCAACTTGTTAAGCCAGCTTGATGGTTTGACTTGTCGATGGATTTATCGATTTATTATATAAAGTTGTTGACATACCAAATGTTTGACTTATTGGGTAGAGTCACTGACTTACTAGATGAAGTTGTTGACTTACTAGGTCTGCTTGTTAGGTGGTTGCCATGTAGGGTAGGCCTATTGCGTGGAGTCACTTACTAATTGGATGAAGTCGCTGACTTGCTTAGATGAAGTATCCAATGATAGGATGGAATTGCCATTTTGCTAACTTATCTGGAGAAGGTCTCCATGTACTACTAGGTCAAAAACAAGTGTCGTAATATGCTTGTAACTTTTTCCTAACCTAGCAAGTTCATTAAAGGCCTAAATCAATTTAACTTTACTTGACCCAAGCCCTTCATATATTTGGGAGTATATTTAGTTTTTTTTATTTTCTTGTATCTTTAAACAGCGGCTTGCAACATGAATAAAACATATACTTCTATGGAATTGGCAATTTAATGGGCTTTGCTAGAAAACTCTATAAATACTTCCCTGTTCCTTTTTCTGAAGCTCTCAATGCTAGTCTCCACACCCTACTTCTTCCCAAGCCATGACTCACATCCCAAAATTTATTGGAAGGGACATTGATATAATATTGATGCAAAGGAATAAGAATAGAAATGCTAGGAAAGATATTGAGGAGACTTATTATAATAACCTCAAATTTTAAATTAATTAAAATTTTAGTAAATCTAAAATTTTTCTGGGAGCACTATGACATTGTGCTTTCAAGCGCTGTGGCGCTAACTAGAAAAAAAATTAAAATAAAATAAAAAAAATTAAAATAAAATATCTAATTCCATTTATTTAAACTCTCACCCCCATCCATCTTACTCCCATTCCTTTTTACATGTCGACTAAGAGAGAAGATAAGAGGAGAGAAGGGGGGGGGGGGGGGGGGGGGGGTGGAGAAAGGAGAATATAAGAGGAGAGAGGACAAATAACACAAGGATTTAGCTGATATTTTTCTTCGCTCCAGTTATACAAGTTAGTCTGATTGTAGTAGATAACTTTAACCCTACCTCTATTTTAATGATTTAGAATTTGGTGGACCCTGGTTGACCATAGGCCTACTAAACCCCAAAATTCTTGAGGGAAAATCAATCTTTCTCTTAAATCTCAACATGGCTCATTCAAACTAGCCTTTGAAACCTCTTCCAATATATTTTAAATATCATTTGGAGTGTATTGAACTAAATCCCAAGTTTTAGTTTGACCTGGTTGACCAATTCAATCATTTTCTACCAAAATCCCCCTTAAGGGCCTAAACATACATTTCATGCAAGAAAACCTCATCATTGTATGAGACCACCTCTATTGAGTCAAAAAATGTCATTTTAAACTTGTTGGACCTAACCACAACCTATGATTTGACCTGGTTGATCAATTCTATCAGGGTTGACCAAAATTAATTGTGCATTCAATCAAATTCAAATCTAATGCTCTAAACATCACCAAACTAAATTGAACCTTCAAAATTATGCTAATGTATGTTTCATGCATGTTCAACATTCTTATGGGTCAATTATTATTGGTTTGAATTAGTTAACTCACCATGAGGGGTCAAATTTATGCTTGTACTCAAATCTCCATCTAAACTCCCAAACATTGAGCTCAAACCCCTTGTGGACCTTCGAAAGGAACACTACTATACGGGGGAACAGAATGCAGAGGGTACGACCGTACTATCCCAAAGAACAAAATGATCACAGGCCTCTGCACTCTTCACAAGCGGGCCAATGGGAAGGTAGATTATGTGAAAATCCTTGAAAATTCAGATTTTTGGTGCAGGTTAGTACCGTACGAACCTTGAACTGTCGGTACGAACTGTCTTTACGAACTGAGAAAATCAAAATTTTTGTGCAGTTTGTACCATACGAACCTGGAGCCGTCTGTATGAACCGTCTGTACGAACTGAACAAAAATTTTACAGAGCCGATCGTCTAGTAATTTCGTCCGTACGAAGAACCGAGAATCCGGGATGAACAACACGATCGTCCGAGACGAACTGAAAAGATCTCAGCCCATTAAATATCTCAGCCGTTGGATTGAAGAGAGAGAAATGGCTAGAGAGAGAAAGAGAAGGAAATCCGTATTTTGGGCGACTTTGGTCCGTTTTCGTCCGTTGTTGCAGTTGGGAAAGTTGATCGACTCGAGGTAAGGCACAATATAGCTATCTCAATTTTCAGAAATGTGAATTTTGATGGAATTTTCTGATTAAAATTGTGTTTCAGTTAGCGAAAAATAGGTATAACTTTGCACTTGTAAAACGTTTACTATGTAACTTTTGGTATGTTGTCGAGTTATTATTATGCATATTTTGACTATTTTCTGGAAAATTTTCATAGGGTATTTTGAAATCCGTGAGATTTTTATCGAATAGAAAATTTTCGGGATGTCAAAAAATAGTGCTTCAGTGTAATAAAAGTCTTGAAAGGATGTTATGCCCGATCTATGGTAATTTGGAAATGTTCTGAAACTGTGAATTTTGATTTGTTGGATTTTCTATTGTCTGCTGTTATACCGTCTGACTGCATTTTGATGCTCAGAAGAGAGACATAAGGGGCCAGAATCCTTTGGGATTCCATCTGTGTCTGGGAAGGGAGGCATAAGGGGCCAGAATCCTTTGAGATTCTGTCTGGGTCCGGGAATATGAAAATAAATTTTGATTTGATAATCTAAGATGTTCTGGTGTTGTAAGCACAAAGGGAGACATAAGGGGCCAGAATCCTTTGAGATTCTGTCTGTGTTTGGGAAGGAAGGCATAAGGGGCCGGAATCCTCTGAGATTCTATCTGTGTCAGGGATATGTGATCTGATATGTGATCTGAAATGTGATCTAATATGTGATCTGATATGTGATTTGAAATGCGATTCTGTGAGATGAATTTGATTCAATTTCCGATGATTGCTGTGATAAGATGATTTCTGTGGTCTGATGAATTCTGTTGATGTTCTAATAGTTTTTGTGATAATATCTGAACTCTATTTGATGCTTTGAATTCCGTGATTTATTTTGAGATTTTAGTTTTGTGTTTGGATCTGAGAATTTAGATCGGCTAGTGTGATCTTGCTGAGCTGTTAGCTTACTATGGTTATCTTCATGGTTTTCAGGTTCTGGGAAAGGGAAGGAAGTGTCAGACTAGCCGTTCAGGATCTGAATTGCAGTCATAGGTATTTTTGTACTTTTGATTTTTGTATAGTCATGGCTAGGTTGCTTTTCTTTTCTATACTTTCTATTTATAGCCATGCACTGTAGTAGTGTATACTATTTTTGATGAAAGAAAGAAGAAAGAATGGATGAGTTTTTCATACACTTAGATGTTTTGAGATTTTGTCTGTGTCTGGGAAGGGAGGCATAAGGGGCCGGAATCCTCTGAGATTCTGTCTGTGTCAGGGATATGTGATCTGATATGTGATCTGAAATGTGATCTGATATGTGATTTGAAATGCGATTCTGTGATGTGATTTATATGATTCTATGAGATGAATTTGATTCAATTTTCGATGATTGCTGTGATAAGATGATTTCTGTGGTCTGATGAATTCTGTTGATGTTTTGATAATTTTTGTGATAATATCTGAACTCTATTTAATGCTTTGAATTCCGTGCTTTATTTTGAGATTTCAGTTTTATGTTTGGATCTGAGAATTTAGATAGGCTAGTGTAATCTTGCTGAGCTGTTAGCTCACTGTGATTATCTTCATGATTTTCAGGTTCTGGGAAAGGGAAGGAAGTGTCAGACTAGCCGTTCAGGATCTGAATTACAGTCATAGGTATTTTTATACTTTTGATTTTTGTATAGTCATGGCTAGGTTTCTTTTCTATTCTGTACTTTCTATTTATAGCCATGCACTATAGTGTACATTATTTTTGATGAAAGAAAGAAGAAAGAATGGATGAGTTTTCCATACACTTGGATGTTTGTAGCAGCTCTGTGGTTCTATAATTCGTTAAAAAGAAAAAGAAAAGCAATTCCAAAGCTAGATCTTGGGGTTTTCTATCGCAACCTAACACGATTGGATCAGTTCTTGTCGCGTTGGGTTGTGACAGATTAGATCGTACGTACGATTAACCATTGAGGATAGCGGCATTCACCTACGCACCTCGATGGATAATAATATGCACGACCTGATCAGAACAACGGGTTTCCCCCACCCGATACATCAGCTCGAGTAGCGTTTATTTGACGGTGGAATTCAATTTCTCACGGGCACAAGCCTCTATGGTTAATTACATCTCAAGCCGGGGCCTGAGAAGACTCTCGATTAAGGATTCTATATTAAATCTCATATGATATTGGCACATGGGGGGAAGACTAGAAAATCCTACTCAAAGGGGAAGAATGGTTCAATTTGGCTTAGTCAACACACATGGCTCACACTAGCATCCAGAGGGATTAAGGTGGTAAGAATAAGTTGGGGAAATGAAATAAATAATACACTCAGAGCATGCAAGAGAGAAGGATGGAGGAAGCGTCATCCGTGTGACATGGATATGCAGGATTTATTGCCTTTGAAGGATAAAGGACTTACCCACCGATGAGGCGTACTACGAGACACCAATAGCAGTAGCCTTGAATCCTAGATCTAGAATGGGTTTAGTGTTCTACGCAACATTAACACCCATGACCTAGCTAATGCATCTTGGGCTTATATCCTACCTGAAAAGGAATGCCAGATAACCAGCTAGGTGCATAAAATCCATGCTGTCCAGTCTTTATGAAAGATGGATAGGTAGTATGATTCTTGGAAGCAGGGTCGACGTCTAAAGAGTTTCCTAATTGGCCCTAGACTTATGTAGGGTGAATGCTCCTAGCACTAATGCAATTAAAATTTTAATGATTTCTAATGCAATGCATGCTAGTTAACAATCCCAAATTATATATACACAAAATTTTAAAAAGGCTTATTTAAAAAAAAATAATTTTTAGAAGAAGACTAGGCTTCCCCAGGTCCGACACCACATCCTCATAGGCAGATTATCTGGACTCTACCCGCAGGCAGGGAAGTGTCTCATAGCAAGGAGAAAGAAGGATGCATTAATATGCATGCGACCCCAAACTATTCTGACCATTCCCTAAGTCGTTAGATTTCTAAGTTATTTAATTCTTAAAATTTTGAATATTAATTATGAGTAGATAAGTTTTATTCCTAGAGAGCCTAGCAAAATCAGGCCATGCACATGCAAGAAAAAAACCTAAAAAAGCATGAAATTTCTTCTACGCCCATGAAGTAAACACATCAATATAAATCCATAGCACAAAGTAAAGAAAAGTCCACAGTCCACGACAAGTGCCGTATAAGTACAACCCGGGGTCTACAGAAAAGTAATGGTGGCCAGGCTCCATCGATAATAACCTGGATTCTAATCCTACTGAACAACGCAAGTCTTAAAGTAAGGCATTTCATCTTCAAGTCTTCATCTCCAGATCTTCAGGTTGTCTTCTTTCACTCTTCGTATGGTTCGTCCTTTAGAAGAGTACCCAAATGAATAAGAAATTCTCTATGAAGGGCTTTTCTTTTTCTCTTTGGGTACCTAGTATTTGAAATGCCCTACTTTTGGAGACTTTCACAACTCGATGCATTACATATAAATTATATTATAAAAAAAAATCTAGACTCACACTCAACATGCAAGGTTATCCTACTGAAAATATCCCAGGCAATTTATATGTCACATCACAAGCAGTTATATATGTGTAGAAAATTAAACATGCTTGACCACGCTCTTATTTATTTTGGGGGCTTAGCACTCTGGAGTACCTGTAACAAGTATTTATATAAGCAATTTTTTTTTTTAAATTTATCATTTTAACCCCCTTTATTTTAATACTGCATGAGCGTGGCCACATGTATAAGATTGAGTCAATATATATCATCCCTAACCTAGGGGTAGATCTAACGCACGAACAATCATATCGCAGATAAAGTACAGTACAATAAGGAAATAAACACTCACATCAATTCAAAGCAGCCAGCACAGGTGCCACATGCAAGAGAGCCACAAGAGAAAAGTCCAAAACATCAGCCTAACCTAGAATTAGAAGTGATGTCCTAGCAAATAATTCTATGTGTGTGTAGTAGGCTTATGAGGCTTTGGGTAGGTCCTATATCAGGTAGTTAGTTCAAGTTATTTTGAGTTCGAGTTTATTGAAGGCCAAAAGGGAAAAGTTTAATTAAAGTTTAAATATTAGTAAATTATGGTCCATTTTTAATTAGTTTAGTTGGTTAGTTCATTTTAATACTAAGGATAATATTGTTTGAAGTTTAAGTTATATTAGCGGATTTTAGAAGATCCGGGTCTACATATCCGCTAAGTTAAAGGGGGTCAAAAATGTCATTTTTAGAAATATGTTGGGTCTAGGGGAATTAGTATTTTTATTAAATTTTAGACCTTACTATGAGTAATTAGACTATTAGTTTACAGGATTTGGAGCTTTCTTGACAAAGTTATGAATTTTAAAAGATTTGGGCCTTGTTAGAAACTACGGTTGACTGGAGAGTTGACTTTCTAAATTATACTGATATCTGAAAGTGATATTTTTTTTAATAAAAACTAGACTTTGATTGGAGTTAAATGCTTTTTAGTTTACTTGATTCAGATTTTTCTAGAATTAGTCATGATTTTCTGAAGTTAAGGCGTTTAAAGGTCTTTTAGGTTCGAGTTAGGTTTATTTTTCAATTTTGTAACTCCTTAAATTTAAGTTTATTTTAATGAATTTTTTTTAGTTAACATTTAATTAAAGGGGGATAAATAAATTAGTGAGATTTAATTCGAGTTCATATTCAATTTTTTTACCTCCGAGTGATTATATACGTTGGTTGTAGCTTGATTGAGGATTAAGTGTTTTAATGCATTTGGACCTGGGTTATGATTGATTTTACTGACTTTATTAATAAATTAAGCAAACTAACCCTACGGTCACATGTCACTAAGTTTTCAATATTTTAGTGTTTCTATCCTAAAGGAGCATGCATCCTAAGTCTAAGTTTTCTAAGACTCAGTCCTTAATTTTTGTCCTTAGGTGTCACTATTATTATATAGGATGCAAAGAAATTTGTTTCTAGCCCTTTAGACACTCGTATGTGTGTAGGAGGGTTTAGGGATCTAAAAATAAATAAAAGAAGAAAATAACTTAGGAATTGAAGTTTCTATAGGGCCCTGAAGGTAAGGAAACGTACATACGGAAAGGCTCCCTAAAGGTTGTCTAAGTTTTAAGAAAAAAACTTACAACACCGGGGGCTATGACCCGGTGGTTCCGCCCATAGCACCCCCACCAGGATGAATGGGGGCGACTGATACTCGAATTCGGTTGTCCATACTCCTTCATCTAGTGCTCCAAGGATCCTTGCTTTTGCTCTCCCAAAAGCACCTCGCAAAGAACACAGAAAAGAAAGGAAGGGTGGATGAGAGCAGGCTAATGTTTCAATATGCAAATAATCAAAATAAGACCCAATTAAATAAAAAGAACATACCTTTTCCTCTTTTTTTTTGAACCTGGATGCTAGCTTGGTCGTTTGCTCTTCGGGACTTTTCAAATATTAGAAATTCTCCAATATTGTTACAAAAATGGTCTTTATTTATTATTTTCAAAGTATGTAAGCATCTCATTATTAGGCATGTCTTTTTAAAGTCCAAATATGCCTTTGACCCACCATTGGTTCCCATTCAGCATTTAAGACAAACACAAACAAGAGGAAGGGGACCTCGATGCTATTTAATCTTCCCACGTTTAAAGAAAGCGCTCAGAATACTCGACACAACTATACACATCACTTTCCACATGAATCTTAAAGTAGCGAAGAAGAAACAAGTCCCAAAACCAAAACCCAAACAAGATCTTCCACTCTAAACCCATTTTTAAACTCATTTTTGGAATCAAATACGAATAAGCGAAAGAAAATCATCCGTGAAAAGAGAATGGAAAGAGCCTTTTAGCATCGAGCTTTTCAACACAAAACAACTCACAGAACCTTCCGAATAAAGCAACACATAAGAATTTTCTATAAGAAATCTACTATGACTTCTTCCGATACAAAATAATCAATAAGTTTCTTTAATGTGGGGTGTTTTTTTTTTTACTTAAACTTGTAAACACAACTTCATGCCAAAACATGTAATATTGCAAATCCCTTAACCAATGAGGGTATAGAAAAGCTACCTCTAATCCATCTCCAAAATAGTTTGGAGCATAAAACCAATGAAAATATGCATCTAACTCATCTCCAAATCAGTTTGGAGTATAAAACCAATGAAAATATGCACATAACTCACTTCCCAAAACAGTTTGGAGTGAAAAACACATCAAAATCTGCACTTAATTCTTTTCCAAAACAGTTTGGAACAAAAAATGAATAAAAATCTGCATCCAACTTATCTCCAAAATAATTTGGAACATGAAAATAGTGAAAAATCTGCGCACAACTCTTCTCCAAAGTTCAAGAGGCACTCCAATGAGATACTTGCAATAATACTAACAAGACAAGCTCAAGTGTAGTAGAAATATAAGCCTACACATATACTTTTCCAATTGTCCACGAATCATGCAATGGTGATGGCTAAAAAGAGAGTTTCATAGGTCACAATTCTCCAAATACCAAAACTTTCCCTCAATGGCATTATTACAAACATCTCATGTGCATATTTTGACAACAAATAACATAGCCCCTCATGATCTCTCATGACTTCTACATTGAATTCCAAACTACCTGCCACATGATACAAGCCATGAGTAAACATATACTTCGCATACAAGATAGTGATAATAAGCTCTCTTCCAAACAAAATCAATCAACACACATTTTGTCTACACCACATGAAATCATTCATAGCTAGCAGTAACCTTTATCATCTTTCAAAAGCACTAAAACATTATTTGATAACCAAGTAGATATAGCAAAACTACACAACAGGAAATGATAGTAAATACACTATCAAACTAAATTCATAAATTCTGCTCGGCGCCTAAATGAAGGCATGATACTTTAAAACCTCTCTTTTATAACACGTTTGGTATTAGACCCAACTTGTAATAGTGAATAGCAAGCCCATTTACTTACTTCATCAACTCAATGCCCATACCCAATACAACTCCAAGAAAGAAGGATTCAAACCAATTACCAACTTTGCATCGTGCTTGAACCAAACATACTTATTAACCTTTCCAAGAACTTCCATCCTATCGATGAGGCAATGGATATACTATACCAATATACAAACTCAAGTTTTCGTTGCCTTGTTCATCGAATTAGCTATAAAACAATCACATAGATCATCCCTTTAACAAGCAATAGATGAAGATACTTCACAAAGGGATCGAATACCCTTTGCATCTCAACAACAACCAAGTGTGCTCTCAAATTTTGTTCACATGTCTCTAAATATCGTGTTGAGGAAATTCCCACATGAACAAGATTATTATATGAAGCTTCAATGCAAGCAAAATGACTATAGCTTCCTTTTAGTGACATTTTATCAAATATCTAGTGTGCGACGCTCACATAATCGCCTAAGACAATCAACATAAAAGTTCCTATTCTACAAAACCACACATTCTCACGCATTCAGTTGAATGACATTACAGACAAATATACTTGAAGTTTATCAAAATCCATCATAAATAAAGTATTATCCATATAAGAGGAATGGAAGGAGATGGTAAGGAAAAGGAGAAGAATGGGGAAGAACAAGAAGGGAGGAAGGAGAAGTGCAAGGAGTATACCTGTGGTTAGAAGTCGGCTCGGGTTGGGGTCGTCAAGTCGATGCCTGCAGCTGCTACGACTTGCAAATGGGATGGAGGAGGCTAGCATCAGGTTCGATCCTGGAGGTGGAGTCAGGGTCGGAGACTAACGGGAGAGAGGAGGGCGGAGCCAGAGAGGGAGTCAGATGGGAGAGCTTGGGTCTTTCTCCTGGCTTGCGAATAAGGAGAGATCGAGAGAGGGGCATCAACCTCGCTAAATCATGCAAGAGGAAAAGGAACATGAGAGGGATCCCGTCCTGGAGCTATGAGAACAGTGAATTGCCCAGAGAGGGTGAGGCCTCGATTTTGGCTTGGGGTCCTGGAGCTCGCAAAGCTAGAAGAAAATGGAGGAGGCTTTGATCTTGTCTAGGTTGTGCCAATGGAAGATCGAGAGAGAGGATAGGGCCAAATGATCTCTTTGAAACTAAATTCTCCCACTCTTATTTGTTAATCCAGCCCCTGTTAGCGGCCTGCATTCCTTCTTAAATTGGCAACTCGCACGATTGAATAATCTGATAACGGCAGAGTCGAAATTTTAACGCAATGAGAGCTGTTGGATCTAATTACCTGATATGGAGTTAAATTTACAATTCATTAAAAGTAGATTTGAATTAAATTGGAATTAACTGGGGCTAATTTTGGGTTAAATTTAAGTTCAAAATCGAACTCTGCTTGACTCGCATTGGGTTGATTTAGGTTCAACTTGACTTGACCAAATCAAAAAAATTAAATCTGAATAAATTAACGATTTGAATTAAATCAAACTCGATGCAGATAGCAAGCATTGCGCGAGTTTAATTAAACTTCATCGAATCTAATTTGACTTAATTTGAGTCGACTCAAGCTCAAACTGGACTCGATCAGGTCTAATTAAATCAATCAAAGGTGCTCGAGGGCCTAAGTGTGAAAAATGAGGTTAATAAACAGACCGCCAACAGGTACGGCGAACAACGAGTGAACCGTATATGTTGGCGTTGACCTCCCTACATCTAGGAAAGTACAACCTTATGATTAACTAATGAGACTCACTAAGAAGGTGCATTCTTACAATCAACTAATGAGGATCTAAAATCATACAACAATCATGCAATAAATATCCCACAATGCTATGGTCACACAATCACACAATGCCCATACAACCATGCATCAATCACATAATCATGCAATCAAGCAATTATATGATGCTCATCAAATCACAATATCACATAATCCAACAAATATCATATCCCATGTCATAATCAACTAATCATATAGCAATAATTTAGTCATACCTTAATCATGCAATCACATAGTAGCCACACAATCATACAATAAATATACGCTAATCCTCTAATCAAATCACATAATGATAAGCACATGATCATGCAATAGTCATATGATCATGCAACAAACCCAAATATGAGACAATCATTCGATTATGCGATGAACAATCCAAGATGCAAAGATCACCTTAAGATCAAATAATCATATAATGACCATGAAAGCTTGTTAAGGATGTTAAGCCCTTATGAACTAGTCCCGAGGCTAACAAAGAGGGGGGGGGGGGGGTTAATTAGTTATTTTAAAAACTCGTGAGTAAAAAATGATTTAGAAAAATCTTTTGGATGTTTTAAAAAAATAACTTTAACCACAAGAAAGATCTTTTTATAATTTGCAGTGAAAATGAATAAAATAATAATAAAAAGATCAATCACGGATTTCACCCAAGCAGATAACAACAGAAAAATAAAGTGCAAAAAATAATCAAAAAGAACACACCAGATTTTATAGTGGTTCGGTCAACTTGACCTACGTCCACTCCTCGGAGCCTCCTCTCTGGGTATTGCACTAACACTAAGTGACTCTCCTTCTACTCCCACAGCAAAGCAGAGAAGCCTGTACAAAACTCCTTTCCACCAACCCGGTGAGGCAGAGAACCTGGACTTCTCGCTTCCTCCTAAAGAAGATAGAGAACCTGGACTCCTTTCGCTTCGTCTTGAAGCAGGCAGAGAATCTGGATATTCTTGCGGACAATGCTCCCACAGAGACATCAACAAGAAAAGAGATGATGACCGGAGAAGATGACTAAGATCCTTACTTGGAGAAACCTTTATGAATCCCTCACAAACTCTCCCTCACAAGATCCTCTCTCTCTCTCTCAAGCTCTCTCTCTCTCTCTCTCTCTCTCTCTCTCTCTCTCTCTCTCTCTCAAGGTTTTCTCTAGAAAGGAAGGTGGCAAAAGATCTTTCTTATTAAAAGAAAAATATCTTAAAAAGGAAGGCTCAAAAATTGCCCTAAATCTCAACTGGTCGTAAAAGATCATCCAGGACGATCGGTCGATCATCTTGTACGAACATTACAAATCACATGTATCAGCCTGGACTATCTGGTTTATTTGGATGATTAGTAGACAAATTTTATTCATATCGTCCCGTACGATTCTGCTATCGTCCGGGATGATTAGTGTAAATTAAGAATTTCATCCAGAAGACAGCTCGGGTCGTCCAAGGCAACCTATGTTGGATGATCTCAAAATGACTTGATCGACCAGGATGATATCTATATCGTCCTGTATGATTAGTTCAAAAATGACAATATCATCCTGCACACAGCTCGGGTCGTACAGCCAAAACATGCTGGACGATCTCAAAATGACTTGATCGTTTGGGCCGATATCTTGATCATCCCGTACGATTAGTTTAAAATCAGGAATATCATCCAGCACATTTCTCGGATCGTCCAGGTGAAGTGCTCTGGACGGTTAGGATTTTTCATGTATAATCTCGGACGATATGGCGATCGTCCAGGATGATATGATCGTATCAATTAAATATTAATTACTTTCTTTAATCACTAGACTAATTTAGGTATGATTGTAATGGATCATCCGGGGCGATCAGATCAAATCTCTAAAAATAAAAACTTATCTAACTTAATCTGATGGCTGAGAATTTTTAATTTGAGCCTATTATCTTGGATGATGGGTATATCGTCTAGGACGATCTGTTTAATCAAACCAACTTAACATGGTCGCCCTAATTAGAATTTCTATTTTCACTAGATCGTCTAGGACAATATGAATATCGTCTAGGATGATATGAACAAAGTTTGAAATAGAAACTCTAACTCACTAAAACTCTCCCCATGAGTGTGTGTGTGCAAGGTTACTTAGCTAGGGGATCAATTACATTGCATTTGACTCAAGAAAGGGAAAAATTACATTTAAACACACGCGGACTCGATCTTGAGTTGGCTTGAATTGCATTTGATCTTTTGTACATGAAATGTTAGCCAATCAAAATAGAACACAGAAATGTTTGTTATTATCCAAATTATAATCCTTAAATCCAGGTTTACAACAATCTCCCCCTTTTTTATGATGGCAAATATTTATTTAGTAGTTTCAAATTAAGCAGATTACAGTAATTAAAGCACAAACGAGAGAAGATTTGTCATTATAAATTTTACTAATCATTAACAAACAGTGACATTCAACACATAAAAAAAACTTCTACAACACAAATATAATAAAAGAAACTACTAGTACCACAAAAATAACTCCCCCCTTTTGACATAACAAAAAAGAGAGAAAAAAAAGATAAAATAGCAACAAACTAAAATATCACAACCCATCAAACTAATAGAGAGGAGGATCCTGATCAGATGGAGGAGGTGGTGGTGGATGAAAGTAGATGTGAATGGTGGCGAACTGCTCACCAAACCAGGCCATATCCTGGTCATGCTGCTGTTATTGGTGAGTCACAAATGAATTGAAGCGAGCAACATCCTCAGCGTGCTGCTGCTCCTAGGTAATCTCGTAGGAGTCAAAGCGGGCCTCCCACTGGTCAAAATACTGCACCAAGCGATCTAAGGGTGATGCTATACGGAGAGGAGCAGGTGCAGCAGGTGCAACAGGCTCAGGAGCAACCTCCCCCTCTTCTCCCTCAACATTCGCTACGGGCTCCGAAAGAAGTCTAGACTGTGGAGAGTATGAAAAGAGCTATTGGAGAAAAAGATAGGTGGGATTCTGGCTGGATCTGGATATTGAAAATTATATTTTTTCTTCAGGGCATAGTGGATGAGGTGTCCTAAAGCTAGATTGGGGCGTCTCCTGTGGCCCGGATCCCTAATGGTAGTCAGTTATTCAATGTACCAAAAAATTAAATCAGTGGCATTAAAGTCACGACAGGCCATAATGTAGTAGGTAGTTATGGAGAGCAAAGGAGTGATGTGGATTCGGTCCCCAGCCTTAGGAATGATGGAGGAGCAAAGGACATGTTGGATTGTCCTAGCATCCTTGACTAGGGAGGAACAGGCCTGGTCGTGGTATTAGGCATTTGTGTTTCTAAGGAAGTGGTTGGGGACACTCCAATTAATGTCAGGGTCAGATGCTAAGATATGAAGCTTGTCGCAAGAAATGGACAGTTGAAGAATGTTATGAAAGTCCTGGAGGGTCAATTTTACAGGTCATTGATTAACAAAGGACTGAAGGGCGGAGTAATCAGTGATAATGTGAAGATTCACAAAGAAAACTCTAAGAAGTTCAGTGCTAAAAGGAAAAGCCATTGTAAGGATGAAGGTGAGGGATGTGTGAGTGAACAGATCAAGTACCGGATAGGTGAGGTTTCGTGCGTTCATAGTTTTGGAGATTGTGATCCTAGCATCAAGATATCGTGGAAATGCAGCTTGATCAGCTGTATCAGGAAAGCAGGGATCGGGGGATCCCCTGGAGGAACTAGCACCCTGAAGCCAAGAGCATTTGCCACCAGTCATTAGAAGATGAGAGGAGGAAGAATCGAGGGAAGAATGGTGAAAAAGGTGAAGAAAATGACTGTTTAAATAGAAATCATCCAGATCACAGGATTATCTAGGAAGATAGGAGCAATTATGACATCCGGGACGATTGGTCAAAAAGGCGGTCGGATCATCCAGGACGATCATATATTTTCTAAGACGATTAGACATAGACGATCGTCCCGAGGAGACACGCTGAACGACTTTTGACTAAAGGTATCATCCAGGATGATTAGGTGGATCGTCTGGGATGATATGTAATAAATGCATCAGACGGGCCAAATTTGAATCATCCAGCTGGAGACACATGGATCGTCCAGGCCGATGAGGTAGATCGTCAAGGACGATCACCAATAATTTGTGTATACCAGCCATTAGATCATAGTGGGGATGATTTGAATGAATCATTCAGGATGATGTATGGATCATCCAGGATGAAGTATGATCATCCAGGATGATGTATAGATCATCTAGGATGATGTGAAGAAAAAGTGAAAAAGATGAAGGATGGAGAGAAAAGATCAGGGATCCCAAAAACATATAAAAAAGGAAAAATTCAAAATCAAATCAAATAAAAAATAGAAACGAGAAAACTAATAGTAAAAATACCATTTTTTTTAATCGATCAGCTTCAGTGAAACAAAATTTTTCTTAATTTTTAATTCAAAAGCCATAAGAAGAAAATTGACCACACTAAAATCTAGAAAAAGTTGGAAAGGCAACTTTCGTAACTTCTACCTCGGACACCTTATAGGTTTAAATTCCTTTCAAATAAAAGTCTAATTCAGAAGAAAAGAAATTAGATTTGAAAAGAGATCCTTTTAAGCCTCGTTTTAGAAAAATATCTGATAGAATAGTATTACAAAGTAAGGAATCAAAAATCATGACTTTTCGTCTCAAGCTTTTGAAAATATTATGTAACGCATGTATTTTTCTAAGAAATTTAAAGAGCTGAAAGGAAAGAAAGCTTGTTTCTTTGTGGGCTCATTTTGTGCCTTTTTTTTCAATTTGTTTGGCGCACTTTGCGCATCTTTTGATTTTTGATACACTTTGTGTATCTTCCCAATTTGGCGACATTGCACATCTTTTCAGCTTTGAGCTTATTTTACCCTTTTTTTGCACTCTTTGCACATCTTTTACAAGCTTGCTTTCTTTCATAATCGTTAAAGAATCTCAGTTGTGAAATTACCTTCTAGATATAAGAGATGACAAAACTCACTCTCTCTAATAAGGAGGAGTAATTCACAGAATAAAAATCATACATTATATAATAAGTGCAATCACCTGATTAAGAAAAATATAACAATGATCCAAAACTTTAAAAATAATATTCATATGAGGTAGATTATTGTAGGAAGATAAAATAGATCTCTATTTTAAAAACTAACTTTTTAATTTTGAAGAAGATTTTTATCCAAAAAATAATAATACACCATTAAAGGAGTTAGAAGAAGAGAAATAATCATCAACGTTTCTTCCCTTTAACAGATTCAGTGGAGTCAATCACTGCTTAAAAGCTTCAAAACAAAAATATGGTAAAACTCTCAATTAGAAATCCAGTTTATCAACAGTAGTGAGCAGTGATCTGATTGTGAAAGGAATAAAACTGTAAACCAAGAACAGTAGGAAATCATATTAAAATAAATACTAAAATCAGGAAAAATAACAACAATAAAAAGAAAATCAGCAGAGAATAAAAAATAATAGGAAACATATAATCAAGTAAAATAAAAAAAACTAACAAAAACAAAATAAAAAAACTGAAAACTCAAAAATCATCAGTCATCAGAACCATGCATTTATGTTAATCACACCCAATCTGGTCCTCAAAATGCTGAATGAGTCAAAGGCTAGTGGTTTAGTAAAGATATCAGTCAGTTAATTTTTAATTGCTACATGGTGTAGCTCAATGTCCCCTTTTGTAACATGATCCCTAATGAAGTGATACCTTATGTCAATGTGTTTGGTTATTGAATATTGGATATGATTCTTAGAGATGCAGATGGCACAAGTGTTATCATATAGAACTGAAATTATACCAATAAGTAATCCTAAATCCAAAACTTGTTGCTTCAATCAAAAGACTTGGGCCACACAACTTTCTAAGGCAATGTACTCAGCTTCAGTAGTGAAAAGTGCAACTGAGTTCTATTTTCTACTAGACTATGAGACTAAAGATTATCCTATGAATTGGCAAGTTCCAGAAGTACTCATTCTATCCACCCTACACCCTACAAAATTAGAATCAGAATATTCAATAATCTCAAAAAAAGTGCTGTGCCTAGATACCAGAATCCTAGGTTTAGGGTCCCTAAGAGATATCTAAGGATTCTCTTAACTACAGTAAAGTGGGATTCCTTAAAATCAGCTTGAAATCTAGCACAAAGATAAACACTAAATATAATATTAGGTTGGCTAGCAGTCAGGTAAAGTAGTGATCCAATTATTCCTTAAACTTTTTCTGATCAATAGATTTTTCATTTGAATTCTTATCTAACTAAACAGTGGAACTCATAGGAGTGTTGATTGGCTTAGCTTTATCCATTTCATATTTCTTTAAGATGCCTTTAGTGTATTTTGATTGATTCAGAAAGGTTCCATCATCCATTTTCCTTATATTAAACCTCAAAAAGTAAGACAATTATCCCATCATACTCATCTCAAACTCTTTACTCATTATCTTAAAAAAATCATCACATAAATTTTTATCAGAAGATCTAAAAAGTATATCATTAATATAGATCTAGATAATGAGTAGATCATCTCCTACTTTCCTAAGAAAAAGGGTGGTGTCTACGCTCCCTTTAACAAACTCTCTTTCTAGTAGGAATGTGCTAAGCCTCTCATACCAAGCTCTGGGTGCCTGTTTCAATCCATATAAGGCCTTTTTTAATTTGTAAATATGATTTGAATATTGGGAACTCTCAAAACCTGGGGGTTGCTCTACAAAGACATCCTCTTTTATTACCTCATTCAAAAAGGCACTATTGACATCCATTTGAAAAAGCTTAAATTCCTTGTAACAAGCAAAGGCTAGTAGTACCCTAATGGCTTCCAATCTAGCTATAGGGGTAAAGGTCTCCTCAAAATCATTCCCTTCAATTTGATTGTACCCCTTAGCCACTAATCTTGCCTTATTCCTAACCACCATACCAGAATCATTCATCTTATTCTTAAAGACCCACTTGGTTCCCACTACACTTTGATTCCTAGGTCTTTCTACTAACTCCCAAATATCATTCCTTATAAATTGGTTCAATTTCTCTTGCATAGCTAAGATCCAAAATTCATCAGAAAGGACTTGATTGATGTTGGTGGGTTCAGTCATTAAGATAAAGGCATAATGGTTTAATTCCTTTGTAAGTCCCTGCCTAATTCTAACACCTTCAGAAGGGTATCCTAAGATCAGCTCTTTAGGATGACTCGAAGCATATCTCCATTCTCTAGGCATAGTATTTTGAGGTTCTACCCTTTCCTCCAGATTTGTATTTTCAACTCCTTGGGTAATCTCTCCTACATCTTCTTCTTCCTCAAGTCTAGTCTCCTTAGGATCAAATTCATCAAACACCACATGAGTTATCTCCTCCACCACCAAAGTCTTCTTATTAAACGCCCTAAAGGATTTCCCCACACTAGAATAGCCTAAGAGCACTCCTTCATCAGATTTAGGGTTAAATTTTTCTAAGGATGATTTTCCCATTATTCAGAATGAAAACCTTACAGCCAAAGATATGGAGGTGGGACAGGTTCGGAGTTCTACCCTTAATGATCTCATAAGGTGTCTTATTCAGATTGGATCTAACATTCACCCTATTCAGTACATAATAGGCAGTGTTCACCGCTTCAGCCCAAAAGTATTTTGAAAGTGAATACTCAGCAAGCTTGGCTCTAGCGGCTTCCACTAAGGTCATGTTCTTCCTTTCAGCTATCCCATTTTGCTGAGGGGTACTAAGAGCTAAAATGTTATGGCTAATCCCTTACTCCTCAAAGAAAATTTTTCAAATCTTACATTTTTAAACTCTCCATCATGATCACTATGAATAGTCAAGATCTCACAACCTAACTTCTTCTGAATCCAAGTGGAGAAAGATTTAAATTCATCAAATGACTCAAATTTATGTGACAGAAATCTAATCCAAGTGAATCTCGAGTAATTATCAATAATCACAAATATATAGACTTTCCCCCCTAAGCTAGTAGTACTAATGGGTCCAAAGAGATCCATGTAAAAAACTTCTAAAGATCTAGAGGGGCTGATGTCCTTAATGGAGTGGAAAGAGGATTGGACTTGCTTCCCTAATTGACAGGCATCACACAGGTGATCCTTAGTGAACTTAAGCTTGGGGACACCTCTAACTAAGTCCGTTTGGGCGACTCTTCTAAGGGTTTTCATACTGGCATGACATAATCTCTTGTGCCACAACCAAGACTCATCAGTAATAATTTTTAAGCAAAATGAAGCAGCACATTCAATATTATTTAAATCAAGCATGTAGATATTATTGATCCTCTTGCCCTACAAAATAGTGTTATTATTTAAGCTTATGATGCAAATATTTGCCAGGAACTTGATGCTAAAACCCTTATCATAGAGCTGACTGATGCTAAGCAGGTTGTGCTTTAATCCATCTACAATTAAAATATTTTCAATCAAAAGGTTCTTGGAGTTTTTTATTATACCTGCACCTACCACTTTCCTGGTGGTATTGTCTCCAAGTGTAACCTTGCCTCTTGCTCTGGCTTCCAGTGAGATGAACTAATTTACATCTCCAGTCATGTGCCTTGAACATCTGCTATCCATGTACCATATAATCTCACGAGGCCTTTTGTGAGAGCACCCCTACAAAATTATCAAATATCAGATTTAGAAACCCAAACAAGTTTGGATTCCTTCTTATGAAAATAAGAATATAATGCATGTATGCTGTACTGTGAAGCATGCAATTTGGGCCTCCACACCCAATGTATGCTACAGTGAACAGTGCAGGTGTGAGAGATATATCCTAACATGCCACAAGAAAAATATCTAACGCCAGGAAAAGGGTTAACTAATCTACGTAGGTGATAGTGTCTCTTCCTAGGTTTGAATGAAACATGCTTTGATGATTTTGAAATAGATTCTTCAAATGGTGGAGGTGCATAAAATTATGCAAAAGTAGGAGATGTTTTATTATTCTCATATGCACTAATTTTCACACTTAGAAATTCATTTTCCTTCTTAAGACTTGCAATTTTAAATTTCAAATAATGCTCACTACTATCTAAATTAGATGCATGAATTTCTAATTTCTTAAATGTAGTCTCTAATTTAACATGTGATGCTTTTAATGAATCATGCTCAATAATCAAATCAGAATACTTTTTATTTAACTCATCAAATTCATCAAGTAATGACATGTAATTGCTATCAAGCGTAGAATAATCCTTAATCAGAATTTCATACTATTTTTCCAAGTTTAAGAATTCTAATTTTAGGCTAGCATGCATTTTTTTAAGTTTCCTATATGATGAATGAATTTTTTCAGAAACTTCAAGTAATTGATCGTAGGTTAGCTCACAAATCTCTTCTTGATCAGACTGACCAGGATGATCATCTGCCATCAAACACAGGTTCATAGTCTCCTCTTCAGCTTCAGTCTCAGAGGAGTTGGATGCTGAATCTGTCCAGAAAATCTTTTAAATTTTTTTCTTGTCATTTCTAAACTTGGATTTCTCCTCACCCTTCTCCTTGCTTGGGTGAGCCTTAAGTGTAGGATAATCAGCCTTTATATGTCTAGGCTTCCTGCATTCAAAACAAACAGTATCAGATGAACCTTTAAAATTTTTGCTACTCTTACCTTTATTCCACTTCTGAAAATTCTTGTGTTTCTTTCTTAGAAAGCTTTTGAATTGCCTAGTGATTAAGAAAATATCATCGCTGTCAGACCCAAAAGAATTAGTATCAATATCATTCGCCTACAGCCCCACAGTTTTCTCTTTCTTCTTCTCACCTGCATCAAACTGTCTTTGATTCACCCCTTGCTCGTAAGCAATGAGTGATCCAAGTAAGTTATCAATAGAATAAGCATTCAAATCTTTAGATTCAGTAATTGCAATAATCTTGGCATCATAAGAAGAAGGCAAATATCTCAAAATTTTATTAACTTTCTCATAATTAGTAAGCTCTCTTCCTAAGGCATGCAGGGAGGTGATAATTTGAGTGAACCTAGTATACATTTCAGAAATTGATTCAGTAGGTTTCATGCAAAAAAGTTCGTAGTCGTGAAGTAAGATGTTCAATCTAGATTTCTTAAACTTAGATGTACCTTCATAAGTAATGTATAATCTATCTCAAATTTCTTTACCAGTAGTGCAAGCAGTGATACGCATGTAATCCTCAAATTTCAGTGCACAAAAAAAATAGTTCAAGCATTTTGCATTCAGTTATGCTAAATCACGATCATCAAATGTTCATTCAGTAAAAGAAAGTTTAGTTTTAACGCCATTAATAAGTCTAAACGGTGCTTTATAACCATCTTTAACAAGTATCCACATACGATAATCAATTAATTTTAAAAAGGTGAACATGATAGTTTTCCAAAAATTAGAAGGAATGTTATCAAACAACGGTGATCATGTAATTGAATAACCTTCAGTAGTATTACGATTACTAAAGTTAGCCATGGATTAAAATTCAAAAGTTTTTAAACTTAATTTTTGAAACCTGGCTCTGATACCACTTGAAAGCTCGTTAGGGATGTTAAGCCCTTGTGAACTAGTCCCGAGGCTAACCAAGCGAAGGGGTGAATTGGTTATTTTAAAAACTCATGAGCAATAAAAGATTTAGAAAAATCTTTTGGATGTTTTAAAAAATAACTTTAACCACAAGAAAGATCTTTTTTATAATTTACAGCGGAAACGAATAAAAATAATAATAATAAGATCAATTATAGATTTCACCCATGCAGATAACAACATAAAAATAAAGTGCAAAAAATAATCAGAAAGAACACACCAGATTTTATAGTGGTTCGATCAACTTGACCTATGTCCACTCCCCGGAGCCTCCCCTCCGGGTATTGCACTAACACTAAGTGACTCTCCTTCTGCTCCCACAGCAAGGCGGAGAAGCCTATACAAAACTCCTTTCCACCAACCCTGTGAGACAGAGAACCTAGCCTCTTTTCGCTTCCTCCTAAAGAAGAAAGAGAACCTAGACTCCTTTCGCTTCCTCCTGAAGCAGGAAGAGATCCTAGATCTTCTTGCGGATGATCCTCCCACAGAGACACCAACAAGATAAAATACGACAATCGAAGAAGACAACTCAGATCCTTGCTTGGAGCAACCTTTGTGAATCCCTCACAAACTCCCCCTCACAAGATCATTTCTCTCTCTCCCAAGTTCTCTCTGTATTTCTCAAGATTTTCTCTGGAAAGGAAGGTGGCGAAAGATCTTTCTTGTTGAAAGAAAAAGATCTTAAAAAAGAGGGATAAAAAATTATCCTAAATCTTAACTGGTCGTAAAAGATCATCTAGGATGATCAGTCAATCATCCTGTACGATCAGTGCAAAATTACATGTATCAGCCTGGACGATCTAGTTTCTCTGGATGATTAGTAGATAAAATTTATTCATATCGTCCCATATGATTCTACGATCGTCTAGGATGATTAGTGTAAATCAGGAATTTCATCTAGAAGATAGCTCGGGTCATCCAGGGCAACCTATCATGGATGATCTCAAAATAACTTGATTGTCTAGGATAATATCTATATAGTCCTGTGCGATTAATTCAAAAATAATAATATCATCTTGCACACAGCTTGAGTCATACAGCCAAAATATGCTGGATGATCTAAAAATGACTTGATCGTTCGGGTCAATATCTTGATCGTCCCGTATGATTAGTTCAAAATCAGGAATATCGTCCAGGACATTTCTCGAATCGTCCAGGTGAAGTGCTCTGGACGGTCAGGATTTTGTATGTATCGTCCCGGATGATATGGCGATCGTATATAATGATATGATCATATCAATTAAATATTAATTACTTTTTTTAATCAGCAGACTAATTTAGGCATGATTATAATGGATCGTCGAGGACAATATACGTATCATCTGGGATGATCAGACCAAATCTCTAAAAATAAAAACTTGCCTACCTTAATCTGGCGGCTGAGAATTTCTAATTTGAGCCTATCATCCTGGATGATGGGTATATCGTCTAGGACGATCTACTTAATTAACCCGACTTAACATGGTCATCCTAATTAGGCTTTCTATTTTCACCGGATCATCCAAGATGATACGAATATCATCTAGGACAATATGAAAAAAATTTAAAATAGAAACTCTAACTCACTAAAACTCTCCCCCTAAGTGTGTGTGTAAGGTTTCTTAGCTAGGGGATCAATTACATTACATTTGACTCAAGAAAGGGAAAAATTATATTTAAACACACACGAACCCGATCTTGAGTTCGCTCGAAATTATATTTGATCTTTTGTACCTGAAATATTAGCCAATCAAAATATAACACAGAAATATTTATTATCTTCAAAATTATAATCCTTAAATCCATGTTTGCAATAAACCATGCACTCAACCAATCAACCACTCAATCATGCAATAATCACACAATCATGCAAGCATGGTGGGATAAAAGGAAGTGAAAAAATCCAAAATTTGCCTGATCGACTCAAAATAATAAATGAACGAGCCTCAACGCTCACTTAACCAAATCAGAATAGTAAAAGATAATAATCAAAGGAAAGCTAGGAAAATGATCGAAGAAAGAGGGTAGATCATCTATCTATCTTACCCTATAGTAAGGGAAGAATAGAGAAGAAAGCAAAGGTAAAGGGTTTCACATTCACCTAACTATATCTAAACAGTGAACGTGGATAACTCGATGTTCACCCAACCATGTCAAAATAGTGAAACAAAGAGCAAGAGGGTAAAGTAAACCATCTACCAGCCTGATTGTATCGAGACGACGAGGTAAAAGGTGAAAGGTGGTAAGGTATGAGTAAAGGGGTGGTGAGATGTGCCTCCCAGGGACCCTATCAGGCACTCTCTGCAGAGTAAAATTTGATGTCCACTAGAAGCAGCAAGACGATCAGGGTAAATGGGTGGTGAGATGTGCCTCCTAGGGACCCTATCGGGCACTCTCAACCGAGTAAAATTTGATGTCCATATTTTGATTAAAAATATATGTATGGTTTTGAAAAAGATTAAACTTTCTTTGGGAAATATTTAATTTCTAGAATTTTTAATTTTAAAATTGAACACTTATAATAAATAATATATCACCTCGAAAGGTGAACATATCATTCCCTAATATATTTAAATTTCAAAACTTTAAATTTATCCTAATTATTATAATCAAATTCAAGGAGAAATAATATATGATCCTGAAGGATCAAAGTGATGTTTAATCCAATATTTGATTATATTAATCTGGGTAAATTGATCATTAATTTCATAATTAGAATCACAAGATCAATTGATATATCTCTCCGAAGAAAGAAAATAACAATCACTATTGATCGTATGAAAATGATGATAATGATCATTAGGTTTTATTTTCTCAAAAATAATTAATTAAAGATTTTGAAAAATTTAATTTGTCTAGGTTTCTAAATCTCCTACGAGCGCAAGCCTTAATAGTTAATTACATCATAGAAAACCAAAATTTTTTTATAAATACTCTCGATTAAAATAGTGATATAAATTAAATTTAAAGAATTCAAAGTTCGATTTCAAAGGAGGTAGGGACTGAAATTTCAAAGGAGACTGGTTCAAGGTTGAATAGTTCTTTCTGGAGGTCAAAGAAAGAGAGGTAGGAGGCACTTGAGATTTTGAATAAAAGAGTGGTTAGGGACGTTGTTTAAGATTGAGTCTGATCTTTTAAATATGAGTCAGGTCTTTTAAATAAAAGAGTGGTTAGGGACGTTGTTTAATATTGAGTTTTAACGAGCTGGGGTTGACATCTAGATCAGATTCCTAATTAACCCCTTTAACTTATGTTGGATGAAATGATTAAGCTAAAAATATAATTAAAAATTTGACTCAATTTTTAATTTGTATTTAATGCAATGCATGTTAATTGACTCTTAAATGCTTAAAATTAGAATGAAGACATTTTAAAATTAGGCTTAAAAATAAATTTTACCCTAGAGATTGCACAATATCCCCTTGACAGGACTGCACCCTAATAGGTCAGGTGGCCTGCCAGAACTCATAAGCGGGGAGGTGCCTAACAAGGTAGAGAAGATTTAATATGAATGCATGAGAAACTCACGACAGTCCGGGCTTACTTCTTAAAAGCGTTAGAGTTTCTATGTGGGCCTAAATGTTTTAAATTTTATTTAAGTAGAAACAGTTTTAACGTGTCCTCACAAGCCTCCGATCGGATTTCAGGCTAAATCAAAATCGACATGCAATAATCGCCAAAAAAGTATTAAAAGCATGCAAGTCCTTAATCGTAATCAACATTAAATAATCAAACTAATTAAATAATTAAATTAATGCTCAAACTGAAAGTCCATAGGCAAGTGCCTTTTAATTATACAACCCAAGGTCTGCAGGAAAAGTAAAGTGGCCGGATACCACTGACTACAACCCGGATTCTACTCCTAAAATATTCAAGTGACTTTGAGAATTGGGATTCTTCTCGTTCTTCGCTTCTTCGTCGCCTTGGAACTCCTAAGATTATCGGGTCCGAATATCCAAGTGAGAAGGAACTCCCCCTTTAAAGGGGTGTTATCTTTTCTCGGATATTTTGAAAGTATCATAACTTGATCTTCCAAATGGAGGAAGACTCTCCCCTTAGGGATGTCTTCTCCCCTTTGAAATTCAAGTTGGATATAAATATCCCATCTCAAAACACTTAACACTTACAACTCAATTTCAAATCAAATTATATTTGGATAAAATTTAAAATCTAAACTCAGTAACCTGCAAGGTTATCCTAATAATCAACAGTTAATAAATATTCCAAGCAGTTAATGTATTTAAAATTTAAATGCTCAAAACATAGCCACGCTTGGCCATGCTCTTTTAATTTTATAGAGGGGTCTTAAGCGTTCTGAAGCACCTGTGTAAGTATAATCATTAGTTGAAATTGTTTAAAGTTCTGGTTGGTTGAAAGTTTATATATTAATGGTTTAAAATTGATTTTAAAAGATATTTTAAAGGATTATTTATTACCACATTTGTTTTACACCGAGGCCATCAAGTTTATTTCACCTTCCTTGGGGCTAAGTTAATAACCTCGCAGGCCTGAGTTACCTAGTGATAATCGTATAGTTAAGTGTTTTAATTGATTTAGGGTTCAAGAGTTGATAAATTTTATTCAAATTGATTGGTTGCTGGTTTTAATATTAAATTGAAATTTTCTGGAATTTTACATGATTTATTGAATTTTTGGAATTTTTGGAATTATTTTATTCATTTAATCAAGGGGTCAAAAGTTAATATTTTGATTAAAAGTGATTTTTAGAAAGTTAATATTTTATTAAAATATTATACCTTAATACGATCAGTTAGACTATAAGTACGGTGGATTTGGATTTTTTTTTAATTTTATTATGAAGGTTTGAAATTTTGACTTGATTTTGAACAAAGTTTGACCAAAAGTTGACTTTTTCAAATTTAATTGATTTCTGGATGTTTTATATTTTTGATAAATATTAGACCTTAATTGAAGTTGAATACCTTTGAGTTTGACTTATTTGGAGTTTATTTGAATTAGTTATGAATTTTTGAAGTTTTGAGATATTTATTGAATTTTCAAAATTACTTAATTAGGGGCCTTTTATTGATTTTGCTCCAAATGACCTCCAAACTTCTTGAAATCACCTCCAAAGATCAGGAATAATATAAGAAGGGATTATCAAGTGTTTGAGAAGTTTTTAGAATATTTAATTAATTAACTTAATTAAATATTGAATTTCTCTTAAAATTAATATAAGCTTTAATTGTCTGCTAAATTGAATTGGTTTTACTTTTCATTGATTAAGGATTCAATTATGGTCTGTTAGAGGTATTATTTGTATTTTTTAGATTTATATTTGATTTATTATAATTTTTAGAAGATTTAGAGGCTTAATTAATGAATTAATTAATTAATTACTTTAATTAATTCTAAAATCATCGAAAATTTTCTTAGGGGCTGAGAATGTCACTATGTGTGAAAGGTTCAAGTTTCAAATCAAGATGATGTGTATCCTAATTATTGGGATTTTTCTAAGTTTTCTAATCAAAATCTTTAATTTTTGTCCTTAATGATGTCACTTAGTTAAATTAGGTTTCAAATCAAAGTCTCTAACCCTTGAACAAGTACATATAAATATACACACATTCATCACAATTAATTCTTAGATCTAAGAGAGTCCTAAACTAAGTGGTGTGTGCACTCTAAGCATGCAAGTATTAAAAACTAATTATAATTAGTAATTTGATTAGTGGATGATTAAGATATAACCATCCACTAATCTTCCAACATAATTTCTATTCAAACATGCCTAACTTGGGTTTAAAAGTTCATGGGATCTCTCAAATTTTAAAGATTTAAAATATATATAATTTTAAAATAGAATTTTTAAAATATATACATATGTATACTTGAAAATACAAATCTTAATATATTTCAAAATATTATGAAAATAAATTTTAAAATAATTTCAAAATATTTTATTTTGAGAGATCATCTGATTACTTAAGATAATAATTTAAAATTATATTTTGAATTTTGAAAATTTTTAATATAATATTAATTAAGTATTAAAATAATTTAATAATCAAAATTATTTAAGATTGAATAAGTTCTTAATTATGAAAATAATCTTAAATTAAAGTTCTTTATTTTTTAAAAATTTCAAGGTATTATACACATTTTGATGAATTAAAATGAATTTATATTGATTTTTTTTAAATTTTAAGTTAATTGAATTATTTAAATTAATTAAAATATTTAATAAATATTTAAAATAATTTTAAATTAACTTGAATTAAGCCCTAATTATTTTCTAAAATTTTAAGTTATTTAAAATAATTTTAATTTAATTTTAAATAAGTATTAATTAAATGTTTAAGTATTTAATTAATAGATGATCATTTAAAATAAAAAAATATATCTTAATTTGAGTAATTTAAAAATTAAATATTTAAAATAATTCTTTAATTTTTAATGATTTGAAAATTTAAATTTTATATATAATTGTTTTAATAGAAATAAAATAAAATATTTTATAATATATTTTAATAATATTTAAGTGATAATTAACTTTAAAATATTTAATATTTAATTTTTACTTAAATGATTTAAAAGAAATATAATTAGTATTTTAAATTAATTTTAATTTATTTTATTTTATTTTTAAATTAAATTATTTAATTTTTTGGAAATTTTGGCATAAAATATATATTTTATTTTTTAAAAAATTAATTTAAAGAATTTTTTATTATTTTTTGAATTTAAAATAGTTTTAAAAATAAAAAAAACCTAATATAAATAAGTGGCGGTAGGGAGGATGCGTGGCAGTGTCTAGTTCGCAGGATCGGAACCGCGTGGCGGCGGCAATCATTGATAATGATTGCACCGCCGTGCAATCATTACTGGTTGATTAAAAAAAATGCGTGGGTCCCACGCACTTTTCTAATCCACTTTAGTGGATCTCGCCCGCTATTAGATCGTCCGCGGTTTAAATCTACGGCCCTGATCGAGCCGGACGAGAAACAGAGCTGCAAGTTGAGAAAACATGGTCGGACTGACCGCGAAACAGCATAATCCAAACCGTTGATTGCACAATTACAAAACTACGAGAACCGCAACCCTAAATGGGAAAATGGCTTGTTCTCGCGATCGGGTCAACCATTTCATTTAAAATTATAAACCTAGGTAACCTAGGTGAATAGAAATTTTATGGATATGTTTGTTTGGCTTTAAAATCACTTAATGAAAAGCTATTTAAAGCTAAGTGTACTAGCTAGGGTTTGAGTTTTTAGAGATTCTAACCGTTCGATTTGAGGGATTATGGATTCTCTGAGCTTGTAGACTATCCACGATTATTTTTGTTGAAGACACCACAGTTTGAAAGCTCCTGGATTGAGAGATCTAGACCTTGGATGGATTTGGTGTTTGAGGTGACCGGAGCTTCGCCGGCGACGGCTTTGACCGATCGGTTTGGACTTGAAAAAGGGAGAGGAGATCCCTTAGAGCTCGAATGAGATCTCAGAGGAACTTGAAGGGACTTGGTTGGAGAGAGAGAGTCTGAATGCTTGAATGAGAGACCTTTTGAGGGTTTTTCCCTATTCAACCTCCCTCAAATCGAATGGATGGTTTTGATTGCTTTGGATGGATTCCAGATGGCCTCCACCTATCCAAGAGGTTATTGGGAGCAAGGGAATCAAGGACGGCCCAAGGACATGACTTGGAAAGTGGTTTTGGTCCCCTCTTGAGCATGGGAGCAATGGGGGCTATTAGATCTAGATCTAAGGGTTAGGATAAACCCAAAGAAGGTTCTAGAGACTGGTTAAATAGATGGAAATGTTTTAAATGGAATGGATTGGGTGTTTAGAGCCATCCTAATCCTTTAGGAGATCATTTGATGACCAGTCAATGGGTCCATACATGTTGAGGTGGCAGCAAGGAGGTCTTAAGGAGCTGCTTAGGTAGAGTCTTGAGTGCTCAAATGAAAATACATAGAGATTTGATTTGAGCTATGAGGATTTGACCAACATATATGGGTTGACTTGCTCAACTTGACCATGGTTTGAGTCATGTCATATCAAGGGATGTTCAAGATGTTAAATGAAATGGATTCAAAGGTTCTGAAATGAATAAGGCTTAACATTTGAGTGGAAAGGCACATAGGATTCATGATTTTAATCATAGGTCAATGTTTAACCAAGTCAAATCAAAGTGACTTGTCTTATGAATAGGCTAGGAAATATTTAAGGTATCAAGTAACATAAGTTTGAGAATTTGATAAGATTTGAGTGTTCTTGAAGTTAAATTCAATGCAAAGGTGGTTTAAGGGTTGATCTGGTCAACCTAGGTTGACTTGGTCAACCAGGTTGACCCAAGATCAGGGGTTGAGCTCAACGGATTTGATATGACCATTGAAAACTAGTGGAGGGGGGTCCCATAGTCTGAATAGGTCATTTAGGTCAAATGGGCCTAATGGGCCCTAAAGGGGTATTTAGGTCAACCTAGGTTGACTTGGTCAACCAGGTTGACCTAGGGAGTGGGTCCAGGCTCAACAAGTTTGAAATGAAATTCAAAATCTGTTGGAGGTGATTCCAAAGTCTCGGGAGTTAAATTTGGTCAAATGGGCCTATTGGGCCCATAAAAGGTCTATTGGGTCAACCAAGTTGACCCAGGGCATGGGGTTATGTCAAACAGATTCATAATGAAATTTGAAGACTAATGAAGGTGGTCCAAAGGTCTGGAGAGGTCATTTGGTCAAAATGACCTATTTGAACCGTTAAGGGCCTTCTTGGTCAACCTAGGTTGACTTGGTCAACCAGGTTGACCTAGGGGATGGTTTTGGGTCCAACAGGTTGGGTTTGATATTTGAAAATTGTTGGAAGTGGTTCCAAGCAATTTGGAGGTCATTTGATTTGAAATGTGCATTTGAACCCCTAAGGGGTATTTTGGTCATTTTGACCCCTGGTTAACTGGAGGTCAAAATGAGTCCAAAATAATATGGTTTAAGATTCAATGAATCATAATCAAGGGTCTAGAAGTGGTTGGAGGCTTTGGAGAAAGCTCCAAGGTCAGAATCCACTGGGTGCAAGGTCTAATGGCATAAACTATAAATATTTGAAGGTTTTACAGCCTTTGTAGATCAATTCAATTTCTAGGGTTAGAGGCCTCAGAATGAGCTCAAATTTGGAGGGTTGCCTCTAGAGATATGTCGCATCAGTCTGCAACTGACAGACTCTGAATCAGAGGTCATTTGACTGGGTTTTGAAGTGTTTAAAGATTTGCTGGAAAAGGCTTGTAGGACCTGAGTCCTTAACCCTTGGATTTTGGTTTGAAAATCTGGATTTAAGCTGGATTTTTGATTTGAATGATTGGATTTGAATTACCCAGATCAATAATAATCAATTGAATGATTTTAGTGATTGGATAAGATTAGAGCTTGAGAGGAGGCTGGATCAAGGTTCAAGCTAGGGTTGAAATATATATAGGTTTGAAAGCTGGATATGTTTAAAGTTTGAATTGATTTAAGATTTAAATTGATCCTAAGATCTAGATAGATCTAAGGTCAAGGTAGATCCTAGGGTCTGGGTTGATTCTAGAGTTTGAAATCTAGGAGAATCCTAGAATCTAGAAGTCTTAGGGTTGAGGGATCTTAAAGTCTGAGATCTAGAATGATCTTAGGATCTAGTGATCTTAAAGTGTGAGATCTAGAATGTTCTTAGGATCTAGGGATCTTAAAGTCTGAGATCTAGAATGATCTTAGGATCAAGGTAAATTTAAGATCTAGAGTCTATGAAGGATCCTAGGATATAGGAGAGTCCTATGGTTTAACCTCTAGAAAGATCCTAAGATTTGACTTGGTCGTAGGGCCTAGGTTGATCTAGAACCTGGGTCAGGTCTTAATGACCTCATACAAAAATGAGATCAACAGTCTGCTAGAAGCAGAAAGACGATCAGGGTAAAGGGGAGGTGAGATGTGCCTCCCAGGGACTCTGTCGGGCACCCTCAACTGAGTAAAGTCTGATGTCCGCCAGAAACAGCAAGACGATCAGGGTAAAGGGGTTGTGAGATGTGCCTCCCAGGGACTCTATCATCCACTCTCAATTGAGAAAGGCCTAATGTCTACCCGACGAATATGCCTGCAGTATGACAAAAGGGAAGAATCCACCCCTGCTCAGTGTATGTGCCCACAGTAGGGTCCCTACCTGAAGCATATGTTTGATGGTAGGATAAAGGAAAACTCAATAATCACTCGGCGCATATGCCTACAGTGATAAGAAGAGGAAAGAGTCACCTCTGCCTGGTGTATGTGTCTACAACAGAGTCCCTATCCGGTGCAAATACCTGCAGTAAAATAAAGACGAAACACTCAACACAATCACCCTATGCATACACCTGTAGTGACGTGAAGATGAAAAAGTCACATCTGCTCGGTGTATGTGCCTGCAGTAGAGTCCCTACCTGGCGCATATGCCTGTAGTAGGATAAAGACGGAACACTCAACATAATCACCTGACGTATACGCCTGCAGGGATGTGAAGAGGAAAGAGTCATCTTTGCCCGGTGTATGTGCCTACAGCAGAGTCCCTACCCAGTGTATATGCCTGTAGTAGGATAAAGACAAAACACTCAACATAATCATTCGACGCATACACTTACAGTGATGTGAAGAGGAAAAAGTCACATCTGCTCAGTGTATGTGTCTGCAGTAGAATCCCTACCCGGCGTATATGCTTGCAATAGGATAAAGACGAATCACTCAACACAATCACTCGATGCATACACCTATAGTGATGTGAAGAGGAAAGAGTCACCTCTGCTCGGTGTATGTGCCTACAGCAGAGCCCTGCATATGCCTACAGTAGGATAAAGAGGAAACACTCAACACAATCACCCAACGTATATGCCTGCAGTGATGTGAAGAGAAAAGAGTCACCTCTGCCCGGTGTATGTGCCTGCAGTAGAGTCCCTACCTGGCACATATGCCTGCAGTAGGATAAAGAAGAAACACTCAACACCATCACCCAATGCATACGCCTATAGTGATGTGAAGAGAAAAAGGTCACCTCTGCTCTTTGTATGTGCCTACTGTAGAGTCCCTATCCGGTGCATATGCCTGCAGTAGGATAAAGACGGAACACTCAACACAATCACCCGACGCATACACCTGTAGTGATGTGAAGAGGAAAGAGTCACCTCTGCCCGGTGTATGTGCCTACAACAGAGTCCCTACCTGGCGCATATGCTTGCAGTAGGATAAAGACAAAACACTTAACACGATCACCCGACACATACACTTACAGAGATGTGAAGAGAAAAAAGTCACCTCTACTCGGTGTATGTGCCTGCAGCAGAGTCCCTACCCAGTGCATATGCCTGTAGTATGATAAAGATAGAACACTCAACACAATCACCCAACACATACGCCTGCAGTGATGTGAAGAGGAAAGAGTCACATCTGCCCGGTGTATGTGCCTACAGCAGAGTCCCTACCTGATGCATATGCCTGTAGTAGGATAAAGACGGAACATTAAACACAATCACCCGATGCATACGCTTACAGTGATGTGAAGAGGAAAGAGTCACCTCAACACCAATCTAACACATATCTTTATAGGGATGTGAGGGAGAAAGAAAAGGTAAGTGGAAGAACTCCAAGGGAGAAGTTATCTAAGGAACCCTGAGCTAGTATTTTAGTTACCACGTGGTAGAGGATAAATCATCATGGCCACAAGTATCCAAATACCGACAGAATTTCTTAGGCAACACTAACATCACATGAAAAGGAAGTAAGCATTAGACTGATGCCTCGAGGGACAACAGGAAAAGATATGCCCTCATCAGAGTGCGAGAGGGGCAATCTCATTCAAAGTGGGAAACAACTAAAGCAACAAGGGTGCACACCCATTATAAAGAATAAAATGATATCAAGGAGAAATAATCATCAAGAAACTACAGTGGTGGACCCATACTAACTGATGGGGACCCTGTAAGAAGTGAAAACAATCTCAACAGATCCATGGGAGCTCTCTAGCAGCAAAGAGTCGGGTCCCAACGGGGAAGTATGTGGACAAAGAAATTAGGGCACTAATCTTCTGCTAGAAAATTAACGCTCACAAAGAAGCGATACTAACACCTGAAACTAGGTGTACTACATCATCACTTGGGGAAAAACCTCGAGTTAGCAAGGGGACACACTCATCACTGAGGATAATAACTACGCGTAGGATTAATAATCATCAAAAGATCACAGTGGTAGCACCTACATTAATTAGTGGGACCCTGTAGGAAGTGAAAGCGACCTCAACTCATCCATTGAACTACTCTGGTAGTTAAAAGTAGGGCATGAATGAGAAAGTATTTCGGTAAAGAAGCCAAGGAGCTAATCTTCTGCAAGAAAATCAAAGCTCTCAAAGCAATGATGCTAACACCTAAGACTAGGTGTACTACATCACCACTAGGGCAACAACTCGAGATAGCGAGGGGACATACTCGCCACTAAGCAGAGTAACTACGAATAAGAGTAATAATCATCAAAAGTTCATAGCGGTAACACCCACACTAACTGATGGTGTCACGACCCAGCCCGGTGAGCTCGCATAGGCAAGGCAGGAACGGAGGTCGGACAGAAGAAAACTAAAAATAACCATTCATAACATAATCAATATGTATCTGAAATATAAAGAAAGAGTCACTATAGAGTTCCAAATAAAATTTTTCTCTTTTTTTCATTCATCTATCATTCAATGATATCATCTTTAAATCATATATGTACAAAATACAAAAAGTGTCCATAAAACTTTCTTTACAATTCATCATACATCCATCTAATAAAAACATCAAAAAGAATAACCCAAAACAAAACCTGACACCCGTCATCTCCCTACGACGGTACGTGATGGGTGGTCTATCCATCAATTATCATTTACCAGATCCTCTTGAAAAGTGCCCCATAAGTAGGGTGAGTCACAACTCAGTAGGTAAAAATTTTATTCAATTAAATTCAGAGGCAAGGAAAAGATGTAACATGTATGCCAATGCTTCTAAGTAAATGAACAATAAGTGTGTCATAACATTTAACTAGCATGTCTTTAAATCATCACATAGGTCTCTTTCTTTGCATAAGCTTACAACCATTTCCATTATACATTCCAAAATTCATTTTCATGATGCGAATGATTCCACTTAATCATATAGTATAATGCATAATTTTAATCACCCGTAACGGAAGTATCATTTATACTGATCAGGTATATTTTTAATTGGCCATTTGGTTCCAAAGAACCCCTCTACCATTTGCTCCGAAGAGCCCTTTACCATTGGTTCTGAATAATCCCTTTACCATTTGGTCCGAAGAGCCCTTTACCATTTGCTCTGAAGAGCCCTTTACCATTTGATATTTCTGCATCATCATGCACTTGCAAGCATTATCTATCATTTCATAAAAAGAGTTTTAACATGCCACTCATGCATATGATGTAACATTTCCATATGACATTACATGATTGCATGATTTTATAAGAAAAGAGAGATGATCACCAATGTTTTACATGTAAGGAGACATGAGCATTACATATAAAAGAAACATGAGTTTAATACTTCTTACCATCATTACATAAGAGATTTTCATGTGTACCATGTATTCAAAAGCATTTATGTAGGAACATGCTAAGTCACATATGAAAGTACAAGTTGTATTTAGAAGATACCATTCCACATGATTGCATTTAGAGACTTTTCTAAATTTAAAATAACTTCATTTTACCTACCTCAATACAATATGCTCTGCCAAATAACCTTACGAACCTATCTTTTCATGCGATCAGCACCTAAAAGAAACATACACATCAAGTAAAAATTACTAATCCCCACATAAATTCTCTATACCCTTATGCTATAGTAATAAAGAACCCCTTCCTAATTCATGTTCATGCTTCCAACCTAATCCCTTTACCATTTCATGGCTTTATTCAATTCCTTTTTTTTTTAATAGAAGAGTCACATTCCTAAAATTCTATTCAAGCATACACTATTTCCTTCACTCAATTAGCATTTTAAATTTAAATTTATAGTTTATTTTCAAAATTCTTTAAATACCTAAAATGGAAAAGTTGGTTTTTGATGTAAAAGTCCTAAATTTGCTTTTAAAAGTCTTTCTAAACCTAAAGGAAACCCTCAAGTTCAAAAATTCCATAATTAGGGAAAAACCCTAATTTCCAACCTTTAAAAAATTTCTTCACAAGCATGCATTATTTTTCTATTAGAGGCTCCTTAATGTCACTAGGAAACTTTCTTACAAAGAAATTTTGAAAGAAAAGAAAATTTGAGAAAATCCTAGATTTTTTAAATTCACATTTTTTCATGAAATCAACTCATATTCGGATTTAAAAACATCCCCTAACCTTCCCTAATCTTATTTTAAAGAAAACTTGAATTTTCTCAAAACCCTAGTTTTCCCCCTTTAGAGAAAACTCCATAAAAAGAAGAGAAAACTCTTGCAAAGAACTTACCTTAGCCTTCTCTTAGTCTTCCCTACAATCCTCCTCACAAACCGCCGCCGGAAACCACCCCTAGGCCGCCGTTGAAGCGCTCCCGTCGACTCCCCTTGTCCGCCTCTCCGCTCGAATGGGTCCGCATGAGAGAAATGGGGGACCGAAATATTTCGGTCCCCTATTTAGAGTGGAATGTTCATCTCAATTGTCTAAGGTCCAAGGTGCCCTCACTTAAGTTATTTCTACTTAAATGACCTCAAGGGCAAAGTCGTCATATTGAGTTTTCTGGAAATTTTAACTCTCAAAATACTTAAAATTTGATAAGGGTTCTACACATCATTTTGTTCAGAATTTTGCACTCTATTTTATAAAATTAATTGCATCGAATTTCGATGACTTTGAAATTTTCATTTCAAGTTCGCCGCGATGCATCGAAAAGTGTGTGAAGCCTAAAATGACATTTTGTGGGTTTTACAATTCTCCCTCCCTTATAAAAATTTCATCCTCGAAATTTAGAAACAAGTATTAAGGAATTATACCTTAGTCAAATAAGTGTGGGTAGGTTTCTCTCATCTCGGATTCCTTCTCCCAAGTGGCTTCTCTTTCTAATCCATGCCTCCAAAGAACTTTAACATAAGGAATCTCTCTATTTCAGAGCTGCTTAACATCAAAATCTATAATTTTCTCTAGTTCATCTATAAAAGTCAGATCTGGTTGAATGTCTACTAATTCAGCACTAACTTTGCCAAATATTTCAAATGGACCAACATACCTTGGACTCAATTTTCTAACTTTGCCAAATCTTTTCACACTTTCATAGGGCTAACCATGAGAAATACAAACTCTCTAACATCAAACTCAATTGATCTATGTTTGGCATCATAGTACGTCTTTTGTCTGTCTTGCACAGCTTTTAATCTGTCACGGATTAGCTTAATCTTTTCAGTAGCATCATCTACTAAGTCAGCTCCAATAATCTTTCTTTCTCCTGTTTTGGCCCAACATAAAGGAGTTCGACACTTTCTTCCATACAAAGCTTCATAAGGTGCCATCCCTATACTTTCTTGGAAACTATTGTTAGAAGCAAATTCAATCAGTGGTATGTATGTCTCCTATTTGCCACCAAAATCTAGTACACATAATCTAAGTAAATCCTCTAAGGTCTGAATAGTCCTTTCTGATTGACCATCTGTTTGAGGATGGAAGGCTGTACTGAAAGTAAGTCTAGTGCCCATTGCCTCTTGAACTTTCCTCCACGGTCTAGAGGTGAATCTCTCATCCCTGTCTGACACAATGGATCTTGGTACACCGTGAAGTCTAACAATCTCATTAACATACACACTTGCCAACTTCTCAACAGCATCAGATTGTTTGATAGGTAGAAAGTGTGCTGATTTGGTCAACCTATCTATTATTACCCATATAGCATCATGACCACTTCTGGACCTGGGCAAACCAACTATAAAATCCATAGCTATGTCTTCCCATTTCCATTCTGGTATAGGTAAGGGTTGCAATAATCCTCCTGGCTTCTGATGTTCTATCTTAACCATTTGGCAAACAGTGCACTTAGCCACCATTTATGCTACATTTCTTTTCATTCCAGGCCACCAGAAGTATTCCTTCAAATCTTGATACATCTTGCTACTACTGGGTGAATGGTGTAACCTAAATAGTGAGCTTCTCGAAGAATCTCCTTCCTTAAGTCTCCAACATCAGGGACACAAATTCTGCCTCTATACCGTAGTAGATTATCCTCATCAAGCTCATATTCTTCCACATAACCTGCCTTCACCATATTCAAGATTTTCTTAAATTCTGCCTCTTGTGGCAAAGCTTCCCTTATCCTGTCTTTCAATGTTGACTAAATAATCATCTGATTCAAAACCACAAACTCTACATTATTGGGCTGGACTATTGAAATCTCTAACTTCTCCAAATCTCTTATCAACTCATGCTGTTGTGAAATCATCCAACTGGCACTACTAGAAGTCTTCCTACTTAAGGCATCAGCTACTACATTGGCTTTACCTGGATGATATTGGATATCCAAATCATAGTCTTTAATAAGCTCCAACCATCTTCTCTACCTCAAATTCAACTCTTTCTGTGTGAAGATATATTTTAAACTTTGGTGATCAGTAAAAACTTCACACTTCACCCCATACAAGTAGTGTCTCCATATCTTCAAGGCAAAAACCACTGCAACTAACTCCAAATCATGGGTTGGATATTTTATTTCATGGTTCTTCAGTTGCCTAAAAGCATAGGCAATGACCCTTCTATTTTGCATCAGTACACAACTCAATCCTTTGTGTGAGGCATCACTATAAAGTTGAAATCCATCTATCCCCAAAGAAATGGTAAGCACTAGAGTAGTCATCAAACATTGTTTCAGTCTTTGAAAAGCCTCTTCACATTGATCTGACTATTCAAATTTCACCACCTGTTGGGTCAATCTACATAATGGCGTTGCTATCCGAGAAAATCCCTCAATAAATCTTCTGTAGTAACCAGTTAAACCCAAAAAGCTCCTGATCTCCGTCACAGTATTGGGCTGTGGCCAATCTGTTATAGCTTGTACTTTGTGCTGATCCACTAAAATCTCCCCATTACTGATCACATGCCCCAAAAAGTTCACACTCTTCAACCAAAATTCACATTTGGAGAACTTAGCATACAGTTCATTCCCTCTTAAAGCTTGCAACACAGCCATTAAGTGGTTTGCATGTAGTGCTTCATTAGGGGAGTATACCAAAATATCATCAATGAATATTACCACAAATAGATCTAGAAATAGCTTAAAGATCCTATTCATGAGGTCCCTAAACACAGCAGGTGCATTTGTAAGTCCGAATGGCATCACCACAAGTTCATAATGCCCATATCTAGTGTTGAATGCTTTCTTTGCTATGTCCTCTTCTCTAATCTTAAGTTGATAGTATCCTGATCTCAAATCTATCTTTGAAAACACAGAGGCACCCTCCAACTGATCAAACAAATCATCAATTCTTGGAAGAGGGTATTTATTCTTTACAATCAGCTTGTTTAATTCTCTGTAGTCTGTACAAAGCCTTAAACTTCCAACCTTCTTTTTAACAAAAAGCACAGGAGCACCCCATGGGGAAGTGCTAGGTCTGATGAATCCTTTATTAAGCAACTCTTGTAATTGATCTTTCAATTCCTTCAACTCTTTTATCGTCATCCGATAAGGGGCTTTATCAACCGTATCCGCTCCACTAACCAGCTCAATGGTAAAATCAATCTCCCTGCTTGGAGGCAAACAAGGTAAATCATCTGCAAACACTTCTAGATATTATTGCACAATAGGTATCTCCTCTAATCTCTTCTCTTCTTTCTTCTCCTCCTTAACATAGGCTAAAAAGCCTTCATAACCCTTCCTCAATAATTTGTATGCCACTAAGGAAGAGACTAACATGAAAGTTATGCCTATTTTCCCTATGAATTTAAATTCTTTCTCCCCTGGCATACAAAATTTAAGTTCTTTCTTATTACAGTCTATGGTCACAAAGTGATAAGACAACCAATCCATACCTAGGATCATATCAAATTCTATTAAAGACAACAACACAAAATCTGCTCCCAAATTTCTATCACCTACAATCAACTCAACATGACACCTCTTGTTGGTTTCCAACTGACTCCCATTAGGCATTAAAACTGATAAGGGTTTGAGCATCATTGAAGAAGACATACCAACAGATTTAATAAACTCCTCCGAAATGAAAGAATGTGATGCTCCCGTATCAAACAACACCTTAACAGGCTTGTTACATACAAAGATCGTTCCTAAATACCATGCATGTAACACAACATAAAGCTTATTTTACTCATATATCATGAAAGAAATCATTGACATTAAATGAAGTTCATACCTGTGATAACATCAGGAGAGTCTTTTGCTTCTTGTTGGGATAGACCATAAACCCTTAGCTGGGCAGGTTGCCTAGCTTGGCCTCGAGATGGAGTTGATCCAGTAGACTCAACAGTTCTTGGCCTACCAACTGTCCTTTGAGGAAGAGGATTACTTGTTCTGGCCTATAGAGCAAATTTTTGTCCCAACAGAGGACAAGATTTTGCCATGTGCCCTGGTTCATGGCACCAATAACATGTATTAGTGCCATAAAGGCACTCTCCCTTATGAGCTCTCCCACATTTATTGCATACAACAGAAGGAGTACTGCTCTCTAAAGTGTTGGGCTTGGACTTCTTCTAATTAGATCTTCCAGATTGAAAGGATTGGGTAGACTTTGATCTATCTTCATTCTTCCTCTTCTGAAAATCTCTTCTCCTCTGAGTACTCTGCAAATCACTCTCAATCCTTCTTGCCCTCTCAACCAAGGTAGCATAATCCTCAATTCCAAAAGGGATTAATGGTTGTCTAATGGTATCTCTTAAGCCACTTAGAAAGCGATGATATTTTTCTTTAGCATTGGGGATTAAGTGAGAGACATACCTAGAGAGCATTATGAATTTTGCCTCATACTGTGTAATTATCTTATCTCCCTGCACCAATCTCATGAGTTTGTATTGCATCAACCTCCTAGTAGACATTGGTACATACCAATTTCTAAATACCTTGACAAATTCCTCCCAAGATAGTTGGTTGCTTGGCCTTCCTCCAAAATTCTCCTCTAATTGATTTCTCCACCATCTCTCTGCTTCACCTCTAAAAGCATAAGCAGCTAAGGTGACCCTTCTGTCTACAGGGCATGACATGCCTTCCAAGATCTTCTCTACCCCCATTAACCAATCTTCTGCCTCTATGGGTCCACCACCTACGAATGATGGAGGCTTCATGTCTTGAAATAGTTTTAGGTATTTGTCCATTGGAGCACTTCCACTGCTTCCAACCTGGGTCTGAGTGCTTTTGATCATTTGTGTCATTGCAACCATCATCTGAGTAAAAGTTTCCATAGTAGCATTAATGCTACTATTTTGGGGCTCTACTACTGCTGACTGCTCCCTCACAACCTCTTCTGTATTGCCATCAGTGGCCTCAACTTCAGGTTCAGGTTCCTCAGCCCTGAGACATAAAGCAACAAAGAAATCTAAATAATCTGTAGCACATGCATATTATACCTACTCTAACCTACATGATCACCCTATTGGCTCTTTCATAAAAATCAATACTCTCAAATCCTTGGCTCTGATACCACTCTTTATCACGATCCGGCCTGGTGAGCTCATATAGGCAAGGCGGTAACTGAGGTCGGACAGAAGAAAACTAAAAATAATCATTCATAACATAATCAACATGTCTCCGAAATATAAAGAAAGAGCCACTATATAGTTCCAAATAAAAATTTTCTCTTTTTTTTTCATTCATCTATCATTCAATGATATCATCTTTAAAACATAGATGTACAAAATATAAAAAGTGTCCATAAAATTTTCTTTACAATTCATCCTACATCCATCTAACAAAAACATCAAAAAGAATAACCCAAAACAAAACCTACCGCCCATCGTCTCCCTACGATGGTACGTGAGGGGTGGTCTATCCGTCATTTATCCTTTACCAGATCATCCTGAAAAGTACCCCATAAGTAGGGTGAGTCACAACTCAGTAGGTAAAAATATTATTCAATTAAATTCAAAGGCAAGGAAAAGATGTAACATGTATATCAATGCTTCTAAGTAAATGAACAATAAGCGTGTCATAACATTTAACTAGCATGTCTTTAAATCATCACATAGGTCTCTTTATTTTCTTAAGCTTACAACCATTTTCGTTATACATTCCATAATTCATTTTCATGATGCGAATGATGCCTCTTAATCATATAGTATAATGCATAATTTTAATCACCCATAATGGAAGTATCATTTGTACTGATCAGGCACATTTTTAATTGGCCATTTGGTTCCGAAGAACCCCTCTACCATTTGCTCTGAAGAGCCCTTTACCATTGGTTCCAAAGAACCCCTTTACCATTTGGTCCGAAGAGCTCTTTACCATCTGCTCCGAAGAGCCCTTTACCATTTGATACTTCCGCATCACCATGCACATGCAAGCATTATCTATCATTTCATAAAAAGAGTTTTAACATGCCACTCATGCATATGATCTAATATTTTCATATGACATTACATGATTGCATGATTTTATAAGAAAAGAGAGATGATCACCAATGTTTTACATGTAAGGAGATATGAGCATTACATATAAAAGAAACATGAGTTTAATACTTCTTATCATCATTACATAAGAGATTTGCATGTGTACCATGTATTCAAAAGTATTTATGTAGGAACATGCTAAGTCACATATGAAAGTACAAGTTGCATTTAGAAGTTACCATTCCACATGATTGCATTTAGAGACTTTCTAAATTTAAAAGAACTTCATTTTACCTTCCTCAATACAATGTGCTCTGCCAAATAACCTTACGAACCTCTCTTTTCACGCGATCAGCACCTAAAAGAAACATACACATCAAGTAAAAATTACTAATCCCCACATAAATTCTCTATATCCTTATGCTATAGTAATAAAGAACCCCTCCCTAATTAATGTTCATACTTCCAACCTAATCCCTTTACCATTTCATGGCTTTATTCAATTCCTTTTTTTTTTTATAGAAGAGTCACATTCCTAAGGTAAAAATGTTATTCAATTAAATTCAGAGGCAAGGATAAGATGTAACATGTATGTCAATGCTTCTAAGTAAATGAACAATAAGCATGTCATGACATTTAACTAGCATATTTTTAAATCATCACATAGGTCTCTTTCTTTGCATAAGCTTACAACTATTTCAGTTATACATTCCATAATTCATTTTCATGATGCGAGTGATGCCTCTTAATCATATAGCATAATGCATAATTTTAATCACCCATAACGGAAGTATCATTTGTACTGATCAGGTACATTTTTAATTGGTCATTTGGTTCTTTTCGTGTTAGTCATGGATGTTCTCACTAGACATTTACAAGAGGATGTACCCTGGTGTATGCTTTTTGCTGATGATATTCTTCTTGTTGACAAGACTAAAGAGGGAAGTTGAAGGTAAACTTGAAGTCTGGAGATCAACCTTAGAGTCTAAAGGTTTTCGCTTGAGTAGATCTAAAACTGAATATATGGAGTGTAATTTTAGCAGTAATAGACCTAGTGAGGGGATTGTGACTTTGGGCGATCAAGTCATTAATAAGAGTACACATTTTAGATATCTTGGATCTATTGTTCAGAGTGATGGTGAAATAGATGGGGATGTTATCAGTAGAATTCAAGTTGGATGGTTGAAGTGGAGGAATGCATCGGGCTTGTTGTGTGATAGAAAAGTCCCCCTTAAACTTAAGGGAAAATTCTATAAGATGGTGGTGAGACCTGCAATGCTTTATGGTGCAGAATGTTGGCCATTAAAAGAGAAGCATAATACTAAGTTATGTGTTGCGGAGATGAGGATGCTTAGGTGGATGAGTGGATTTACTCTTAGAGACAGGATACGAAATGAGCATATACGTGAAAAGGTTGGAGTAGCTCCAGTGGAGGATAAGATTAGAGAGAGTCGCCTTAGATGGTTTGGTCACATAAAACGGCGGCCTTCCGATGACCCAGTTAGGAAAGTAGAGGTATTAGATTTGACTTATGTTAAGAAAGGTAGAGGTAGACCTAAAAAGACTTGGTTAGAAAATATTAGAAATGATCTTTCTCTATTAGATTTAAACGAGAATTTGACTTTGAACCGGACACAATGGAGAAAAAGGATTCATGTTGCCGACCCCACGTAGTGGGACAAAGGCTTGTTATTGTTGTTGTTATTGTATTTGGTTCTGAAGAACCCCTCTACCATTTACTCCGAAGAGCCCTTTGCCATTGGTTCCGAAGAACCCCTTTACCATTTGGTCCGAAGAGCCCTTTACCATTTGCTCCGAAGAGCCCTTTACCATTTGATACTTCCACATCATCATGCACATGCAAGCATTATCTATCATTTCATAAAAAGAGTTTTAACATGCCACTCATGCATATGATCTAACATTTCCATATAACATTACATGATTGCATAATTTCATAAGAAAAGAGAGATGATCACCAATGTTTTACATGTAATGATACATGAGCATTACATATAAAAGAAACATGAGTTTAATACTTCTTATCATCATTACATAAGAGATTTGCATGTGTATCATATATTCAAAAGCATTTATGTAGGAACATGCTAAGTCACATATTAAAGTACAAGTTGCATTTAGAAGATACCATTCCACATGATTGTATTTAGAGACTTTTCTAAATTTAAAAGAACTTCATTTTACCTAGCTCAATATAATGTGCTCTGCCAAATAACCTTACGAACCTCTCTTTCCACATGATCAACACCTGAAAGAAACATACACATCAAGTAAAAATTACTAATCCCCACATAAATTCTCTATACCCTTATGCTATAGTAATAAATAACCCCTCCCTAATTCATGTTCATGCTTCCAACCTAATCCCTTTACCATTTGATGGCTTTATTCAATTCCTATTTTGTTTTATAGAAGAGTCACATTCCTAAAATTCTATTCAAGCATACACTATTTCCTTCACTCAATTAGCATTTTAAAATTAAAATTTATAGTTTATGTTTGGAATTTTTTAAATACCAAAAATGAGAAAGTTGGTTTTTGATGTAAAAGTCCTAAATTTGCTTTTAAAAGTCTTTCTAAACCTAAAGGAAACCCTCAAGCTCAAAAATTTCATAATTAGGGAAAAACCCTAATTTCCGACCTAAAAAAATTTCTTCACAAACATGCATTATTTTTCTATTAGAGGCTCCTTAATGTCACTAGAAAACTTTCTTACAAAGAAATTTTGAAAGAAAAGAAAATTTGAGAAAACCCTAGATTTCTAAATTTAGATTTTTTTCATGAAATCAACTCATATTTGGGTTTAAAAACATCCCCTAACCTTCCCTAATCTTATCTTAAAGAAAACTTGAATTTTCTCAAAACCCTAGTTTTCCCCCTTTAGAGAAAACTCCATAAAAAGAAGAGAAAACTCTTGCAAAGAACTTACCTTAGCCTTTTCTTAGCCTTCCCTACAATCCTCCTCACAAACCGCCGCTGGAAACCGCCCCTAGGCTGTCGTCGAAGCGCTCCCGTCGCCTCCCCTTGTCCGCCTCTCTGCTCGGTTTGGGCCGCACGAGACAAATGGGGGACCGAAATATTTCAGTCCCCTATTTAGAGTGGAATGTTCATCTCAATTGTCTAAGATCCAAGGTGCCCTCACTTAAGTTATTTCTACTTAAATGACCTCAAGGGCAAAGCCGTCATATTGAGTTTTCCAAAAATTTTAACTCTCAGAATACTTAAAAGCAGATATGGGTTCTATACATCATTTTGTTCAGAATTTTGTACTCTATTTTATAAAATTAATTGCATCGAATTCTGATGACTTTGAAATTTTCATTTAAAGTTCGTCGCAACGCATCGAAAAGTGTGCGAAGTCTAAAATGGCATTTTGCGGGTTTTACAGGTGGGACCCACTAGGAAGTGAAAGCAACATCACTACATCCATAAGACCACTCTAGCAGCTAAGAGCAGGATATGAATGGGAAAGTGAGTTGCTGAGTGAGAGTAGAAGAGGGGGGCTGATCTTTTCTTAGAAAAATCTAAGCCTACAAAGAAGTAATGTTAACATCTAGAATAAGATGTACCACATCACTAATGAAGACTACTAGAATCATAACAATGCAAGTATAGGGTCATCCTCGAAGCAACTGCCTAGATGCTTTGAAGGAGGGAAAAGAAAAGCTTGGGGAATTTGGACTCTTAGAAAGTATTATCGGGTTCCACCTATAATGAGGGCAACCAATTTTTTTGCTCTGCTAAGAGCTTCCCTCTTTTATCATATATTATTTTTTATCTATTTATAATCATATATTGGGCATATCCCATACTATGAAAGATGACACATGGCAGAGGAAACATTTACCATATGCATGAGTTACTCCTAGTATGGAAATATTCTCTAATGATCGAAACATAAAGAGAGGGAGATATGGTTGGCTTTGATAACCCAGGCCACATTCAACATAGACGAATGAACTAGGGAGCACAATCACAACAGAATTAAAATTTAAATGAAACCCAAATTAGAATAGTGGATCAATATTACCATTCTTGACTAACATAGGTTGGTATGGACCCAATATCTCATTCAACAGAGGAGTTTGAACTAGTGGTTTTGATATCCCAGACCACACTTAGGAGTGACAAGAAGAACTGGGAAAACTAAAAGTCATGATAAACTCAATGATATCTAAATTTCATGAGTCTATAATGAGCTAGATAAATCACATGACTCATACTAAGGAATAAGGCAAACCCTAACAATCATGCATATTAGTTTGGTTAACCAAGACCACTCTCAAGCTAATGAATGAAACTTGAGGGATAAACTCATAATGAACCTTTTGATTATATGGACCCAATCAAAAATGATAAATGGGACAAATGTGATATGTCTCTAAAGGCAATCCTCCAAATTTCAACTCATTTTGAGGTCTTTAATCCTAGAAATTGAATTGATTTCCAAAGGCTGTAAAACCTTCAAATATTTATGGCCTATGCCACTAGACCTATCACCTAGTGGATTTTTACCTTGGAGCTTTCTTTAAAGCCTCCAATCGCTTCTAGACTCTTGATTATGACTCGTTGAATATTAAACTATATTTTTTTGAATCCACTTTGACCCCCAGTTGACTAGGGATCAAAATGACCAAAATACCCCTTATGGGTTTGAATAGTCACTTTTGATCAAATGACCTCCAAATTACTTGGAATCACTTCCAACAATTTTCAAATATCAAACCAAACTTGTTGGACCCAAAAGTAGACCCTGGGTCAACCTGGTTAACCAAGTCAACCAATGTTGACCTAAAGGTCCATTAAGGGCCCAAACATGTCATTTTGACCAAATGACCTCTCCAGACCTTGAGACAACCACCAATAGACTCAGAATATTTTTTTAAACTGGTTTGACCCAGTCCCTGACCCTGGGTCAACTTGGTTGACCAAGTCAACCTAGTTGACTCATTAGGCACAATAAGAGCTTAAATGGGTCATTTGATCTGAATGACCATTCAAGACCCTAAAACCACTTCTACCAAACTCCAGATATCCAATCAAACTTATCTAGTCCAAATCTTGGAGTTGGGTCAACCTAGTTGACCAAGTCAACTCAGGTTGACCATTTTAACCCTGAAGCTATTTTTCTTTGAATTAAACTCCAAATTTATTCAAAACCCCATTAAGACCCTTTGAACACATCTCTCAATAATTAGGACTTGATGGGACCCTTAACCAAGTCACTAGTTAACTTGGTCAACTGAATCTACGTTTAATCAAATGTGGTCTATTTGGGTCAAAGCATTTTAAACTTTCAATTATATTTCAAGCTTCAAATCAAATTCAATATATGATCTAAATGTGTTTTATTCATTACCCAATTAAACCCAAGCAAGATTGACCAAGCTAATTCAATATATTTGGTCAAACTCCCTCTCATGTATATGTATGCATTCAAACCTCAAGACTTTAGCCTTAAGCTCTTTCCAAATTAACTCAAAGCCTTCCTATATGCCACTTTAGCACACCTTTGACTGTTGACCAGTCAATCTAGTCAACAAAGAGATGGGGAGTGGTCAAAGTAGTCAAATCCATTTGTTTAAGTCCTCTCCTCCATTCTGAATCAAGTCCAGCTAATTAAATTCTTTCCAGTTCTTAAGCTCTATTTAGGCTCAACTTAAGCCCAAACCCAAGCTTAAACAAACCCATGTGCTAAAAGGATAAAAACACCTTTTCACATCATTGTCCTTTGGTCCTTTTGATTCTCCTGCTCCCTAACAACCTTGGGCCATGTGGCAATATCCCAGCAAGCCATCCAGTCAATCTTGGCCATCCAATCCATCTGGAGTAGTTTTAATAGGGGCAAAGGCAAAAATGGGCTCCCATTCTAACCTATCGACTATCTCTCTACTTCAGCTCTCCCAGAACCTCAATACATTTCGTTTGAGCTCTCCAAGGTCCCCTCTCCATCCTATAAGTCCAAATCTAGTGGTGGAAAGCTGCCGGCCATCCAAGCCCTAGGTTTGTCCAAGGCGTCTCCAGCTTAATCCGGCAGGTTTCATACGACAATTTTTGAAGGAAAATCATGCGTTGACAGTCAACAAGCTCAGATAATCCTTAAATTCCTGAATCCATTGGATTAGGTATAAACTTGAACCTTAGATTAGGGCACTTAGTTTAAATTAGCTTTCTTAAAAGTGCTTTTCAAATTATGTAAAAGCACCCACACGATTTCTGTTCATATACTTAATTTAGGTTTAAAATTTCAAGCATTTTACTTAATCCGATTGAGAGAACGAATCAAAAAATGTGTTCTAAGGTTTCGGTTCAACTGATTATACATTATACGTATTCTAGACCATCAATCTTGCGATCAACGGTTCAAATGTGGTTGTTCCGCAGTCCTAGCTATCCAGGGATCTAATCCCGCGGTCAGCTCTTACGTTCGGCTGCATCCAGGCCGTTCGTTTCATAACACGAGCAATCCAACGGGTGCGATAGGTCCAGCGATGTAGATTAGTGAAGTCTGTGGGTCCCGCCAACTGATTTGATCGCACGACAATGATTACGTGGCGGCGCAATCAATGCCAATGATTGCCATCGCCACGTGGAATTGAACCCGCAAATCCTAGGGCGCCATGTGGCCCACCTGCCGCCATATCATATATTTTAATTAAAATTTTAATTTTAAATTATTTTAAAACTAGAAAACTTCAGAAAACGATTAGAAATTAAATATTAATCCAAAAAGCCTTAGAATCTATCAAATTGATCGTATTTAAGTCTTCTTTAATTTAAAACTAAACTCATTCAAAAATAATTAATACATTTTGAATATTTTTAAAACCTTAAAATTTGATATTTTTATTATTAATTAATAAAAATAAATCAAATCATATTTATTTTTTTAAAATAAACTTATTTTAAAATTATTTCAAATCAAAGAATGTATTTAAAATATTAAATATTTTAAAATTAACTTGAATTTAAAATATTTCTCTTTTAAATATTTCAAATACTTTCATTATTTAAACATTTAATTAATATGTAATTAAATATTAAATTAAGTAATTTCAAAAATCAAGAATTTTATTTTGAAATATTTAAATAATTTAGGGATCTATCTTAAAGCATTTTAATTTGAAAATAAAAATTAATTTGATATATATATTTTTATATATTTTAAATTATATTTAATTAAGTACACATCTAAATATTAATTAATATTTAATTGAAATTAAATTTAAATAATTTTCAAAATATAAATAAAATTATTTTAAAATAATTTAAATTTTTAGAAAGCATTTAAGAATTAATTTAATTTGATTTAAAAATCATTTCAAATATTAATTAATTTTAAATTAATTTAAATAATTTAATTAATCTTAAAATTTAAAAATTCAAACTAAATTCAAATTAATTCAGAAAAATTTAAATAATATGTAAAAGTTTTTGAAATTTCAAATACTGTAATTTAAAATTAATTTTAAAATTTAAATTTTTTTAATATTTAAATAATTTGAATTATTTGAATATCTTAATTGTTAATTAATATTTAATTAAATATTATATTAATTATTTTAAAAATAAAAATTATATTCAAATTACTTTAAAAATCAAAGAATTTCTCATTTAAGTATCAAACATATTTTAATGATATTTTAAGTATTTTAAATTTGAAATATATATATATATATACTTATATTTTAAAATTTACTTTAAAATTATATATGTTAAATCTTTAATATATTTGAGAGATCCTTTTTGAAATCTTAAACATAAGTTAAGTGTAAGATTGGAATTTGTGGGGAGTAATGATTAATCAATAAATAGTTACTTTATTAACTATTTATTGATTAATCTTTCATTTAATTTGATTTGCATGCTTAGGCTGCACACACCACTTAGTTTAGGGCTCTCCTAGATCTAGAAATTGATTGTGATTGTGGTTATATTTCATTCATGTAAGTTCAAGGGTTAGTTGAACTTTGATTCAAACCTACAAAACTTAGAGACATCATTAATGACAATAATTAAGGACCTTTATCTAGAAAACTTAGATTAATTCCAGTAATTAGGATACACATCATTTTGATTTGAAACTTGAACTATTTGAACATAGGGACACTCTCAGCCTCTAGAAAAATTCCTACTGAATTTTGAAATCATTAAGCCCTTTAAATAATTTAATCAAAATTAAACCTTAATTAAACCTTAAAAACTTTCAGAAAATATAATAAATCAAATTTAAATCTAAAAATTACAAATAGTACCTCAAACTGACCAGAATTGAACCATTAATCAATAAAAAAATAAAAGCCCCTTGAGTGGACATCAAATTTGATAATCACTCCTTAGATCATTCCTGATTTATAGAGGTGATTTCAAGAAGTTTGGAGGTCATTTGGATTCAAATCGTCAAAAGCCTTCTAATTAAACTAATTAAATAATTTAATAAATACTCAAAACTTCAAAAATTCATAAATAATTCAAATAAACTCCAAATTGAACAAACTCAAAGGAATTCAACTCATATTAAGGTCTAATATTTATCAAAAATATCAAATTTCTAGAAATTATGCAAATTTGAAAACGTCAACTTTTGATCAAATCTAGTTCAAATGCGAGTCAAAACTTTAAACCTTCATAATAAAATGTAAAAAAATTCAAATTCAGTGTACTTATAGTCTAACTGATTGTATTAAGATCTAATATTTTAATAAAATATTAACTTTTTAGAATTTAAGCTTAATCAAAATATCAACTTTTGACCCCTTAATTAAATAATTAAAATAATCCAGAAAATTCAAAAAATTCAAAAATCATCTAAAATTTCAGAAAACATCAATTTAACATTAAAATTAGCAACCAATCAACCTTAATTAAAATTTAACTAACTTTTAAACTTAATCAAACTTAAATTACTTAATTATACCGGGTACCACTAGGTAACCCAGGCCTACGAGGCTATTAAATTAACCCAAAAATAGTGAAATAAACTTCATGGCTTTGGTGAGCAACAAAGATGGTATCCAACAAATACTTAAAAGTAATCTTAAAATAAATTTTAAATCATTAATATTTAGAATCAAATTAAATCTAACTCAAGCCTTTCAACCAACCAGAATATTAAACAACTTTAACTAATTAACCTACTTAGAACATATCCAAACTGTACAGCCTACCTCACACACTTTAGATGATTTTCTAGGACAACCAACTCTAGTCTTAGACTAGGCCGGTGTTTACTTTTCTGCTACTTGCGTATGTCGGGTTTTTTGTAGTTTTCACTGCATGCTGGTTCTTAGATTTAAGTAATTGATGTGATTGTTTATTTAATTTTTACACTCTGTGATATGATTGATTGTATGATAGATCTACCCCTAGGTTATGGATGATTTATACTAATTCAATCTTATGTAGGTGCCATGCTCGCACAGGGTATTTAAAATTAAAGGGGGTAATTAATAAAGCATTAAATCGATAATATTTTTTGCAGGTGCTCCAAAACACTTAAGTCCCCCTTTAAAATTAAAAGAACATGGCCAAGTGTGGCTGTGATTGAGTATTTTCAAATTTTAAATATTAACTGCTTGGGATGTTTATATAACTATTGATTATTAGGATAACCCTGCAGGATTGAGTCTAGATTTTTCTTTCAAATTCAAATGTAATTTGATTCAGTGTTGAGTTGTAATGTGTTAAGTAATTTGAGATGGGATATTTCTATCTAATTTAATTTGAAAGAGGAGAAGACATCCCTAAGGGAAGAGTCTTCTTCCATTTAGAAGCCTAAGTTAGGATACTTTTAAATATCCAAGGAGAAATGATAACACTCCTTTTAAGGGGTAGTTTCTTTTCACTTGGATATCCGGACCCGACGATCCAAGGAGTTCCAAGATGATGAAGAAGTGAAGAACGAGAAGACCCATTCTCAAAGTCACTTGAGTCTTAGGAATAGAATTTGGATTGTAGTCAGTGGTACCCAGCCACTTTACTTTTCCTGCAGACCCTGGGTTATATAATTAAAAGGCACTTGTCTATTGACTTTCATTTTGAGTATTAATTTAATTGATTTGATTATTTGATTGATTTGATTTATGTGTTAATTTATATATAGGATTGCATACTTTTAGTAGTTTTTGGGGCTTTTGGATGTCGATCTTTATTTTAGCCTGGAATCCGATAGGAGGCTCGTGAGGACACGCTTAAAACTATTTCTACTTAAACAAAATTTAAAACATTTAAGCTCAGATAGAAACTCTAACGCCGTTAAGAAGTAAGCCCGGACCACCTGGAGTTTTTCATGCATTCATATTAAATCTTCTCTACCTTATTAGGCACCTTCCTGCTTGCAAGTTCTAACAGGCCACTCGACCTATTATGGTGGAGTCCTGTCAAGGGGATATTGTGCAATCTCTAGGATAAAAGTATTTTTAAGCCTTTTTTAAAAACTGCTTCATATTTAATTTTAAGCATTTAATCGAGTCAACTAGCATTCATTGCATTAGTAATAAATTAAAATTGATTCAAAATCATTAATTACATTTTTAACTTAAACATTTCACCGAACATATGTCAATGGGTCAATTAGGAATCTGCTCTAGATGTCGACCTCAATTCCTTAAACTCAATTTTAAACAATGTCCCTAACAACTCTTTCATTTAAAGACCAGACACATGATTTTGAAGTGCTTAGGTGGTTTAGCTGGCTCCGTAATCAAGGCCGGGGTAAGTTCAGATTTATATTATATTAGCTAGGTTTCGGGTCACTAATTTTTAGTACCCATTTTAGACTTAGGTTCTGACGTAGATTCTTAATCTTAAGACCTCAACTTCTGGGAATCTAATTCCCACTTTCTAATAAAATCAATCACTTAAACATTAAATCTCTTTCCATCAAATTCAAGCCCAACACTTAGGATAGGTTAGGTGTTTCTGAAGTGATTCAGAATCTCAAAACACCTACTATCATTCCTCCTTTGACTCCAGAAAGAATTGTTTAACCTTGAACCAGTCCCATTTGAAATTCCAATCCCTACCTCCTCTAACATAAAGCTTTGAAAATCTAAAGAAAAATCATATTGTTATTTTAATCGAGAGTATTCATAGAAAATTTCTAGTTTTCCTACGATGTAATTAACTATAAGGGCTTACACTCATAGCAGATTTAGAAACCCAGACCAGATTTCAAAATTAAGATTTTCAAAACTTTAATTAATTATCTTTGAAAAAATCAAACTCGATGATCATTATCATCATTTTCAAACGATCAATAGTAATTAATAACTTCTCTCCTTGGAAAGATATATCAATTACTTTTTTCAATTTGATTATGAGATTAATGATCTTCTTTTCCAAATTATTATTGTTAAATATTTAATTGAATATTCATTTTGACCCTTCGGGGTCACATGTAGTTCTTTCTCAAATTCAACTACGATAATCAGGATAAATTTAAAGATTTAAAATGGGACCTATTAGGGAACGATATGTTCATTTTTCGAGGTGATATATCATTCATAATAAGCATTCAATTTTAAAATTAAAATTCCAAAAGTTAAGTATTTTCCAAAGAAAATTAAACATTTTTCAAATAATATATTTTTCAATCAAACAACTGATTGGGGCTTGCATTCATTTGAACAACCTGAGCCACCTTGTCTTGAGGCTGCACTAAATCATTATCCTGTTAGTAAATCTCTTCACTAGCTATAAGGCTCTCCATCCTATCCTTAAATATAAAACAATCTTCAAGGACATGCCTAATATGCTGGTGAAAGGGGCAATATAGCGGGTGCTTTGTTAGTCCTTCTTCATTTTTCTTCTTATTTAATGGAAATATTATGATATTCTTTTAAATAAAAAATTTAAATATCTTCCGCACACTTTCCCTCTTAATGGGATATTCCTTGTTAAGCCTCTCCTGTAAGGACAATTGACCCTCTGAAGTCCTATGGGAGGGTCTAGCCTGTACTGTTGACTGCCCAGGTGTGTACGACGATTATTGTGGTGATGAACTAACTATGGGCCTCTTACCCTTATCTTGTGGATCATAAGTACTATGTACCTCCCCTCTCCTAGGTGGAGGTGCCTTTGAAGACTCCTGCCATTGAGGTCTACGCGAAGGTTGACTCTCAACCTTACTAGGGACTGCATCGGGTATGCTGTCCTGCAAACTGATCACTTTTATCAATAACTTCTAAAAGGTTTTGATACTAAAACCTTTCAGATTAGGCGTTATGGGACCATTTATGTTTTTTAATAAAATTTCTACTACATGCTGCTCCTGTAACTAAGGATCATATTATAGGCTGAGGTTTCTCCATCTGACTATGTAATCCGAGAGAGTCTCTCGAGGATGCTGTCTAGTCATAACTAACTCTCCAACTGTGACCCGGTGCTCTGCACTGACAAATATCTAAATAAAAAGCTGCTCTAACTCTACAAATATGTGAACTGAGTCGTTGGAGAGGTCAGCGTACCGAGCAAATGCCACCCCAACTAAACTGTTGACAAAAAGTCTTAACATGAGAGCGTCGTTCCCTCCTATGTTGCAACATATGGCTCGGTACTGAGCCACATGCTGCCTTGGGTTCCCAAACCCATCAAATACTCTAAACCTAGGAAAGATAAAGCCAGGGGTAGGGCTCGTGCTCATACTTTACTGGGTAATGACGCCCCCTGCTAACTACCTCTCCAGACTTCGTGGAGGAAATGGCCTGCTCGACCTTCTGGGCTATCAGATTTTGAATTTATCGTGCTAACAACTGAGCTGACTAACTCTGAACTGGGGTAGTGAAGGTAGCTACAGTAGGTGCTACAGGGACTGCTCTCTGGACCCTATCCACTGCTACGAGGTCTGGTGCTACTAACAGTACTGCTGGCTCGTCCCTAGACGTAGTGGGAGTACCTACACCCATCATCTGGGGCATCTCCCCCAAGGCTATCAACTACGCAGTCATCATCGCCATGGCTCTGGCCATCTCTGCCATCTGAGTCTATAATTATAGAACCGTGCCATCTATCTCAACTGACATGGGAGATCCACCTACTTTCGCCTCTCCCTGCTCATCATCATCATCTGCCTCTCTCTACTCATCTGAGTGACACATACTTTGTGCACTGACACGTCTCTATCTGACTCCTCGAGTGTGTTGATCTTGGAGAAATTCTGATAAAGGGCTTCTATGTACGAGCCCATATGAGAAGAGACCCTACGGGGGCTAGGAGCAGGTACTGACCCCACCCAGAGTGGTGAACTATCGGGGGAAACCACATCATCCATATCTACTGTTGTATCACAAATCATCGGGACTGCTTCTAACCCAGAAGGAACTACTATCTCCAACTACCTAACTGCATCAACTGACTGTACTGCCTCGATAGGGGACTCTTCCTGTCATCGTTTCCATACCCATCAACTACGACGGGATCCAGTAGGGGTAACTGACTGCTGAGGGGCAACCACAACTGAACTAAGATGGGGTCTGCGAGGCTCCAACTGCTATTTTCTTCCATGACGACAGGGTCCAGTCCAACAACGGGAGCAACTGTCTGAGGTCCAACTGCAGGAACTTAACTGACTAGCTGCCGTGGTGGTTGTCCTCTCCTCCACTAGTATCTCTACCTCAAAGTCTATCTCTACAACTGAACAGATGCCTGAGAAATCTGATGGAGTAACATATCCCGACTGATAGGCCCTCAACCCTGCGCTAAGAGGATAATGCTTTGAATCCTCTAAGAGAGGGCTCGAGCAGCATCATCCTTCGGACCCTAACGCATGGTAAAATACTAGTAACAGGAGGGGCCACCACGATGCGAGCGATGTCCTCCTCATCACCATTGTATGCTAGAGGGTAGAAGAGTCCTCCCTGGAATGCTTCTATCTCAGGTGCCACTACAACATTCGGGGTGGGTGTAACTGAAACTGGTCATGGTGCCCGCTGCTTGGAGACCACTCTCCTCTGAACAAGCTCCTGGTGATTCATTGCTTCTGCCATCCACTGTCTATCTGCCTCAGATGCAGCTAATCGGAGTCTTCTACTTATATTCCTCCTGGCCCTTCTCCTAAGGCTGGAGGCGAAGGATGAAGCTACATCTAAACTTACTACCTGAGGGACAGGTGGAACAGGGACCACAGGAAGCATCGGGGCCTGCTCGATAGTCTTAGAGTGAGACAACCAAGCAAAAATAGAAACCCGATGAGAGGAAGGCGAAGGACCCTCAGTCTGGGCACACCTCTTCCTAGAGGAAGAAGGAGGGGGAACCCGAACATGAGCTACCTCTGCCGAAATAATAGGAGGAGTAACTACTACCTACCGGCGCTGAGGGGCCGGGGCAACCTGAACAACTGGTGTGGTAGGCGCAGGTCGCCTGACCAATAGACAAGTAGGCTGAACGCACAGTGGTCTATGCACTAGCTGCCTAACCACGGGGTGCATTAGCTACACACGAACAGGAGTAGGATGAGTAGGTGTCCAGGCTGTTTACCGAGCAACTAGACATCCGAAGGGGGGCATGACTATGCGACCTCTCCTCTAGAGAGGTGAGAAGGCAGTAGCCTCAGCAGGAGTCGGCCCACCAAGAGTGATGAAGGCCAAGTCAGTGAAGAAACCAAAGGTGATTCCTCTAGCAGGAGGACTGGCTAGTCGGGACTCAGGGAGTGTCACCCGTACGTCAGAACCGAAGCTGAAAGTGACGAAAGGAATGAAGGGGGCCATGGCACTATCTGCCAATCAAAAGAATAAAAGAAATTGAAATGATTAGTCAGAGATAACATCACAAGATAAGAGAGAGATAGATAAGGGATGAATGGCCCAGTAGACTAAAAGAAGTGGAAGTAAACTAGGGAGAACCCTAGCTAAGAAGAAAGAATGATCCTAACTAAGGAAGGACACTAACTACGAGTGGGACGGACCTAATCTAAGGAGTATAAATCCTGGAGTACACATAAGAAAGAATAATATATAATTTAAAGATGGAGAGAGAAACCTATCACACCGTGGTAGACAGAAACCTGTGGACCTCAAAAAGGGACACCGCTATACGGGGGGAACAGAATACAGAGGGTACGATCGCACTATCCCAAAGGAAAAAATGATCGCAGGCCTCTACGCTCTTCGCAAGCGGGCCAATGGGAGGGAAGATTAGATTATACATATGATTAACCATTGAGGATAGCAGCTTTCACCTAGGCACCTCGATGGATAATAATATGCATGACCTAATCAAAATAATATGTTTTCTCCACCTGATACATCAGCTCAAGTAGGGTTTATTTGATGGTGGAATTCAGTTTCCCACGGGCACAAGCCCCCATGGTTAATTACATCTCAAGCCGGGGCCTGAGAAGACTCTCGATTAAGGATTCTATATTATACTCTCATATGAGATTGACACATGGGGGGAAGACTAGAAAATCCTTCTCATAGGGGAAGAATGGTTCAATTTGGCTTAGTCAACACACACGGCTCACACCAGTATACAGAGGGATTAAGGTAGTAAGAATAAGCTGGAGAAAAGAAATAAATAATGCACTCAGAGCATGCAAGAGAGAAGGATGGAGGAGATGTCATCCGTGTGACACGGATAGGAAAGATTTATAGCCTTTGAAGGATAGAGGACTTACCCACCAATGAGGTGTACTACTCGACACCAATAGTAATAGCCTTGAATCCTAGATCTAGAATGGGTTTAGTATTCTACGCAACACTAATACCCATGTCCAAGCTAATGCATCCTGGGCTTATATCCTGCCTGAAAAGGAATGCCAGCTAACCACTTAGGCACATAAGATCCATGCTGTCTAGTCTTTATTGAAAGATGGGTAGGTAGTTTATTTCTCGAAAGTGGGGCTGACGTCTAGAGAGTTTCCTAATTGGCCCCGGACTTATATAGGGTGAATGCTCCTAGCACTAATGCAATTAAAATTTTAATTTAGTTGATTTCTAATATGATGCATGCTAGTTAACAATCTCAAATCAGATATGCATAGAATTTTAAAAAGGCTTATATAAAAAAATAATTTTTAGAAAAAAACTAGGCTTCCCCAGGTCTGGCACCTCATCCACATATGCTAGATTATTTGGACTCTACCCGCATGCAAGGAAGTGTCTCATAGCAAGGAGAAATAAGGATGCATTAATATGCATGTGACCCCAGACAATTCCGGCCATTCCCTAAGTCGTTAGATTTATAAGCTATTTAATTCTTAAAATTTTGAATATTAATTATGAGTAGAAAAGTTTTATTCCTAAAGAGCCTAGCGAAATCAGGCCAAGCACATGCAAGAAAAAACCTAAAAAAGCTTGCAATTTCTACTACGCCCACGAAGTAAACACATCAATATAAATCCACAGCACAAAGTAAAGAAAAGTCCACAGTCCACGGTAAGTGCCATATAAGTACAACCAAGGGTCTGTAAAAAAGTAATGGTGGCCAGGCTCCACCGACAACAACCTGGATTCTAATTCTACTGAACAATGCAAGTCTTAAAAGTAAGGCATTTCATCTTCAAGCCTTCGTCTCAAGGTCTTCGGGTCATCTTCCTTCGGTCTTTGTATGGTTCATCCTCTAGAAGAGTACCCAAATGAATAAGAAATTTCCTATGAAGGGCTTTTCTTTTTCTCTTTGGGTACCTAGGATTTGAAATGCCCTACTTTTGGAGACTTTCACAACTCGATGTATTACATAAAAATTATATTGTAAAGAAAAAAAATTTAGACTCACACTCAACCTGCAAGGTTATCCTACTAAAAATATCTCAGATAGTATATGTCACATCACAAGCAGTTATATATGTGCATAAAATTAAACACGCTTGACAACGCTCTTATTTATTTTAGGGGCTAAGCACTCTGGAGCACCTGTAACAAGCATTTACATAAGCAAATTTTTTTAAAAATTTATCATTTTAGCCCCCTTTAAAATTGATGTGAGTGTGGCCACTGCATAAGATTGAGTCAGTATATATCATCCGTAACCTAGGGGTAGATCTAATACGCGAACAATCATATCGTAGATAAAGTACAGTACAGTAAGGAAATAAACACTCACATCAATTTAAAGCAACCAGCACACGTGCCACATGCAAGAGTGTTGCAAATCTGGTTTTAAAGATTATGATTTTGATGATAGCAAACATTTTTGTCTCTGGTTGCCTGTTTAATCTTTCAGGTATGTAGGTTCAATTACAAGTTCAAGCCAGTCCAAGCTCGAGTCAGTCTGTTTTGAAATGTAGGTCCAATGTATTTTTTCATTTTTATTTAGTCAAATGCTATGTAACTGATCCCCTAGCTAAGTAACCTTGCACATACACACTCAGGTGGAGAGCTTGAGTGAATTAGAGTTTCTGTTTAATTTTTATTCAGATCATCTTGGACGATATTCACATCATCATGGATGATCCAGTGCAAACAAAAATCCTAATTAGGGCGATCATGTTAAGTTAGCTTGATTAAGCTGATCGTCCTAGACGATGTTACTATCATACAGGACGATAGGCTAAAATTAGAAATTTTCAGCCGCCAGATCAAGTTAGGCAAGTTTTATTTTTAGAGATTTGATCTGATTGTCCCGGACGATACATATATCATCCTGGATGATCCTTCACAATCATGCCTAAATTAGTCTGGAAATTAAGGAAAGTAATTAATATTTGATTGATACGATCATATCGTCTCGGATGATCGCAAGATGGTACGGGACGATGTGTTAAAAATCTTGACCGTCCAGCATGTTTCACCAGTACGTCCAAAGCGGTGCTGAGGATGATTTTGGCACTTTTTAAACTAATCATACATGACGATAGCAGTATTGTCCTGGATGATCAAGTCATTTTTAGGTCATCCAGCACAAGTTCCTCTAGACGACCAGAGCGGTCTTCTGAATGAAATTTCTGAATTTACACTAATCATCCCGAATAATCACAGAATCGTACGGGACGATATGAACAACTTTTTCTACTAATCGTCCAGGCTGAAATAGGTGATTTTGAACTGATCGTACAGGATGATCCAGCGATCGTCCTGGACAATATTGGCCGACCAGTTAAGATTTAGGGTAAATTTTGAGCCCTCCTATAAAAGATTTTTTCTTCCAATAAGAAAAATCTTTTGCCACTTTCCTTTACAGAGAAATCCTAGAGAGAGAGAGAGTTTGGGAGAGAGAGAGTGGATCTTGTAAGGGGGAGTTTGTGAGGGATTCATAAAGGTTACTCCAAGCAAGGATTAGAGTCGTCTTCTCCGTTTGTCGTCTCTCGTACTGTCGGTGTTCTCTGAGGGAGGATTATTCGCAAGAAGATCCGGGTTCTCTGCACGCTTCAAGAGGAAGCGAAACGAGTTCAGGTTCTCTGCCTACTTCAGGAGGAAGCGAAAGGAGTCCGGGTTCTCTGCCCTCTTTAGGAGGAAGCGAAAGGAGTTCAAGTTCTCTGCCTCATCGGGTTGGTGGAAAGGAGTTTTGTACAGGCTTCTCCGCCTTGCTGTGGGAGCAGAAGGAGAGTCACTTTTCTGTTAGTGCAATACCCGGAGGAGAGGCTCCGGGGAGTGGACGTAGGTCAAGTTGACCGAACCACTATAAAACCTGGTGTGTTCTTTCTGATTATTTTCTGCACTTTAGTTTTCTGTTATTATCTGATTGGGTGAAATTTGTGGTTGATCTTTTCATTTATGTATTTACTTATTTCTACTGCAAATCATCGAAAAGATTTTTCTTGTTGCTCTTGAATTTTTAAATAACCAATTCACTCCCCTCTTAGTTAGCCTCGGGACTAGTTCATCAAGGCTTAACATTCCTATCGAACTTTCAAAGAGCGCCACAACAAAAAAGTGTAAAATACCTGCCTAACCTAGAACTAGAAGTGGTGCCCTAGCAAACAATTCTATGTGTGTGTAGTAGGCTTATGAGGCTTTGGGTAGGTCCAATATCAGGTAGTTAGTTCAAGTTATTTTGAGTTCGAGTTTGTTGAAAGTCAAAAGGGGAGAGTTTAATTAAAGTTTAAATATTAATAAATTATGATCCATTTTTAATTAGTTTAGTTGGTTAGTTCATTTTAATACTAAGGATAATATTGTTTGGAGTTTAAGTTGTATTAGCAGATTTTAGAAGATCCGGGGTCTACATATCCGCTAAGTTAAAGGGGGTCAAAAAAGTCATTTTTAGAAATATGTTGGGTCTAGGAGAATTAGTATTTTTTTAAATATTAGACCTTACTATAAGTAATTAGACTATTAGTTTGCTGGATTTGGAGCTTTCTAAACAAAGTTATGAATTTTAGAAGTTTCGGGCCCTATTTAGAAACTACGGTTGATTGGAGAGTTGACTTTTTAAATTAGGCTAATTTTTGAAATGTGATTTTTTTTTAAAATAAAAATAAGACTTTAATTGGAGTTAAATTCTTTTTAGTTTACTTGATTCGGATTTTTCTGGAATTAGTAATGATTTTCTGAAGTTAGGGCGGTTAAAGGTCTTTTAGGTTCGAGTTAGGTTTATTTTCAAATTTTGTAACTCCTTAAATTTAAGTTTATTTTAATGAATTTTATTTAGTTAACATTTAATTTGAGTTCATATTCAAATTTTTTCCTCCGAGTGATTATATATGTAGGTTGCAGCTTGATTGAGGATTAAGTATTTAATGCATTTGGACTGGGTTATGATTGATTTTACTGACTTTATTAATAAATTAAGCAAACTAACCCTAGGGTGACATGTCACTAAGTTTTCTATGTTTTAGTGTTTCTATCCTAAAGGAGCATGCATCCTAAGTCTAAGTTTTCTAAGACTCGGTCCTTAATTTTTGTCCTTAGGTGTCACTAGTGTTGTATAGGATGCAAAGAAATTTATTTCTAACCCTTTAGACACTCGTATGTGTGTAGGTGAGTTTAGGGATCTAAAAATAAATAAAAGAAGAAAATAACTTAGGAATTGAAGTGGGAACGTACATACGGAAAGGCTCCCTAAAGGCTGTCTAAGTTTTAAGAAAAAAAACTTATAACACCGGGGGCTATAACCCGGTGGTTCCGCCCATAGCACCCCCACCAGGATGAATGAGGGCGACTGATGCTCGGATTTGATTGTCTAGACTCCTTCGTCTAGTGCTCCAAGGATCCTTGCTTTTGCTCTCCCAAAAGCACCTCACGAAGAACACAGAAAAGAAAGGAAGGGTGGGTGAGAGCAGGCTAATATTTCAATATGCAAATAATCAAAATAAGGTGCAGTTAAATAAAAAGAACACACCTTTTCCTTTTTTTAGCTTGGTTATTTGCTCTTCGGTACTTTTCGAATATTAGAAACGCTCCAATATTGTTACAAAAATGGTCTTTATTTATTATTTTCAAAGTATGTAAGCATCTCATTATTAGGCAAGTCTTTTCAAAGTCCAAACATGCCTTTAACCCACCCTTGGTTCCCATTCAGCATTTAAGCCAAACGCAAACAAGAGGAAGGGGATCTCGATGCTATTTAATCTTCCCACGTTTAAAGAAAGCGCTCAGAATACTCGACACAACTACACACATCACTTTCCACATGAATCTTAAAGTAGCGAAGAAGAAACAAGTACCAAAACCAAAACCCAAACAAGTTCTTCCACTCTAAACCCATTTTTAAACTCATTTTTGGAATCAAATATGAATAAGCAATACAAAATCATCCGTGAAAAGAGAACTGAAAGAGCCTTTTAGCCTCAAGCTTTTCAAACACAAAATAATTCATAAAGTCCCAAATCCCCAAAACAACTCACAGAATCTTCCAAACAAAACAACACATAAGAGTTTCCTATAAGAAATCTACTATGACTCCTTCCGATGCAAAACAATCAACAAGTTTCTTTAACATGGGGTGTTTTTTTTACTTAAACTTGTAAGCACAACTTCATGCCAAAACATATAATATTCCAAATCCCTTAACCAATGAGAGTATAGAAAAGCTACCTCTAATCCATCTCCAAAACAGTTTGGAGCATAAAACCAATGAAAATATGCATCTAACTCATCTCCAAATCAGTTTGGAGAATAAAACCAATGCAAATCTGCAAATAACTCACTTCCCAAAATAGTTTGGAGTGCAAAACACATCAAAATCTGCACTTAATTCATTTCCAAAACAGTTTGGAACAAAAAATGAGTAAAAATCTGCATCCAACTTATCTCCAAAATAATTTGGAACATAAAAACAGTGAAAAATCTGTGCACAACTCTTCTCCAAAGTTCAAGAGGCACTCCAATGAGATACTTGCAATAATACTAACAAGACAAGCTCAAGTGTAGTAGAAATATAAGCCTACACATATACTTTTCCAATTGTCCACAAATCATGCAATGGTGATGGCTAAAAAGAGAGTTCAATAGGTCACAATTCTCCAAATACCACAACTTTCCCTCAATGGCATTATTACAAACATCTCATGTGCATATTTTGACAATAAATAACATAGCCCCTCATGATCTCTCATGACTTCTACATTGAATTCCAAACTACCTGCCACATGATACAAGCCATGAGTAAACATAGAATTCGCATACAAGATAGTGATAATAAGCTCTCTTCCAAACAAAATCAATCAACACACATTTTGTCTACACCACATGAAATCATTCATAGCTAGCAGTAACCTTTATCATCTTTCAAAAGGACTAAAACATTATTTCATAACCAAGTAGATATAGCAAAACTACACAACAGGAAATGATAGTAAATACACTATCAAACTAATTATAAGAGGAATCAAACCATTCCAACCAAATTCATAAATTCTTCTCGGTGCCTAAATGAAGGCATGTTACTTTAAAACCTCTCTTTTATAACACGTTTGTTATTAGACCCAACTTGTAACAGTGAATAGCAAGCCCATTTACTTACTTCATCAACTCAATGCCCATACCCAATACAACTCCAAGAAAGAAGGATTCAAACCAATTACCAACTTTGTATCGTGCTTGAACCAAACATACTTATTAACCTTTCCAAGAACTTCCATCCTATCGATGAGGCAATGGATATATTATACTAATATACAAACTCAAGTTTGCATTGCCTTGGTCATCAAATTAGCCACAAAACAATCACATAGATCATCCCTTTAATAAGCAATAGATAAAGATACTTCACAGAGGAATCGAATACCCTTTGCATCTTAACAAACAACCAAGTGTGCTCTCAGATTTCGTTCACAAGTCTCTAAATATCGTGTTGAGGAAATTCCCATATGAACAAGATTATAATATGAAGCTTCAATGCAAGCAAAATGACTATAGCTTCCTTTTAGTGACATTTTATCAAATATCTAGTGTGCGACACTCACATAATCACCTAAGACAATCAACATGAAAGTTCCTATTCTACAAAACCACACATTCTCATGCATTCAATTGAATGACATTGCAGAGAAATATACTTGATGTTTATCCAAATCCATCATAAAGTATAATCCATATGAGAGGAATGGAAGGAGATGGTAAGGAAAAGGAGAAGAATGGGGAAGAACAATAAGGGAGGAAGGAGAAGTGCAAGGAGGTATACCTGCGGTTAGAAGTCGGCTCGGGTTAGGGTGGTCAAGTCGACTCCTATAGCTGCTGCAACTTGCGAATGGGATGGAGGAGGCTAGCGTCAGGTTTGATCCTGGAGGTGGAGTCAAGGTCAGAGACCAGCGGAAGAGAGAAGGGAGGATCCGGAGAGGGAGTCAGACAGGAGAGCTTGGATCTTCCGCCTGGCTTGCGAACAAGGAGAGATCGAGAGAGGGGCGTCGGCCTTGCTAAATCGTGCAAGAGGGAAAGGAATAGAAGAGGGATCCCGTCCTGGAGCCATGCGAACAGTGAATCGCCAAGAGAGGGTGAGGCCTCGATTTAGGCTTGGGGTCGTGGAGCTCGCAAAACTGGAAGAAAATGGAGGAGGCTTTGATCTTGTCTAGGTTGTGCGAATGGAAGATCGAGAGAGAGGATCGGGCCAGAGATCCCTTTGAAACCAAATTCTCCTACTCCTATCCACTAATCCAGCCCCTGTTAGCGGCCTGCATTCCTTCTTAAATTGGTAACTCGTGCGATTGAAGAATCTGATTACGGCAGAGTCAAAATTTTAATGTAATGAGAGTTGTTTGATCTAATTACCTGATATGGAATTAAATTCACAATTTATTAAAAGCATATTTGAATTAAATTGGAATTAACTGGGGCTAATTTTGGGTTAAATTTGAGTTCAAAATCAAACTTGTCTTGACTCGCATTGGGTCAATTTAGGTTCAACTCGACTCGACCAAATCAACAAAATTAAATCTAAATAATTTAACGATTCGAATTAAATCAAACTCAACGTGGCTAGTAAGCATTGCGTGAGTTTAATTAAACTTTATCAAATCTAATTTGACTCAATTCGAGTCGACTGAAGCTCAAACTAGACTCGACGAGGTCTAATTAAATCGATCAAAGTGCTCGAGGGCCTAAGTGTGAAAAACAAGGTCAACACCCCTTACAACCTCTTCCTACAGCATGCATGACTCCTTTCCAACTTGTCCTAATCAACATTAACTTGTTGACTGGTCAATAAGTCAACAAAACAATGAAATGGGTAAAATTTGTCAAATGGTCAAACCATCCCAAAGCTTCCTGATTAAATCCACCCAAACATGTTCAAATCAGACCTAAAGCAACCCTAATGCTGCACCTAAACTAAGCACAAGGCTTGGCTTAGCCAAAAGGGGAAATAAGTGGTCCCTTCCCCTCACATGAACCTAATTAAGTCACTCTCACCCAAACAACCTTCATATGGCTTCCAACCATCTTGAACAGGTTGCATGCAACCAAAATTCCACCCTAATCAATTCAAGCAATCCATTTAAGGCCTAGGGCACTAAATAGCCTAAAAGCTTCAAAAACCCTCATTCTTATCAAACATAGTATCTCTTCTCTCCTCAGCCACCAAACTCTTCTCGCTACCTCTCCAAGAGTTCCTTCACCTTCTCCAAGCATTTCCCCACCATTCTATAGCCCTTAAATCCCATAATGGGGAAGAGAGAGAGAATAGAAAGAGAAAATAAAAAATTTAAAGTCAACTTTCAATCTAGCTAGAACCAGCTCACGGGGTCTTCTACAAAGTTGAAGAGGATCTCTCCAGGAGAAAAATGGGCCTAAAAACTTGCAAAAACGTCCACTGGTTAGTAAGTTATGTCCATTTGATGTTTTAAGATCAAATTAAAAATACTCCGAGATCTCATTCCACTGAGCCTCCAAACTCCAGGCATTGAAAGATCTGGTCATGTAGATCTTTTGTTTCAAATTTCATCAAATTTGGACAGTTAGATTAAAAATTATGAGCATTTGAAGTTTCAGTTCAAAAATGAACTGAAAAATTCAGATTAATCTAGGCCATCTGTTCCTTTGAACTGAGCCGACTGGATAGTTCAGATTTGCACGCCTTCCCTGGTATTCAAACTCAGGTTCTTTGGGAATAAGGCGTGGGTAACGTGGCAAAATCTTGGTTGTTGATCCGATCCGCGACAAATCGGATGGCACAGAACATTTGCTAATGTGGATAAGTGGTGCCTTTGCAGCTCACAATGCATCCTATACGAGGAAAGGCATCCTTTTTCTCTCTCTTATGATTGGCCACAATTTTTTTTAAATTAAAATTGATTTAAAAATCAAATTAAATTCCTAAAATTTCAAAAAATCACAAAAAACTCAATTTTCCACCAAATTGAGTGTTATTGGGCTCGTTGGAAAGGGCTTGAGCCCTACTAATTTCTAAAAATATTTTTAATCATTTTGATCACTGTATTTTGAGATATTTGCATTTGTTTAAAATCAAGTTTCTCAAGATCCAGTGGTCAAACTGGACTCAGGGTTTGGTAGAAGATTTTTGAGCATTTTATACCTCTAATAATTTTTATAGGTTATAGTATGCTAAGGATTGCTGTGAAATAAATTTTCAAGGTGATGGGTCCATTTCGGACCCAAAGCTTTGAAAATGCATAACTGTCCAAGTAGAAAGAAATTTTCTATTATGTGCTTGTGTATGTGTGAGGGTTAGTCAGACCAAATTTCAAACCCATTAGAATACTAGTGACACATTGGAAAAAAAATTAAGGGATTTATCTAGAGAACCTAGAAAAATCCTAGGAAATTCTATACATACCTAATTGGGGTGAAATTTTAAATTAGATAACTTAGTAACATCCTAAACCCCAAGTTTTAATTTCATTCAATTTGGACTTCATTTGATTGGAAAATTAAGTAAAACTAAAATCAGCCTCTTTATGGGGTCTAAAAGTTAAAAAATATAATAAATCTAAATTAAATTAGTAAAATTTCAAAAATAGCTTAAAATGCTCATAATTGAATAACCTATTTGAGAAAATTAAAAGTCCCTTAACCACACATCATAATTGAGCTTAATTTAATAATTAGTAAAATTTAATAATTAGTTAAAATAAATAATTAAAATTTATTAAAAATACTAAATAAATTCCAAACACTTGAAATCACCCTTATAGGTCATTCCTGACATTTGGGAGAGTTTTCAAAAGGTTTGAAGTCATTATGTTATAAAATAAGAAAAAGCTCTTTAATTATGCAAATAAATAATCCAATTAAATGCTCAAACTTCAAAAATATATAACTAATTCTAAAAAACTCCAAATTGAGCCAACTCAAATAAATTGGACTCATACTTGGGTCTAATATTTAAGAAAATTATCAAATTACTAGATTTCATTAAAAATAAAAAAGTTAATATTTTGGTCAACCTTAGTTCAAAAACACCTAAACTTTAAAAATTCATAACTTGTTGTAGAAAATTCTAAGTCCAACAAACTTACTAGAATTTTACTCATCTTAGGGTCTAGTACTTATTAAAAATTTCAAAACTTAATGTAAATCTAAAAGTCAAGAAATGGCCCCTTTATTTAATATATTAAAATATTCAATTAAATACCAAAATCAACAAATAATTAAATTTTCAATAAATAACCAATCTAATTAATTTAATTAGTTTATAAAATTAAAATGTACAACCAACATTCCATCAATGAATTTTTTAGGATGGACTACCTCGGGTTGAGGGGCTAAGTATCCCAAAGAGGTCCTAGGTCTGCGTGCCTGTTGTGACAACGCCACAAACAGATTTGACAGAATGCAAACCATAAATTATAAGCTTAATAAATCATTAACAAGATAATAACAAACTTATATAACTAATCAATGAACTAAATCAAACATAAATCTAAAGATAACTATTAGGTAATCCGGGCTTACGAGGCTATTAAATTAGCCCAAAAGAGGGTAAATAAATCTCACAGCTCTGATGTAAAAAAAAGAAGTTATTATTTAACCTAAATAATTAACCATAAATCACTAATTAATGGGTGCTTCCATACCTTATATAAATTTCATTTTGGAGAGCATAAGTGTATTAAATTTGAGGCTTAAGGATTAAAACACCTAATTAAAATTTTAGGATCTTAGAAAACTAATAATTAACCAACTCTAACACTTAAAAATCATCCTAAAATGAACACTAAAACACTGATATTTAAACTCAAATTAAATTTCCCTAAACCTACAACAAACTAAAAAAAATACTGGAAAATTTAAATAATAACTAATTTAGGACACATCCAAACCACACGGCCCGATCCACACACTATAAGTGGCTTAGAAGGACAACCAATACTAGATTTAGGCGAGGTTATTGTTATTTCATGTTTTTTTTTTCTATGTGACATGGATTTTATATAGATTATATTAGAATTTCATTGCATGTTGATTGTTATGGCTTGATGTATTCTGTGATGCCTATTGATACGATGTTCTTTTCTACCATGCCACCTATGATATGATGTGATGAGCACTAGATTTCTCCTAGGTTAGGATGATCTGGATGCTAATGAAGTTTTCTGTAGGCTATCATGCTTATGTAAGGCTATAAAAATGGGGCTAATTAAAATATGATTAATAAAATTTCTACATGCGCTAAAATTTTTAAGCCCCCTTTAAAATTTAAAAGCATGGCCAAGTAAATATGGTGGCTCAATTATGAGCAATTAATTATATAAATGCTTATGATTTGAATGATTTTATATATGAACTACTTAGGATAGTATGCAGGTTGTATTAGAGCCATTTAATTCTTATATTAATATAAATTCAAAATGAGTTGTGAAAGTTACTTAAAATGGAATATTTAAGTATCCAATTTGGAAATTAAAGAGGAAGGAAACACTCCTTTGGGGAGGAGTTTTCTCTATTTTGATATCAAAATTAGGATGACTTGAAATCCAAAGAAAAAAGAAATACCCCTTTGGGGAGGAGTTCTTTTCATTTGGATATCTGGACCCAAAGGATACAAGGAGCCCAAAGAAAGAAGTTGAAGAAGTGAAGACAAAAAAAATCCCATTTTAAAACTTGCATCACTCTATAGGATTAGAATCTGGGATATTATTAGTGGAGCCCGACCACTTTTATTGTAACATACCCTGGGTTATATAATAAGTGACACTTATCACATTGACTTTTCTACTCATTTAACATGATTTGATTGGACGATTATTTAAATTGATTGTACCTTAAAAATTGCCTACTTTTTTATATTTCTTTCTTGCATGCAAAGTTTTATTTTAGCTTGGAATGTGATTAAACTCTTAAGGATAATAAAAAATAATTCTTCTACTTGTAACTAAATAAAAAATATTTTCTAAGCTAAATTTTTAAAGTATATAATATAATTTTTTGCATATAAGGTTGATCAGCATGCATTATATTAGAAACTAACTACAAATTAATACAATCTTAATTGCATCGAGCATAATCATCCTACATAAGTAAAGAGGTCAATTATGACCTTCTCTAGATGTTAGCTCCAATTTCTCCGAAACTTAAAAAATAGCCTACCCATCTTTCATAATGTTCAGACTTATGATTTTTAAGTACCTAGGTTGTTTAATTGTCTCTCCAATCTAGGCCATGGTAACCCTAAATTTATATTTCATTAGTTAGATTTGGGTCACTATCATTTAGTGCCCAACTTAGATCAAGATTTTGAGGCAGACCTAAAATCATAAGTCCCCAACATCAAAAATTTAATCCCAAATTTTTAATAAAATGTCAACTTGAATTAAAATTTTCTCTTCTCTAAAATTTAAAGCCCAATATAGGATAGACCGGGGTGCTTCTAAATTATTTTTATAATCCCAAAGTATTCCCTACCTTTCATCATTTGGCCTCCAAAATAAGTACTCAAAATTGATCAAATCCCTATTAAAAATTCCAATCTCACTCCTTTCATATCACTCTTAGAAAATCCAAAAATAAAATTTCTACCATTATTTTAATCAAAAGTATCCTTAGGAAGCCTAATCTTCCTACGGTGTAATTAATTATGAAGGCTTGCCTGCGTAAGAGCTTTAAGATCCCAGATAAATCAAACCCCACTCTATTTAGCTCTTAAATTGAATGAGAAAAAATTAGTCTTTTGGGAAAATTAAAATCATAGATTATCATTATCATAATAAATGATATTTTCTTCTCTTGTGGAGATATACCAATTTTTATTCTAACTTTGATCACGAAATTAATAATAACACATCTTGATTATCATAACTAAATACTTGATCAAACATCACTTTGACCCTTAAGGGTCATATATAGTTTCTTCTTCAATTTGACTATGATAGTCATAATGAAATTTACAGTTTTGTAATATGAACCCATTACAGAATGGTATTTTTATCTTCTAAGATAATATCTCGTTCATAATGATATGTTTGACTTCAAAACTAAAAATTCAAAAATCTATATTCAATTTTTTCCAAAAAAAATAATTATAATTGATTTACATGTTTCTCGAGCAAATATATATACTGATGAGCACACTGGATAGAATTATATGCTATAATAAGTGTATTGGATGTTGCAAATCTGGTTTTGATGATGACAAACATGTTTCCAGTGTGTTTTGCTTGGCTAATCTGTTTCAGGCACAAAAGACCGCGAGCCACTCAAGCCAACTCAAGATCGGGTCCAAGTGTGTCAAATGTATGATTTTTCTTTTTATTGAGTCAATTATAATGTAACTGATTCCCTAGCTAAGTAACCTTGCACACACACTCTCAGGGAGAGAGATTGAGTGAATTAGAGTTTCTGTTAAAAATTTTGTTCAAATCGTCCTGGATGATCCAGTTAAAACAGAAACCCTAATTAGGGCGACTAAGTTAAGAGGGTCTGATTGAGCCGATCGTCCTGGACGATCTACGGATCATACGGGATGATATGCCCAAATCAGAAATTCTCAGCCGCCAGATCAAGTTAGGCAAGTTCTTATTTTTAGATACTTGGTCTGATCGTCCCGGACGATACGTGTATCGTCCCGGACGATACGTGTATCGTCCCGGATGATACGTGTATCGTCCCGGACGATCCAGTACAATCATGCCTAATTTAATCTGGTAATTAAGGAAAGCAATTTATTTTTGTTTGATACGATCATATCGTCCTGGACGATCGCAGGATCGTCCCGGATGATCATGATCGTTTAGTGCATTTCAGCTATACGACCCGAACTGTGTTCAGGACGATTTGGGGCCTTTTTGAACTAATCGTACCGGACGATGACCCTATCGTCCGGGACGATCAAGTCATTTTTTGGTCGTCCAGCACAGATTTCTCTGGACGACCCGAACTATCTTCTGGACGATTTCCCTCAATTTGCACTAATCGTCCCGGACGATCGCAGGATCGTATGGGACGATATGAACAACTTTTTCTACTGATCATCCAGAAGAGCCTAATCGTCCAGGCTGAAACAGCTGAATTTGAACTGATCGTACAGGACGATCTACCGATCATCCTGGACGATCTTGGCCGACTAGTTGAGATTTAGGGCAAATTTTAAGCCCTCCTTTAAAAGAACTTTTTCGTATTTTTGGAAATATCTTTTTGGTGCCTTCCTTCCCTGAGAAACCCTAGAGAGAGAGAGTTGGGAGAGAGAGAGAAGATCTTGTGAGGGGGAGTTAGTGAGGGATTCACTAAGGTTTCTCCGAGCACGGATCAGAGTCATCTTCTCCGCTCATCGTCTTTCGTCTAGTCGGTGTTCGTCGTGGGAGGATCGTTCGCAAGAAGATCTGGGGTTCTCTGCCCACTTCAGGTGGAAGCAAAAGGAGTTCGAAGGTTCTCTGCCTGCTTTAGGAGGAAGCGAAAGGAGTTCGAAGGTTCTCTGCCTGCTTCAGGAGGAAGCGAAAGGAGGTCGGGTTCTCTGCCTCACCGTGTGGTGAAAAGGAGGTTTTTGTACAGGCTTCTCCGCCTTGCTGTGGGAGCAAAAGGAGAGACACTTTTGTTTAGTGCAATACCCGGAGGGGAGGCTCCGGGGAGTGGACGTAGGTCAAGTTGACCGAACCACTATAAATTCTGGTTTGCTTTTCTGATTCAGTTTTGCACTTTACTTTTCTGATATTAACTGCTTGGGTGAATATCTGCGGTTGATCTTTTTATCGTTGTTTTAATTCATTTCCACTGCACGTTATAAAAAGATTTTCATTATTATCGTGAAATTTTTTAAATAACCAATTCACCCCCCCCCCCCCTCTTGGTTAGCCTCGGGACTAGTTCACTAGGGCTTAACATCCCTATCGAACTTTCATTTGATGTATATATAATAGTTGTTATTATGATATATATGATACGACTCATGTGTAAAAGCAAGAATTATTGGCTGAAAATGATTGATTGATACAGGTTGGCTGGCGATATATTACATCGTATAAGAGGGTCAGTCGATGGGATTTTTTTAATAAGATTATTGTGTGATCCTAAAATATATGAAAATGAAGGCATAAGAAGATTGACTAATATGAAATGATACACCGATGGGTTTGAAGTGATAATTTACATGAAAGTCATCTGACTTGTGACATATGATAGAAGACTAATTCTTATTTACATGACTGATATAATTGAGACTAATTCATGCTTATTCTGAAGGGTCTATAGGAATTAATACAAGAAAAATATCATAGGTGATAGATGTCCTGCTTAACTTATAATATGGCATACATACATGATAGGATTATAAATGTATTAATAAAATAAAGTATGATATAACAAATTCATAAATGATATGATATGACATGAATATGGTACATGATATAGCTGATATAAACATAGAATAAGATTAATATGATTGATACAAGAACACATGATTCATATGATGCATTATATTTATACATGATATAGAATATAATATGTATGCATTGATACAATACAACATGTTGTTTGCTAACTTTGTTAAAAAGTGCGAAGCAATTATAATTATATTTTCTTTGGAAAAATTTGAATATAATCCTTTCAAATTTCTTTTAGTTTTGTAGTTAAACTCGCCATTATGAACAATATATCACCTTGGGTGGTAAAAATATCATTCTCTAATGGCTTCAGATTACAAAACTATAAATTTCATCATGATTATCATAGTCAAATTTAAGAAAGAACTACATATGATACCGGAGGGTCAAAATAATATTTGATCAAATATTTAACTACATAATCTAGATGTATTGTCATTAATTTCATATTCAAATGCATGTTGATATATGATATATCTCTAGGGAATAAAAATATAACTTATTATCCATGGTTTGAAAGTGATAAAAATAATCATCATTAATTTTAATTTTCCCAAAGAAGGTAATTTCTTTTTCCCATTCTATTAAGGAGCTAAATGTAATGGAATTTGATTATTCTTGGGGTCTTAAATCTCCTACGAAAGCAAACCTTCATAGTTAATTACATTGTAAAAATTTTGAGCTTTTTATAAATATTCTTGATTAAAATAGTGATAGAAATTTCATTTAGAATTTAAAATAGAATTGGATCAATTTTGAGCACTTATTTTAGAGGCCAAAGAATGAGAAGTAGGAAGTGTTTTGGGATTCTGAAATAATTCAAAAACACCCCAATCTATCTTATGTGTTGGGATTTAAATTTTGAGTTAGAGAAAATTTTAATTTGAGTTATCATTTTATTAGAAATTTAGGATTAGATTCCTGATATTAGGGACTTATGATTTTGGGTCCGCCCCGAATTCTAAATCTAAGTTGGGCACTAAACGATAGTGACCCAAACCTAGCTAATGACATGCAAATTTGGGCTTACCTCAGCCCAGATTAGAGTGCCAGCTAAACCACCTAGGCATTTTAAAACCATGAGTCTGGTCTTTATGAAAGATGGGTAAGCTGTTATTTAAATTTATTTATTTTTTGAGAAATTAGGGTTGATATCTAGAGAATGTCCTAATCGACCCCTTTACTTATATAGGGTGATTATTCTCAAATATAATTAAAATTTTATTAATTTGATTGGTTTCTAATATAATGCATGCTAATTAACTCTGAATATAGAAATCATATCAGATGAACTTTAAAATTTTAGGCTTTAAAAATAATTTTTTTCCTAGAAATACATAATATCCCCTAGATAGAACTACACCATAATATGTTAGGTGGTCTGCCATGACTCGCAGGCAAGGAGGTGCCAAACAAGGAGAGAAGGAAGGATATGTATGCATTAGAACCCCCAGCGTACCCAGGCTTACTTCTTAGAAACATTTATCTTTCTAGATGAGCCTAAATTTTTTTTATTTAGTTACAAGTAGAAGAATTTTTCTATTGTCCTTAAGAACCTAATCATATTTTACAGGCTAAAATAAATCGCACATGCAAGAAAAAAATCTAAAAAATAGGCAATTTTTAATGTATGATCAATTTAAAACACATCACCAATCATATAAAATGTTTAAAGTACATGAGGCAAGTGCCACTTAATTTACAACCCAAGGTTTACAGAAATTAAAAGTGGTCAGCGTCCACTGACAACAACCCAAATTCTAATCCGATAGAATGACGCCATTATTTTTAAAATGGGATATTTTTGTCTTCACTTCTTCAGCTCCTTAATATCTTCAGGCTCCTTGGATCCATCAGGTTCGGATGTCCAAATGAAAAAAAAAACTTCTTCATGAGGGAGTATTATTGAAATTACTCTAGTTTTATACATGACTATGGCTTAAAACCATAGGGCTTTTGTAGGTCTCATCAAGACCTTTCTAATGAGCATAAGATCAACTAAATCCGCCAAGTGGATAAGGAGTTATTAATTTTTTAAGTTCTCTAAATTTTTTGGTATTTTTAATCAACCAATTTCACAGTCAGCATGTTCTTTACACGCAGCATTGTGTAATTGGTTAATCAATGATTGTGTTTAATGGTAAAGATGCGAGGTTAATTGCAGCCTTCAGATCAAAGATCGAATGATCAAGGTTTAATACGCTCCGAGACTGTGGGATTTAATTGGAACCATTGATCAAGATTAACGATCCTGATTTCTTCTCCCACCTCCCACTCGCATTCTTAGTTGTAAGGCTCCTTCGGCGTGATCTGAGAGATCCCGCCAATGAACATCCATCAAAATTCAAAGAGAGCATCAGGGGGATGCCCACTGACAATAAACATTGGATTTATACCTAAAGTATTGCTCCAAATGCCATTGCCTTGTATCAGCCAGCTTTAGGGGATGAAAAAGAGGAGTTCTCCTTCAGATGCCACAGTTGAAGGAACACTAGAGGTAGGACTTCAAGCGGGAGGTGGAGATAGTTAGCCAAAAATTGATTGAGCTCGCACTGGAGAGGGATAGGAAAGCTAAGGGGATGCTCATGCCACTTAGGGGAGGAGTTTTAAAATGAAAATTATTAAATGAGGGGATATGAGGTAGGGTGCCCTATTCATCCCCTCATCTATGGCCATGGACGATCGGGATGACACCTGAGAGGGCATAGATGGTCACCAGTAATATGGGACAACCATGATAGATTCTTTAAGCCCAAAGGGGGCGAGCTCAAGCTATGGGGAGGCATAGATCAGGTCATGTGATGAGGGAGACCACGCATGGTTGATTTTACCTGCTTCGACTACTGCCAGCCACCAGCCTTATCGAGCTGAGGTGGAAAGATGTATGGGGTCCTACTGAGTCCAATGGTGGATTGAATTTGATCTGTTTGAGCCAAAGTGAGCAAAGTAGCTTAGGTAGGCTATTTTTGAGAGATTTAAGGTTGCTTAGGTCCTAACCCAGGTTAAGCCAAGGGTCAACCTAACCATGGGGGGTGCATGAGGGCTGGGGCATCCAATGCAAGCATTGGTTAGGCTTGGTATGGCCTGTCTTAAAAGATAGCTCAGCCCAAGATGATTTTGGCCACTTTGGGCTAGCCTAATTCCTAACATGAGTTAACCTAAGGGCTGGGCCACCTAGGGTAGGTGCAATGGGTCATGGGGGACCTAATGCAAGTGTTTGTTTGATTAGGTTTGGCTTATGTTGGGTTTTGGCTCAAGAAGAATCACTTTGAACCACTTGAGTTGAGCCATATGGCTAGCCTAAGTGGAACCAACAGTTAGGTATTCTATGGAAGGTTATTGGGGACATAATGGGTTACCCCAAAGTCCCAAATTGATTTGGTCAAGCTTTGATCAATGGGTTTAAGCTAGGTTCAAGTATATGTGTATTTGGTCAAACTTTATTGACTTGGTCAACCAAGTTGACCTAGAGCTTGGGGTTGGATCCAACAAGCTTAAATTGATGATTTGAGACCAATGAAGGTAATCCCATGGCATGGTGAGATCATTTGGTTTGAAAAATCTATTTAAACTCTAAAGGGGCATTTTGGTCGACCATAATTAACTTGGTCAATCAGGTCAAAATAAGAAATGGGTTTGGGTTCAGTGCACTCTTAATGATATCTATGATGCATTAAAAGAGGTTCCATGGCTTAGTTTGGTTGAGCCATGTTGAAGTTTAGGAAAAACTTCAATTTTGCCCTCAAGGGGCTTTGGGTTTAGTTGGCCCATGATCAACTTTGGGTCAACCATGGCCCACCAAAAGTTCAGTTTTAGATTATGCAAGGTCCAGTGGCATAGGTTATAAATATTTGAAAGTTTTGTAGCCTTTGGATTTCAATTGAGTTTTTGGGGTTAGAGGTTTTGGATTAAACTCAAATTTGGAGGGATGAACCTAGATACATGCCTAATCAAAATGTAACTGACGGGTCATGAATCAGAGATCATTTGGCTTGGTTTTGAGGTGATTGAAAAAATCACTCAAAAAAGATTATAAGACAAATGCTTTTGGCCTTGAGTTTGGGTTTGGAATTTTGAGTTTGGTTTGAATTTGATTCTGATTTATGAACCTCATGCAAGAATGAGGTCAACATATGCACATAATAGATATGAAATGCTTATTTTTTATGATAAGTAAACTAGCATAGATAGCATGACATTGGGGCAAAACAAGAATACATGATACAAACATGCATATGTTTAGAATATCACCTACCACATTATACTTGATACATATACTTAAAAGATAGAACGTATTGATTTTTTATATGACTATTGATCACTAATTATTGAGTTGAGATGATTACATTGATATCTACTATTCATAATGATTGCCACGTACTCTTACTATTATATGTTCATACCAATATAACGAATGATCACATGCATATTATTTATATTATCATGCATTGATTACATTTGTACAGTTGTAGGCTCAAGTAACCTACTGGGTCATTAGCTCATTCTGTGGTTTACATATTTTTTAGAAAGGAATCAAGATCTTATGAAGTGAGATTGACCCAAGTTGAAGTAGGTATAAGTATTTTTATATCCAGGAATGTTTTGTATGGACCGAGGTGATAGAATTTATGGCCATTGTATATGATTTTTGGATAAAACTGGAAAAGTATATACTGATGTTTATAAAATGGAATGAAATATTATTTTTTTTACTACTTTATTTCTGACATATGATTCGAAGCTTTTGGTGATTAATTAGAAGATAAAAGATGCAATCCTTTCCACTTAGGTCTTGGGTGGGTCTATGGTCATACATCCAATCCAAGTTAACATGTTAAGAGTATGGGTAAAGTTGGGTTGAGCCGTGACACCTCTTGCCCTCCTCTTTGAAAGCATGTTCTATTTTTTTTTAATGTAAAATTCTAATTTTGAAGGCAAGATGTCATTCTAATGAATCTGCCTTATTGCATTTTGCAAATCTATTATGACTTAACAAATATGATGAATCCATAAATATTTATTAATCATTTTACTGAGTGCAATGAATTTTTAAATAATCATAATATTTTGTCATACATGAAGCATTAAAATAATCATAAGTCATTTTGGTCGAATTTAGTTACCTTTCTTAGTGGTGCCATCAAATTTTAATTATTGCCTATGATGGGTCTCACATTACACCAGAGCTTTCATCTTCACAGTGATAACCATCTTAGACTCACAGGCTTGCTCAATGTGGATCTTGTCATAATGAAGGGGTTCAATTATATGACTAAATCTTACATTCTTTAACAGCTTTAGAAATTTCATAAATTAATGAGAATTTAATTGAACTAAATTTTTTGGAATGATAGTTTTTGGTTTATGAAATGTCATTGTATATTAGTAAAAAAATCTAGATGTTCCTAGTATGGTGCCAAGTTAAAATGTGTTTTGTTGAGTTTTTGAATTCCAATTTGCAAATAACCATATATGTCGAGTTTATTGAACTTCAATATGAGAATATCCATATGCGCCGAGTTGTTGAACTCCAATGAGGGAATTTTTATATACATCAAGTTATTGAACTCTAATATCCACAAGTGAGTTCAATTTGTTCTTGGAAATTTCATGGCAAGTTTAATGACTTTCAGGGATTAAATTTAGTCAAATTCAAAATTTTACTCCCTAAAAGTAATGTGTTAAGACTTTGATTAACTAAAATTTAAAGTAATATATAGATCTCAATTTTAATGAGTTTGTTATTTGTCTTTTTTCCTCATAATAAAAATTAAACTTGAAATTAAGTGTAAAAGGTGCCTTCATTAAGCACAACTCTCCATCTACTGGAGGGCATTGGTTCTCCTATAAAGAGTACTATTCTAGCTTTTAGATGGCCCTATGCTGAGATTATTTTGATCCTAAATGTAAGTTAGTCTTTTCTTTCCTTTATCAACTATATGTTCTTTTAGAAAATAAAAATTTTCAACATTTATTTAAATTATTAATGTGTGAGGTGATTTGAAGTCTAATGACATCATAATTAAAACTTTGATTATTGAGCTTTTATATCAAAATCTTTATTTTATAACACAAAAATAGATGCAAGATAAGGGTGTATCATTCATAGGAAACACCATATTTTTTTATGTGGAAACCCTGAAAAAGGGTAAAAACCACGGGCCCTTATCCAGTTCAAATGAATCCACTAGTGTTTGTAGTTGATTACAAATGAGGCCCTTCTTTGGGGGGAAGGCCTTGGCTTGATGTAGCTAATATACATTACATAGAGTGTATTACATGATATGAATTAGAAGAATTAGTATTGACGTGTTTATTTGGTTGGTAGGACTATAGTTGGAGAACGATATAGGTCAAAAGGATTGTAGACGAGTGACGGTGGTCGGAAGGACCATAGTCAGGCGACGGAGGTTGGAATGATCGTATTCGAGCGATGATGGTCAGAAGGACTGTAGTCGATGGGCAATAAAGGTTAAAAAGACCGTTGTCAGGTGACGATGGTGGAAAGGACCATAGTCGACGACGACATAGGTAAGAAAAACTATAGTCAAGATGGTGGTCAGAGAGATCGTAGTCGGTGGGCAAAGGAGGTCAGAAAGACAGTAGTCAGGCGATAGTGGTCAGAAGAATTGTAGTTGGCAGGCAACGGAGATCAAAAAGAATGTAGTCCGACGAAGTTAGTCAGAAAGATCGTGGTTGGCGGACAATGGAGGTCAGAAAGACTATAGTCGAGTGACGGTGGTCGGAAGGATTGTCTTCGTTGGGCAACTAAGGTGGAAAGACCGTAGTTGGGTGATGGTGGTCGGAAGGATGGTAGCCAATGGGTGATAGAGATCGAAAAGATCGTAGTCAGGTGAAGATGGTTAGAAGGACCGTAGTCAAGCAATGATGGTCAAAGAGATTGTAGTTTGGAGATGGTGGTCACAGAGATTATAGTCGATGGGCGACGGAGGTTAGAAAGGTTATAATCAATGATAGTGGTTAGAAGGACTGTAGTCGACATGCGTCAGATGTCAGAAAGATTATAGTCAAAAATGAAGGTCGGAAGGACTTTAGTCGGCAAGTGAAGGTTAAAGGTCGGGCAGGAGTTTGGTAATAATTTATGGCTTAGTGTAAGTCCGAAGGCAATTGGTGGTCAGGCAACAGTCTGGTGAATGTTTGGCGATGGTCGGTGGCTGAGCATAAATCTGGCCTCCGTCGGTGGCTGGACGAAAGTCCAATAATAGTCGATGGCCAAGCGTAAGTCCGGCGACAGTCAGTGACCGGGTGGCGACGGCTGGTGGTCGGGTAAAAGTCTGACGGTAGTCGATGGACGGACGATGGTTGAGGAGGAGCTTGGTGGCAAGAGAGATATTAGATTTCACTTTCTTCTTCCTCTTCTGCCTTCCTTTTTCTCTCTCCCCTTGTGAAGAATGAGAGGTTTATTTATTATTTTCTGATAGTGACATGGCCAGTAAATAGACAGAAGATCAACGGCATGTTGGGAGTATTTCAGATGGATGACTGATATTGATTCCCTTGATCATAGTCCATTTATCAAGCATTTGAGTGTCTTAATGATGTCAGAATTTGGCAATCGTAGGCTTGTTGGATTTGTCTCATCGAGATGCTCTATTCGACTATAACCATGTCACATTATGTTATCCAATTTATGCTTTGAACCCTCTAAATGTTATTCGGGTCCTTCATTTGGATTGGGTCGAATTAGGCATCGTTAGGTTCATCTTTTTGAGACGTTCAGATTGACTATAAGTTTTTTGAAATCAGAGTTTGGATGACTATGGATTTAATTTCATATATATATATATATATATATAAAGACCTAATGTATTTTGATTTTCAGGTGTTATTTTGTTAGAATAAAATTAATTATGGTTAAATCAAAACTTTTATTTGTTAGAATTCCTTTTTCTATATTTCCCTCACTTCTTAGTATTATTGAATGGGGTCATTGATAGATTACGGTGGTGTGGGCAGGGGATGAGGGTTGGATGGTGGCAACACTTGTTTATGGTCGTCTATGGAGAGAAACTACATATTTTAAATGATTCAATTTTGCCACATATGTCTGTTATAAGGAAGAAGAAAAGGAAAGTGTCACTAGTTATGCATGATATTGCAATCACTCTTTTTTCGGACTTATTATTTTTATGAGAAAAGAATTGGCATATTTGTAGGGAATCTATTTGATGTATGCTAATAAATAAATATTTATAAGCATTAGGGAGGCTAATATAGTGGTGACATCATCGATAAAGTGGGTCACCATCATTCTTAGAATATTTGATGTTATGGGTGCAATAAATTATATCTTGTTAAAATAAGGGGACTCAGATTTGTGTCATATAAGTGCATTATATGGTCGTTACTTTGTAATCAAGGTGAACATGTGGTATCTTTAGAATGATTGGAATGAACGAAGATGGTTGTTGGTGTGTCAAGATAGCGAGGTGAGATCTTTTAGGTTTAAAAAACAAGCCTAATTAGCGTAGTCAAGAGATCTAGGAGGATATGTCGGGAGTTTATCTTGTCAATGTCCTCTTAATTATTCGACCAACATTAAGTTTAATCCTATCGAATAATAAGTCATTTAGTATCTAACTAGATGAGGAGTTCAAGAACTGTTGGGTTCTTTGTGGAGCAAGAGTGACTTGGATTGTTACTTGGCAAGCCCCTTCTAGATCATGCTCCAAATCCATGTGGCTAATGTTAGTAGATCAATTGAAATCAATTTCAAATGCTCCCCATAACATAGATGACTCTAATAAGACTTATAAAAGTCAGAGTAATAAATAATTGGGTGAGTTATCCTAGTCATTCATGTTGAGCCTCTACTTGATAAAACAACTCTAGAATTGGATATGCCAAAATCACCTTGGATTAGGTGGAGTTCTAATTTTAGAAAGCAAGGTGGTGCACATTTGTTACCTTCAATTGGTCATGATTATTTAAATTAAGTCAATGGTTATACTTGGAAAGCAAGATGGTTGCACATTGAAAATTGAAAAGATAACATATGCAAGTTATCAAAGGGCTTAAAGTTCATGATTCATCATTGGTGTATAATATGTACCCTCAACCTTATGATAAAATATTGATTGCTTGCTACAATATCTGAACTTAGAGGTTTGTTGAGTGAAGTTTAAAGTAGGGCTGTCAAAATCGGGTCTTGGGTCAGATTCAGGTCCAACCCGAACCCGACCCGTTTTACAAACGGGTCAGTTTTTCGGACCCGAACCCGACCTGTTTCGGGTCCGCGTCAACCTGAACCCGACCCGTTTCTGGTATATTTTATTAAATTTTTTTTATTTAATTCGATTTATTTAAACCTAAATCGAATTAAGGGAAGATTTACTTCAATCAATTTAAAATAAATCAAGCTTAATTCAATTTGGGCAACATGATTTATTATTTTTTTGAAAATAGCATTTACTTATTTCATAACAATCTTTTAAAACCCTACCCAATCAATTAAAAACGGGTCAAATTAGGTTGATTTTGGGTTTCCTAGTCAACCCGACCCGGTTTTACAAATGGGTCAAAATCCCTAACCCAACCCGAACCCGAAAATTTTCGGGTCGGCTCAAATATTGACACCCCTAGTTTAAAGCCTTGTTGAGTGCATTCCTACACAGGTTTGTTTTTTTTTTTTTTTTTTCACAAGGGGGGCGGTGGGTTGAATTTAGGCCAATTAAAGCAAACACACATCACATACACAAGATTTGAACCCATATTCCCTTGGTTAAAAACCAAAGCTCCGAGCCAATCAACCAAGTTGAGTTGCATGGATTCCAACATTGACATTACTAACAAGAAGCTTGTGTACTTGCTTGAGCATTAACATGAACCTGCTTTCTCTCTCTCTTACACACTAACTCATCCTTTCTCGTACACACTCTATCTTATGCAACTTTTCATCTCTCTTACTCCAACTCCCCATTGTACTTTAACTTGGTTAGAAAACATGTATTCTTTTACATTAAAAGTTTTACTACTCTCTTTTATGACTATTTTTTTGCCTGTAAGGATCTCGATTAATTTCATAGTCGTAAGCTATAAGCTATATCTAATTCCAACAAGCCCGATACTCACATAAAGTTGGGATTAGCCTAACGGTAGCTCGTTAGCATGCCTAATGAAAAAAAAAACTTATAAAATGATACAAGCATAAGCTTGTAACGATGTAAGCAACATTACAGGGAGACTCTCAATTGCCTGTCAAGTTTTGGGGTATCAAAACAGGTTGATGGGTCGTGTTTGAGTCTGACCTTGAAATTGACCTTATGCGAATACAGTCAATCCGGGCCCAATTCGTTTGATAAATGGGTTAAAAAAACGAACTCCAACCCGACCCATCAACCTATTTTGATTTTAATTTTTTTTATAACTTATCAGCTTTACCGTTTAGATTATTTGATCAAAAATAAAAAGATCATACCTGTAAGCAAAATAATTTAAGGGAAAAAATAATTAAAAGTATTATTTTCAGGTCAAATGCAGGTTCACGAATCAACTCGAACCCGTTTTGTTTAATAAATAGGTCAAAATTTTATATTCGAACCCAACCCATATATTTAACAGGCCAATTCGAACTTGAACTTTTTTTATATATGAGTTCTAGTCGAATCATTTATTGACACACCTAGTCAAGTTGAGGTTACCTTACATTTCCCATATATCAACCTTGATCTATATATGCTCCTAAACAACAACTCAAAGGAATAAATATTAAATATATCTTAGAGATCATACAATAGTTTTATCAACAAATGCTTATATTAAGCGAAAACATCTACTGTATCAACTCCCAAAATTCATCATCGAGTTAACACAAATAAAATCATATACTCCATCGAAATATGTTCCAGGACAATACCAACTAAAATTAGGGTTGCGAAGTTAGGCTTCATTTGGGACAACTTTCTTGATGCTTTCTAAAGCAGCTTTTTAATACTAAAATTTATTGAAAGCAACAGAAAAATCGTGATAAAAAATTGTCTCAAACAAAATCTTAATTAGCTTGGTCAAAATCAAGCTAACCATGTACATGGTTCAATTGTTGAAGGCCAAAACCCTGCCAAACCAGCTGGGCACCAGGGTTAGGTCCAGTCCTCGAGGTCTTCCTACTCATTTTTACCAAGTCTACCCCAACGAACATAGTCTTCACACGCCCATGAACTGGCCAAAGCTAATATGATTTTTTTTAACAGAAAAATAATTAAATTATATTTTTAAAACTCCACTGGGCCGGAACTCCCTGGTCGTCGCTCGGTCGGCGGGCTGTTGCTCTTAGTAAAGTCTCTTCGTCTCTCTCTCTCTCTCTCTCTCTTCTCTTTTGATTCTCAAGGAGGGAGGAGTTTGGACTCTCCTTTCGAAGATCGGGGCATCGTCCGTGTGGTGCCTATAGAAATCCAGGTTAGCTTGCTTTCTAGTTATCGAACCAGGAATCGTTTTCAGCTGGATCTTACTTTCCCTTTGGTTCTTTTCTTCTCTAGCTGTAATCTTACTGGTTTGACCCTTTGATGCTTGTTCTTGTTTAAATGTGGGTTATTTTTTTGGAAATTTGGGACGATTTGGGGGCGCAGACAGTGTGATCTTTCTATGGCATGTTGTATTTTCTGAAAGATTTTTTACTTTCTCTTATTTGCTGGAAGCCCTTCTTTGTTTCTATCGATTATAACGCTGCCAGGGTCTTAAATATATGAACTATTCCGTGATTTTTATTTAGAGCAATTGGATGGGATGAGATCATTGGTTTCTTATTTAGAAAAGTTGAAATTTTGCGGGAAACTTGTTTCTGAAGAAGAGCAAACTTTAAGAGACAGAGAATCGGAAATACAAGCAGAATAAACTGAAAAAGATGCAGAAAAAGATCCAAAACCCCGCAGTTTTATGCAATTAAAAGCAGTAAACATTGATCTTTTATTGTAGTATTGGATTAATTTTCCTAAGTTTTTCCAAGATTATTATTGGTAGAGCTGTGATAGTATTCCTTTTTTGGCAGTAGATGTATTTTATTATTTGAATCCATTCCATCTTGTGTCAAAATTTTCAGGCATTATGTTATTGATTTTGCAAAGGGGAGATACTTAGTTTTTGAATTTGAAAATAATTTGAATTGCTTAAATTAAATTCAAGTTGTGAAGAACCTTGGAAGGTGAAGATGGCAAGGGGTAGGCCAAAGGAGAAACTGAGATGGAGCAAGCTCTATTCTTTCAATTGCGTTCGTCCCTCTGTTAAGTCAGACTTGGATAACTCCCCTTCCCTCAGAGGGCCGGGCTATTCCCGAGTCGTCCACTGTAACCAACCTCTTGTGCACCGAAAAAAACCCTTCAGATACCCCACCAACTATATCTCCACCACCAAGTATAATTTTGTAAATTTTCTTCCAAAGGCAATCTTTGAACAGTTCCGGCGGGTTGCAAACCTCTACTTTCTATTGACTGCAGCCCTGTCTCTCACGCCAATCACTCCTTTTACTCCTGTGAGCATGATTGCTCCATTAACGTTTGTTGTTGGGCTCAGTATGGCAAAAGAGGCATTGGAAGATTGGCAAAGATTTATGCAGGATGTGAAGGTCAACAGGAGGAAGTTCAGTATCCACAAAGGAGAAGGTCAGTTTGGTTATAGGAATTGTCAAAATATCTTAGTTGGGGATGTTGTGAAAGTTGAGAAGGATCAGTTTTTTCCTGCGGACTTGCTTCTTTTGTCATCTAGCTATGAAGATGGGATATGCTATGTTGAGACTATGAATTTGGATGGCGAGACAAACCTGAAGGTGAAGAGATCATTGGAAGTGACCCTGCCCCTAGATGATGATGAGGCTTTCAAGGATTTTGCAGGCACAATCAGATGCGAGGACCCAAATTCCAACCTCTATACATTTGTTGGCAATTTTGAATTTGAGCGTCAAATGTATGCCCTTGATCCAAATCAGATACTTCTTCGAGATTCAAAGCTTAGGAATACTTCATTTATTTATGGTGTTGTAATTTTCACCGGACATGACACTAAAGTCATGCAGAATGCAACAAAATCTCCTTCAAAAAGAAGTAGAATAGAAAAGAAAATGGACAGTATAATATATATACTTTTTAGCCTTCTTGTGTTGATTTCACTGATCAGTTCCATTGGATTTGCGGTAAAAATAAAGTATGGGATGCCAAAATGGTGGTATCTGCAACCAAATAAAAATGCAAAGTTTTATGATCCTTCAAAACCTGTAGCCGCAGGCTTCTTCCATCTGGTTACTGCTCTCATTTTATATGGATATCTCATACCCATTTCGCTTTATATTTCCATTGAAGTTGTGAAAGTTTTGCAAGCTATGTTTATCAATCAAGATATTCAATTATATGATGAAGATTCTGGAAATCCTGCACAAGCCCGAACATCAAATTTGAATGAGGAGCTTGGTCAAGTTGATACAATCTTGTCAGATAAAACGGGAACTTTGACTTGCAACCAAATGGACTTTTTGAAGTGTTCTATAGCAGGAATATCATATGGAGTAGGTTCTAGTGAAGTAGAATTAGCTGCAGCAAAGGTCATGGCTTCAGAAGTTTCAAGTTCTCTTGACTTGCAGAGTAGTAATCAGGATTTATGGGAGAAACAAGCAAGTACATATGGATCTTCCGAAATTGTTTCCATCAGTGGTTACTCTCCCATGATGAGGAAAGAGAAGAAGTCTGCCATCAAAGGTTTCAGCTTTGTAGATGATCGTCTTATGCACGGAAACTGGATCAATAATCCAAATGCAGATATCATTCTTCTATTCTTTCGGATCCTTGCACTTTGTCACACAGCTATTCCAGAGTTAAATGAGGAAACTGGTATTTTTAACTATGAAGCTGAGTCACCAGATGAAGGGGCATTTCTTGTTGCTGCCAGGGAGTTTGGATTTGAATTCTGCAAGAGAACCCAATCAAGTGTGTTTGTTCGTGAGATGCAAATTTCCGGATACCCCATAGAAAGGTTAGCATTTAAGCTAAAACATAAAATCACATGGTTTAAGTTTTAATTTTTTTTTAATCATGGACATGTTTCATTTTTGACCTTATAGTTGTGTTTCAGGGAGTTCAAGGTCCTCAATTTGTTAGAATTTAACAGCAAAAGGAAGAGGATGTCAGTAGTTGTACGGGATGAATCAGGACAGATACTTCTTCTGTGCAAAGGTGCTGATAGGTATAATTGTATATTCTTCCATTAATTTGTCATCGAATATTTTGATCTAGTTTTATTCTTTTTTCTTTTGGTTATCCTGAAATCTTCTAATGCACTTGAAGATGCGTTAGAGCTTAGAAGTAACTTTCTGTTGTAGCACTGCTCACTGTTAAACGAATCTTCATTCTTCTTTTTCAACTAAGCAGCATAATATTTGAAAGACTATCTAAACATGGAAGAATGTATGAACATGATACACAAAAGCATCTAAATGAATATGGGGAATCAGGCCTGCGGACATTAGCACTAGCATACAAGAAGCTTGAGGAAGCTGAGTACTCATCTTGGAATAATGAATTTATAAAAGCAAAGACATCAATTGGACCAGACAGAGAATCAAAACTGGAGCAAGTCGCTGATATGATTGAGCGAGATTTATTTTTAATTGGTGCTACAGCAGTGGAGGATAAATTGCAGAGAGGAGTAAGTATTTGTCTGGCTTGAACTGGTGAATTGCTGTCCTTTTCAGTCTCTTGAGATATCTCCGTTTCCGACATCTTCAGGTACCCCGGTGTATAGATAAGTTAGCACAAGCTGGATTGAAGATCTGGGTTCTAACTGGTGATAAGATGGAAACTGCTATTAATATAGGGTCTGTGTCTTCTTTAGCTCTGCCAAGTTCGCTTCTATCCTTGTTATTCATTGATTATTACTCATCTTTTTTGAAATTTTGCAGCTTCGCATGTAGTTTACTAAGACAGGGCATGAAACAGATATGTATATCAACACTGAACACTGAATTGATAGGCCGAGAGGCTAAAAAGGTAAAGTTAGCCTCAGATGAGCATTCAAAGTTTCTTAGCTGCTGGAATTTTGTTTCATGTAAGCTCTTCTTATTGATGATGGGCCAGGCTATAAAGGAGAACATGTTGATGCAAATCGCTAATGCCTCACAAGCTGTGAACTTAGAGAACGATCCTCACGAAGCATTTGCCTTGATCATTGATGGGAAAGCTTTAAGCTATGTTTTAGAAGATGATATGAAGAAAGAGTTCCTTAACCTAGCAGTTAATTGTGCTTCAGTAATATGCTGTAGGGTCTCCCCAAAGCAAAAAGCACTGGTAAATTGTTTGGCTTTCTTCTTCTTTTTTTTTTTTTTTTTTAACTTTTTTGTGCTAATGCATTAATCGCAGCAACAAATCTATTGTATAAGTTATCTTTTGGTTCTTTTGCTATTAGGTGACTCGTTTGGTAAAAGAAGGAACAAGAAAAACTACACTAGCCATAGGTGATGGTGCAAATGATGTTGGCATGATTCAAGAGGCTGATATTGGTGTGGGGATCAGTGGGGTTGAAGGAATGCAGGTAATAAACTCAGATGTATTTTTTATTGAATGGTGTGTGAGCTAATATGAACATAATTTTGAAAACTTCATAGCTTATTCCAAGCCGATATTGCGTCCAGTATTCTATTCTGAATTTGAAATTGACCAAGTCTTACTTCTTTCTGCTCTTTGTAGGCAGTGATGGCCAGCGACTTCTCTATTGCACAGTTTCGTTTTCTTGAGCGACTTCTTGTTGTCCATGGCCACTGGTGTTATAAAAGGGTAGCCCAGATGGTATGAAGAGAATGATTCACTTGCTTTGCTTTGCATTTCAGTCCAATCTTTTTTATGCTTTTGAGCCTTAGCTTCCTTCCTGATTCTTACATATGGATACTTATCATATTCAGATATGTTATTTCTTCTACAAGAATATAGCTTTTGGTCTCACACTATTCTACTTCGAGGCTTATGCGGGCTTCTCTGGGCAGTCTATCTATGATGATTGGTACATGCTACTGTTCAATGTCATTCTAACCTCATTGCCTGTCATATCGCTGGGAGTCTTTGAGCAAGACGTATCTTCTGAAGTCTGCTTACAGGTAAGTTTAACTTCGTTAAATCTGAAGTGTCTTTACTATGATTATTAAGACAATTCCACTAAATAAAATATACAGTGAGAAATTTCTTTTATTTCTCAAAGCTCTACCTAAAGAGTTGTAGTGAATCATTTACAAAAAGCTTCGGGTCATTCTCAAATTTTTTATTCAACGTAATGCTTGATTCTGTAAAGAGCACATCAAATGTCCTTAACTATTATAAGCAAATATTTTGGAAGAATTCTGCCTAAATTCGTGAGAATTCTCAATACCTTTCTAATCTCCACATAATGCTTCATGCAGTTTCCAGCACTGTACCAGCAAGGACCAAAAAATCTGTTCTTCGACTGGTTCAGGATTTTTGGTTGGATGGCGAACGGTCTCTACTCATCACTCATCATTTTCTTCTTAACAATTAACATAGTGAACGTTCAACCTTTCAGAGCGGGGGGTCAAACAACTGACATGGATTTGGTTGGAACAATCATGTTCACTGCAATCATCTGGACTGTTAATGTGCAGATTGCGATGAAAATGAGCCATTTTACATGGATTCAACACCTCTTCGTGTGGGGAAGCATCACGACCTGGTATATATTCCTGCTTGGCTATGGCTTTTCATATTCATTATTCTCAGGCAGCGAGTGCCAAATTCTCGTGGAGGCCCTCGCACCGGCCCCCATCTACTGGCTTTCCACTCTTTTCGTTGCGGCAGTGTGCAACCTCCCCTACCTCGCACACATCTCATACCAACGAACTTTTCATCCAATGGATCACCATGTGATTCAGGAGATGAAGCACTATAAGAAGGATGTTGAAGACCAACGTATGTGGAAGAGGGAGAAATCTAAGGCAAAGCAGAGAACAAAGATTGGGTTCTCGGCAAGAGTAGATGCTAAGATCAGGCAATTGAGAGGCAGGTGGCATAGGAAAATGCTAACTCTAAATGTGGAAACAGTATCATAGCTTGACAATCTCTTTGCCCTCCTGTTCTATATGTTGCAAGTTTATTCATTAAGTTGTATTTTTTTTTTTTTCTTCATGTCATACATCTTGTAGCATTAGCATGGGGGATGTTTCAGAGGATTCCCTAATAGTATAGTAAGCCAGAAAATTTATATAGCATGTTTGTATAACTTGTCAAAATTTTAGCAAAGTTTTGTAGATTTGTTTCTATGTTTTGACTGAAGTTTTTGTGTTTTTTCTTCTTGTTGGGTGATCCTAATGCCTATCAATCAAGCAATGGTCAAGTTTGTGGAAACAAGCATTATAAGAATCAAGCTACATCACATGCAATTTTCTACAGCGATTTGAATGCATGTCAAAGCTTAATCTAACCAAATGCCTGTTTGGATTTCAATCAAAGTACTTGAGAAGATGTTGGGATTAATGAACATCCTGATAAAATCAAGATTGTTTAGTAAACCAGTTGTTGAGTCCATCTAATGAGTCCAAAAGCTAACTTACGAACTTACAAATTTAAATTTTTGTTTGGGACAATTTTTTATTATTTTCAAGATATTTTTGTACTTAAAAGTTATCTTAGAAAGCAATAAAAAAGCTATCTCAAACGAAATTTAAGTCATTGATATCTGAATTAAGAATGAAGAATTGTTCTTTTTTTAAGGCTCTCTAAAAATTGAGCTATTTTTTCAGATGATAAGTATAAGAAATATTTTTGTATGGTGCTATGTGGCTTGGAATTCTATACTATGGAGCTATGATAAGAAAGTTTGGCCTAAGATTAAGAAGCTTGAGAAGTATCATATCATAAATGTATAAAGAGAGAAGAAAAAAGTAGTTGTTATGCTAGAAAATTTTGGTAATTCTCATAAACATCTAGCAAGAAATTTAATAAACTAACCCTTGAAGAAAAATGAGATAAAAAATGTGAATTAGGATGAGTTTTGATTTAGTTCAATATCCAAATACCTCTCACAAGTCACTCTAGAGAAATAAGAAAGAAGTATGATCAAAAGGTATCAATGGACTCCACAACAAAAAGCTATTAAAGATATTTTCCTTGGAAATAGGCTTAAGATGTGTTGGATCTACAAAAAATATATATTGTTAATGGAGGAAATCCATCAAAATGGGTGTGGGTAAATCTCTCTATAATAGAGAGCATAGCAAGAAAAATAATAATAAGACAAGGCTATTATTGGCCAATAATGAGAGATAATGCAGATAAATTCATATAGAGATATAAGAGTTATCAAATGCATGACATAATACTTTTATTAGCCAATGTAGGCCCTTTAGCTAATTACGTCCCCATGGTCATTTCCCATGTTGGGGACACTTAACCTTAGTGCCATTCCTATGACCTTTCAATAGTGATATTTTATGTTTGTGGTTGTGGGTTACTTCACTAAATAGGTGGAGGCAATCACATTCGCATGAGTGAATCTTTTCTAGAATGAAATTTTCAGTAACTTCAGACTTCCACTCACCATTATAAGAACTAAAAATTTTCAAGTTTCAAGTAAGAAAAATGATAAGCTTCTTAATAAATAACAGAGGCAATTTGATAATCTTCTTCGCCCATCACCCTCAAATAGATCAATAAATAGAGACTACAAACAAGTTATACTAAATTAGTAAAGAGGAAGAATTTTGGTAGTAATCTTATGGGCTTATAAGATCACCCCATCTACAATCACTAGGAAAATGACATTCTCACTAGCTGTCATATATGAAGAGTCATTCCAACAAATATTAAGTGTTTGATAGGTAGAACTAAAGAAACTCTCATATCGATTGAACAGGTTAATCCAAATCTGCTTTAGGATACAAAAAATAAAGTTTTTGAAATGATTAGAATGCAGAAAGCTATAGCAGTTTGAGTTATTATATATCTGTTGACTTGTTTGGTTATTAGAGAACCAAAGCAATATATTTTATTAATGCCAATAATGAAGGCTTAATATTCTTACACAGAAATAAAATAAGGAAAAAATACAGCTAAAAGACAAGAAATGTTTAAACAATTAGCTAAGGATTAAAGCAATTCTAAGAGAAAATAAGAACACTAAACAAGCATTACATAATTAAAGTGCAAAATAAATTCATTTATAAGCTCATTACATATGCAATATATCTTTTTTAGCACACTATATTCCTTATATGTGTTGGTACAATATTCAAAAGTAATCCTATCAAATACAACAAATTTTTAAAATGTTTTCATTTATAAGTACATTTTAAGGGTCTTGAAGTCATCCTCTATATACTTGAGACAAACTCAAACATAAATAGCGATTAATATGACAAGCTACATGTTGTCAGGGGCGGAGCCAGAAATTTTTATTAGTGGGGGCACAAATTAATGATTTTTAAATTACTCTCAACTATTTTTTGATGATTGTTTTGGTATTTTTATTTAATAGTTCAGAGTAAAGTAAAATTTAGATCTTTTAAGAATATTAATATTTATTTGTAATAATTTATTAAATTCTATATTTTCTTAGTTGTATTAGACACAAATTTATGATTACTTTATTTTATCTTAAATATTTAAGTATTAATTTTATTAAAAAAATTTTATAACGTGTGTATGTATATATATACAGTAATGCAAATATGCGAGGAAGAGAAAATTCAGATTTTATTATAATTTAACTTAAAATTGTTGAAGTAGGAACACGAATTGCTCTATGGCTCAGATGGTTATAACATGTTGCAGAAATTTGTGAGACGTAGGTTCAAATCCATCCTTTGCTAGTTGTGGGCTTCATTTACTGTTAGATATTTTTGTTATTGTGAACCATTAGATAGTAATGGGCCAGTGGGGGACCATGCCCCCAGGGCTCCCACTCTGGCTCCGCCCCTGCATGTCATAACCCAAGATCTAAATGTAGAATAATTACTAATTTTATCTTTTAATTTATATACAATATCTACTAAATCCATTTAGCTAATAAAAATTCAACTGAAAAAATCATATATATCAAAATATTTCACTACAATCAGTATTATTTATATTCATTTACACTAGTTAGAAGTTTAATTAATATATCAGTTTATATTTTAAGACACCTGACTATGATATAATATGATAAAGAGTACACAAATATAAATCCAACATTAGACCAACTTCACTCCATTGGGTCTTGATCCTTTTCTAAAACCACATTACGAGCTAACAGCTCAGTATATTATCAGAATCTACAACTGCAATTCATACAAGATAATAGAAATAATATATATATAATCATTCAATCCATATAAATATAAATATGTAATAGTAAGAATAGGGGACAATTAATATGAACAATGGCAAAGCTAAGGAGGGGGCCTATGTGGGCACATGGCTATGATATAATATGATAAAGAGTACACATATATAAATCCAACATTAGACCAACTTCACTCTATTGGGTCCTGATCCTTTTCTAAAACCACAGTATGAGCTAACAGCTCAGTATATTATCAGAATCTACAACTGCAATTCATACAAGATAATAGAAATAACATATATGTTATCGTTCAATCCATATAAATATAAATATGTAATAGTAAGAACAAGGGACAATTAATATGAATAGTGGCAAAGCTAAAGGAGGAGGCCTATGTGGGCACATACCCCCCCCCCCCCCCCCCCCCCCCCCTCTCTCTCCAACAAAAGAAATTTTTTTTTAATTTTATATTATTATTAATTTTTCATTAAAACAGAATTATAATTGATCACCTTTATTCTTTTATTAATCCTCGTATAGCTCTTATTTTTATATATAAAAAAATTGGGAGAATATCTAAAAATCTGATTGGTGCCCCCATTAGAAAAATTTGTCTCTGCCAGTGAATATGAACATTATTAATTCATATGAGTAGTGAAAATTAATACAAAGAATGTAATAGTGAATTAGAGATTTATAGTCATATAAATGATCAACATGTATTGTCATTCTTATACTCATACCAAATTCAATACAACAGGTAAAGTTATGAATCTATGCATGTTTATAATTTATACCTTATTTTTATCCATATTTCATCCCAAGTATATCAGTTCTATATTTATTTTAATTTGCATGTCATATAATATCAATGCATGTATATTATGTTCTATATCAAGTGCAGTGTATCATGTATATCATATATTTCGGATGTATCATAAGCCCTGGTATTAGTCTTATCAATCTTATCATATGCATGTATCATTATTCTATATTATGTTCATAGTTTGTCATATCATTTATACAATTATTATATCATGTCTTATTCTATAAATATGTAGGCAAATCATGATATAAGCAAGGCAGGACATATGACCACTTATGATGTTTTTTCTCTATGAAGTCATGTAAGTCCTTCAAACCGAACGAGAATCAATCTTAATCATATTAGTCATATAAATTATATGAATAAATCTCATATCGCATGTTACAAGTTAGTTGATTTCATGTAACAAGTCATCACTTCATACTTGTTGGCGTATCATATCATATCAGTCAATTAATGTGCAACCCTAAGAGGTTGTTTGTCAATAGGATATATGCAGGCCAAACAGGATTTAGGGAACTATTAAATCTCACAGCGAGATAAATCCTCTGTTTCGCTCTTTTTGCCATAAATCCCAGATTTATTAAATTCCAGAGTTCAATGGATTTACGGGATTTGGCCGAAGAAGCGCACGAACGGAAACCTTCGCAACGAGCAAGCTCCCGTTGTTGTCGTTACTTCCGATCTACAAACGAACGACAAGGTGTGATTTTGGATCCAATATGAAGGAACGTCGTTGAAGGAGGCGAAGAAGTTATTTAGCTACTCGTTCAAAACTCTACCTGTCACGCGAAGGAGGCGAAATCGAAGAGCAACGAACAATGGAGAAGTGAAAAGCAAACCTAGGAAATCTGTGGAATCAAGGTAACCATATGAAAATAAAATAGTTAGAGAATTAGTTAAATGAATTCATTAAAAAAAAAGAAAAATAGAAATATAGCATAAAAATAAATTAATTTAATTACAATTGATTAAAAATATAATTAATAAATAAATAATTACTAAAATTAATTGATAATCAATTGAATTTCTAATTATATAATTTATATTGATTATTTAGTAACAATAATTAAAATTATTAATTATAAATATAATAAAATTAAATTAATAAATTATTTCATAATTAAATTATTCTTTAATTATATTAATTTTGTATTTATAATTCATTGATAGTAATTATAGTTAGGTTTAATATATATCTTATATTTATAATATATTCAAATTAAAATTAAAACACAAATTAAATTTAGTTTTTTAATGAACTAAGCATCTTAAATCCTGGATTATATTGTCAAACAGTTCTACAGAATTTAACAAAACTTAACACTTATCTTGCCAAATAATTTATAGGATTTAACTGTAGCATAATTTAGTAAATCCGGATTTATAATATTTACTAAATCCTACTAAAGTTAAATCCTACTTGTTGCGAAATAGCCCCTAAAGAATGATATAGATATGTCAGATCAAAAATTGTTCCTAGGTGATTAGAACCTTACTAAAAAACATAATATAAGCTTAAAGAGAAAAATTGAGAGGGAAATAAAGACCTAGAGACAGGGGTGGAACTAGCCTAAATTAAGAGGCAAACTTATAAGTAACTGTCGGGGGTCCAAGGGGGCAGCACCCCCTAGCGGGGTTCGACCTGCGGGGGCAGCACCCTTTGGGGGTCAAGTCGCGGGGTCAAGGGGCAATGCCCCCGGAACAAATTTTGATTGTAATGATGTTTTTGAAATTCAATTTAATAAATAAAATGATAAATTCTCTTTACTATCTGTTGGGGCAATTGCCTAAATACCATAGTATTTTTAAACTTTTAGGAGGGGGGAGACAATTGCTTAAAAATCCTTATAATAAAGACTAAAAAATAGATCGAGGTAGACAAATTAAATCATATAATAAAGAAATTTTTTTAAAATTTTTTAGGGGCTGAGCTCAAGGGGGATCTGCCCCTGCCTAGAGAGATAAACTTTGGAAATCTTATGACATTTTTATGTTAGAAATTACTAAATTGATGGAGCAAAAAGTCCATCAAAATATTCTTTGAGCATATTTTTTGACCCCACCCCCATTAATTGGTTTAGGTCAAGAATTAACACTACGAGACATGCTACAATTAAGTTACATAAGAAACCTTGCATTGAAATTATTGATAATAATTGTTGTAAATGAATAATTCTTATCGACTAATAGCTATCAAGTGCTTTGTAAATTTTATTAAATTTTAAAATGAAATTGTGTTCAATTAGACAAATTCTTTTGGTGAGGCCTCTTGGACTAGTCGGTTACATTTTCAAGTTGTTCTAGCAATTTTTATTAAATGGTTAAGTGAGTGGTGTTTGTAATCTATCTTATTTAACTTGATCCAGACAACTATCAGTGAACACTAAGGCTTCGTTGGGGACGACTTTTTTATTGCTTCTTAAAGCAGTTTTTTAGTACAAAATTTTAATTTTTTATTAGAAAACCGCTTTAAGAAACAATAAGAAAGTTATCTCAAACGAAACCTAATTCGCTAATTTTCTCATCTTTTTGAGGAGGTAAAAAAAAACATGAGAATAAATCTTTCATAACTCAAATTGACTTTGGTGAAATTGCACATCAACTACAAATGATTATGCTTACTCAATTACTTTTATCAAACACTACAGGAAAACCACCCATTATCGGTTCCGGCGGATTTCCACCGGTCAATTTTCCGGCGGCTTTTCGACGGCTTTTCTGGCGGCCTTTCTAGCTTTCCGGCGGATTTTTAATAATTTGAATAAAATTATTAAAAATTTAACTATTTAAATGATTTAAGTAAAAAGATTTAAATTTAAAATTATTACTTAAATTTTAATTTATTTTAAAATTTTATTTTCTTTGATTAGTACTTTTAAATTAATTAGTAATTATTAATTTTATTTTTAAATTTATTATTAATTTTAATTTACATGATTAAATTAATTAGTAAATATTATTTCTGTTTTATGTAATTATATAGTTTAAATATTAAAAAGTCAGCAAAATTACAAATTTTGCATTGTAGCATTTTGGTTGTGTGTTTGATAGTTTTTGAATCCACTACAGTTCGAATCCCAAGTAGCGTACATGCGCGGGCAGACCAACGGGCAGTCGGTCAGCTCGGCGGGAAGGCAGCGGGCAGCGCGGGAAGGCGTCCGGGCGGGGGCGGGCAGCGTGCCTGGGCAACCGCCGGTAAATTCTAAAACCGCCTGAAAATGATCAATTTTCGTCAGAAAATACCGCCAGTAATAATTGATTTGCTGTAGTGAAACATGTCAATTCCAATAAAACTTTATAAATATTAGCTCCCAGGATTCATTTTATTATTCTTTCACAATTATTATTTATCTTTCAAACATTTATTATAGTCATCTATTTTTCTTCTAGATGAAGAAGTTTGATGAACCATTGCTCATCGGCCTTTTCGATAAAGAAATGATTTTATGCTCTTATTAAAACACGAAAAAGACAAGACTCACAAGAGGTATAAGTATATGAAAGAGATATTACAACCAAAGCTACCTCTAAAATCTTCAACTCCATACATGACTTTGGCATCAAGTAAAATGGCACAAGTCACTATGGTGAAGAGAAATTGAGAAACTAGTAATATGAAAGGAGGCACTAGAGGTATCATGGTAGTGACATTTTACTATCTCTTCACTAATTTTCCCTAAAATGGCTATGATACATCAAAAGGGAATTTCTTGATGCCCTTAACATTAAGAGAGATAAAACTTAATGCTCATATCGAAGAAAATTGAGTCAGAATATAGTCATCAAATTTTAATAAAGATAAGTTTTTTTTAAAAAAATTTATTTTTAGATGAATATAATATAAGAGTTCATTCATTATTAATATATTATATTCAATTTGAAACAAGTAAAAAAATAGCACTTATCTTAATAAAAATTAGATTAAAATATTCTTCCCCATTTTTCTATCATATCCACTAATTTAAAATATTTTTTTTTCTTTTAAGTTATGATATAAGAAGAGTAATATATTTTGAGAAAACTAATTATTCTTAAAATGATTTAAGCATAATTTTTAAAAATATAAATATTTCATTAAATGACTCATTAATTTGTTTTTCATTAAAATAAATGCTAATATTCAATATATATTGTTGCGTCCTGAGAAATATAAAGTTTATCATCTTAGCATTATACGAAGATCCGGCACGCAATCAGGTAAAGAGAGAGGGTGTAGCATTTATGAGAGACACCAAGATTTTTATGTGAAAAAACCCCTAAAAATGAGGAAAAACCACGGGGCCTAGCCCAGTTTGAATGAATCCACTATTATTTGCAGTCGATTATAAATGAGGCCCTTCTTTGGAGGGAAGGCCTTGGCTTAATGTACATAATATGGAGTACATAATGGGAATACAAAGAGTCACTGTTGACATATTCGTTTGGTCAAAAGGACCATAGTTGATGGGTGACATAAGCCCGAAGGACCGTAGTCGACGGGCGATGGAGGTTGGAAGGACGACGTCATGTAGAGGTCCAGCGGTTAACATAAGTCCAGCATCCAATAAAGGCCCGACGAATGTCCAATAACTGGCAGAAGTTCGGCAACGAGCGACGAGTAGAAGTCCGGCATCGGGTAGAAATCTGACGCCGGGTATAAGTCTGACTAATGTCCGGTGGCAAGTACAAGTCCGGCGTCGGGTAGAAATCCGGCAACGAGCGGAGGTCCGACGTCGTGTAGAAATCCTGTGTCAGGTAGCACTCCGGCGACGGGCAAAAATCCGGGAACGAGTAGAAGTCCGGCGTAGGGTAAAAATCTGGCAACGAGCGGAGGTCCGACATCAGGTAGAAGTCCGATGAATATTCGGCAACGGGCAGAAGTTCAACATCAAATAGAATTCTGATGTCGTGTGGAAGTCGGGAAGAAATCCGGCGTCACTTGGAGGCTGGGCGAAATTCCGAAGTTTGTCGGTGGCCAGACAGGAGTTTGACGTTACTTGGTGGCCGGGCGGAAGTTCGGCGGTGGTCGAGGAGGATTCTGGTGGCAAGATAGCTCTTCCTTCTCTTCTTCCTTGGCTCCTTCTTCCTCCTCTTGCTTCTCCCCTCTCATGAGAAATGAGGGGTCTATTTATAGTTTTTTGAAAGTGGCATGACCGGTAAATAGGAAGAGGATTCACGGGCAAATGTGGAGTGGTTTGGATGGACGGCCGATGTTGAATCCCTTGATCATGGACCGTTTATTAAGCATATGAAGGTCTTAATGATATCAGAATTTGACGATCTTGGGCTCGTTGGATTTGTCTCATCGAGCCGCTCGATTCGACTATAAGCATGTCATGTTTGGAAACTGTTTGGTAATCCAGATTATGGATTGAACCTTTCAAAAGTGCTTCGGGTCTTTGATTTGGACTCATTTGGGCTCAGATTGAGTTGAATTTGGTGTCGTTGGGTTCGTATTTCTGAAACGTTTAGTTCGACTATAAATTTGCTGAAATCGGAGTTCAGATGGTCTCTGAATTAATTTTTGAAGTTTCCAACATGATTTTTGCCTCGAGATTTGTGCCTGAACAAGATAATTTTTCGATGATATATCATATATATTTCAAAATAATTTCTCAATTATTCGAATATAATTATTTTAATCTCAAAGTATAATATTAATCTAATTTAGATTTTGTTTGGAATAGCTTTCTTAATACTTTCTAAAATAACTTTTTAGTTAAAAAATTTCTTGAATTAAAAATTTTTGTATTAGAAAACTATTTTAAAAAGCAATGAGAAAGTTGGGCCAAACGAAGTCTTAGACTCTTATTTATACCAATTGATATTTTTGGAATTAAGTTAGGATTAATTTTGTAAAGTGAAAGATTAAATTAAAATCAATTTTATATCACAATTATATGAAGAGAGACTATTTTAAATTAAATTTATATAGTGCATAAATAAAATTGGGCAATATAATACTCTAAAATTAAGTTGGATATACATAAATAATCTGAACAATATTTTGAAATTTTATGGATATATATATGTAAAGGGAGACTTCTATCTTTTCCTATCGATTACTTGAACCAAGACAAATAAAATTTTTTTAAGAAATTATCATCGTACATAACGTTAAAATCTCCGTCCATCACGATGGAACACCGTTCATTGCACTTCGTGATCTATTAAAATGATATAACAGACGGTGATAAGTCATTCCATACGGTAAACAATTATTAATTAAATATGTCAGTCAGCCCACAAAGTGGCAACACCGAATCCCACCATCGCCATTATGTCGACATTCTCTCAACACCTAGTCCATCCGGGAGGAGATCCCGCCACGTGTGCAAACCAACGGCCATCTCCTCTAAATTCTCTTAAACGATGGCTTCGATTCTCTTCCTTCCATTCTTACCGTTCGATTAGAAAACAAACGGCATCCCATGCGCCACGAGGTGGCAAACCAAGCAGGGAAGAATCTCTTCGAGAAGCGGGTTCTCCGGCTTCCTCTTCCCTACAAGGTGCTTCTTTTACTTCTCATGCGCGTGGATGTCGACATTCTCTTGATAGAAAGGTAGATAGAAAAATTAATAATAATAATAATAAATAGAAAAACAGAAAAAACACCGTCACGCTTCAGCTTGCATCTTCGTCCTCCTCGAGACTCGGAGAGTAATTGCTGTAATCAATAAGGAGGCTACCGATTTACGGATAGCAGGAAGCTAAAATTTCAGAGGATGTCTTTTCTCGAGGTAGGGTTCTGTTTTGAATGGAAAGCTTCGATTTTTCTATTCTGAGTTGTAAACCTAATTTTCCAATCTGTATGTACCAAGGAGCCTGAGCCCCTGTTCCTGCTCAGTGGTATACGCCACAAATCCCGTCTGTATACAGGTAAAGCTCAAGAAATTGATAATATTCCATTTAGTATTAATTAAAGGTTGTGATTTGTGATTTCCTTTCCGATCTCTCTTTCTTTTATGATGGATTAGAAACCTTAATTCAGCAAGCAACGGCGTCGCTATCGGCTTCCAGCTGTTCCTACGGCAACGGCAAAATCGGCGATGCATGCCGAGACGACGGGGCCGCTTTCCGGCTCAAGATGATGGCGGTCGGAGCAATACTGATAGCCGGCATTGGAGGCGTTGCGATTCCTCTTGTGGGGCGGAAGCGGCGGATTCTTCGAACGGATGGAAGCCTCTTCGTATTTGCGAAGGCGTTCGCAGCGGGGGTTATCCTCGCGACTGGATTCGTCCATATGCTTCACGACGCACAGACCGCTCTTACCGATCCCTGCCTTCCGGTATCCCCATGGCAGCGATTTCCCTTCTCAGGCTTCTTTGCAATGCTCGCTGCGCTTGGAACCCTCGTCGTAGATTTCGCGAGCACGCAGATGTATGAGCGAAAGCATCGCGAGGAGCAGATCGGTCTGAAGGCGGCCGCCGCCGCAGCTGCTGCGGCGACCTCGTCGGACTCTATCGTTGCAGCGGCGCCAGAGTTTGACGAGGAGTTCGGTGACGGCGAGGATCCTATGCACATCGTCGGAATCCACGCGCACGCAGCATCTCATCGTCATTCACACTCTCACCCGCACGGGCATGTGCATGCCCACGACGACGAGGGCCAAGTCTCTTCGCACGTGCGGCACGTAGTCGTCTCGCAGGTACTGTTATACACCGCTTCATGGCCGTTCGTTTTGAAGCTTCTGATAACTAAGTGATAAAATTTTGTGCTTAGATTTTGGAGCTGGGGATCGTCTCGCACTCCGTTATTATCGGGTTATCGCTGGGCGTATCGCAGAGCCCGTGCACAATCCGGCCATTGATCGCTGCGCTCTCTTTCCACCAGTTCTTCGAGGGGTTCGCGTTGGGCGGGTGTATATCGCAGGTGGGTAAATTAGGACTTTTTCATTACTTTGATTCGTTTTTCCATTTAGTTTTAAAGCTTGATTTTGTTCGTATTTCTTTTTGTTAAGTGAAATTATTATTTTTTTGCAGTATTTTTAGTTGAGAGCTTTATAATCAGTGAAAACTTCATGATTTTAATTACGGTAAAATTTCTTTTTTTTTTTGAAGTAACTGTAAAAGTTTAGTGATTTTGGGTATTTTTACTATGCTATGTTCTTGCGATTGGAAGATTACTGCGACAGTAACTTGAATTTTTGGAGAAATTAAGCTTGACAATTTCATGATTGTTTCTGGTAAAATTCGAGCTTTTTTTTTCTTTTAATATTTTCGGATTGTTTACAGCTGGAAATGATTAGTAATCGTGAAATTAATGAGTTTTGAGCCTTTTGGTTGAAGAATTTGAGCCGTTTGATCGATAGAACTCGTCATATTTAGTTGTTCTCTAACATCAACCATACTTCTATAATTTATGCGGACTGATATTGCACCGTTTTTAGATAAAATTTGTCATTTTTAGTTGTTTCATTCATAGAATTTGTCAAATTTAGCTGTTTTCTATTATCATCCGTAACTTCTTTAATTAACTAGAACTGATAATCCTCGGATCCATTGAGGTTGATTCATGCGGTGTGGTGCAGGCGCAGTTCAAGAACTCGGCGGCCGCGATGATGGCGTCCTTCTTCGCGATAACGACGCCGGCGGGAGTCGGCGTTGGTACGGCGCTGGCGAGGCAATACAACTACAGAAGCCCGCGTGCGCTCGTGGTCGAAGGCTTACTGGATTCCGTGTCCGCGGGCATACTCATCTACATGGCGCTCGTTGATCTCATCGCAGCCGACTTTCTAAGCCATCGGATGAGCTGCAATTTCCGTATGCAGGTCGCCTCCTACGTTGCGCTCTTTCTCGGCGCTGCTTCCATGTCTTCTCTCGCCGTCTGGGCTTAAGCTGATGGATGCGGAGGCTAAATAGTGGGCAAGGGCAGAGGATTATCAGCTAAATAGTTCATGTTCATATTGATTGATGGCTTGAGAACTGATGATTCTCATTCGTGTTTAGTGTTAGCGTCGTGTTTAAACAAGTTCTAAGTTCCTTTGATGAAAGAATTCAACTCGATACACGAACATGTAATATTCTTTTATTTTGATCCTCATGATGAGTTGTTAAGTTTTTAATTAGAAATATTAATGAAATATAATTCATTAATAATTTTTTATAGAAAGCAAGAGTTGATAATATGATTGAAAATTAATAGTTATATATTTTGCAGATGAATATAATACTTTTTTCTTTTAATAGGATCAGTTGTTTAGATATTATAATTCATCTTTTTAATTTAAAGAAAAAAATAATTAGTTTATAAACACATTTATTAATTATGATATTATTGAAAATTAGGGGGATTTGTATACCTGCCTCATCCATTTTTATATATTTATATATATAACACCTCAGTTTTTAATATATAATATATATATAATTTTAATAAATTAATATTAGTGATATTTTTTGATATTATTTAAATATTTATGTATTATATAAGTAAATTTTAAAATTAAATTATTAGATATGAAATAGATTGAGAATAATATCATTTGTATGTAAATCTTCTAAAAAACAATATAAAATTTATTTTGTTTCAAGTTTTAAAGAAATTTTAAATTAGATAATGAATTTATCTGTTTAAATCTCAAACTTTGAAATTATGATTTTAATCATGATGTTTAGTTTACTGATTAAATAAATTATAATAATTGTTTGGAATAAAAAAACAAGTTTATTATTTTTGATATTACGATTTTGATGATTAGTGTTTTTTGCTTTAATAAATATTTTGTAAGGATATATTTATTATTAAAATTACAATTTATTTCAGAATTTAACTCATTTATCCATATAAATAAGTATATTACTAACCTCATATAATAAGTTTTTGAAATCTATAGTTAGAAAATTTAGAGAATGCGACGGCTTGCAAAAGCATTGGAAGATTTGATGTCAAATACTTGAGGATGATATCTGCATGATTCACTATCTATGAGAGGCAATAAATTATTTTATAAAGATGCCATTGATGTTAGCAGTTATTACGTCTTTTGCTTAATTCTTTTATAAATATGCCATTTTGTAAAGTTGAAAGCTCTTTTTTTTTAAGTTGATTGTGAAGTTGTTATGAAAAAAATAATTTAAATTTTAATTGAGATAATTTTTTAATTGTTTTATAAAATTATTTTACAGAAATTAACTTTTTAATGATGTTTTAGAAAATAATTTTTTAGTATAAATTTTTTTAAAAAGTATTGGTCAAATAAAAATTATAATTATGATTTGAAAAAAAAATGTCTCAAATGATGCCTAAGTTACTCTTTTTGCAAAAAATCTGATTTCCATCATAATTTTTTTAAAAAAGTAATAAAATAACAGCAATAAAATATCAGTTAAATAAAATTATAATTATTATATGAAAAATAAAATAATTAGAAAGTTCACATAGATAGCATAAAGAGCTTTACTAATATTTTATACTATTTGAGACTTGAAGTTGAACTGACTTTAGTGCTAGTAGATAAGCTAGGGCGATGCACTTGTCAAAAGAAGGGCTATGTAGGAATATTTTCAAGCTAAGATAAGAGAGAGCTTAAAGGAAATATTTTATTACAAAGAATTTATAGTAAAACTTGTTTCACATTGAACCAACCAAAATCTCCACCCTAAATCCTAAACCGGTTTACATACATTTGAACCGACTTATTAAATAAATTATTTAAATAATTACTTATATTAATTTAATATATTTAGAATTTAATATTAACTCTTAACATATTATTTTATTTTAATTTTCTAAAAAAATTATTTGTCAAATTTTAATTAAGCATTTCATATAGCTCCATCACTTCATGCGAGTTCTTATATGATGTTCTCAAAATGAAATATAAATAATATCAAGAGAGTGTTCCCAATTGACGTGTGACTAAATGAGCTAAAGTTTTTTAATTTTATAATATACACTATATACTTTTAAATAAATTTTTAAAATTTTTTATAATTTAAAAAGCTTTTAGTTTTTAATTAATAATATTTAATTAATTAATTAATTAATTAATACATTATTAAAAAAATTAATTAATTATTATTTAATAATAAATGATCTAATCTTAATAATATATAGATGTAATAATGTAAATTTATAATATGAATTAAATATATAGATGTAATTATATCTAAATATATAACATACATTAATAATTATTCATTTTTAATTTTTAAATTTATATCTAAACTAAATTTATGTTAAATGTGAGTTAAATACATACTTAAGTTCTAGAAAACATAAAATATCCATACAACTAGAAGCATCATAAAAAATACTTGAGCTCAACAACAGAACAAACTTTAAAAACTTAAGTTTCAAGTAGAACGTCAGATATCAGATGAATTGTCATTGCCACCCTAAAATAATATGAAGATAATGAATACTAATAATCAAACAATTTACATTAAAATTATACAAATTTTTTTCATACCATTTCTAATCCTCTAGGGGGTGATTAATTCATCTGAAATTGTTGCATAAACTATCTCATCTCAGTACGAGATGAGCTGAACTTCTCTCTAAGACTTGCTATCTGAGCAAAGTTGCTATCATTACCACGACTTATTTTAGTTGTGCTTTAAGGAAAGTATCAGGCCAGCATGACACCAAATCCTTGGGTTCGAACTCGATCTGAATGTTCTGGTCCCATAACTAAACTAAAGACTCTCTCATTAGCTTCAATGTTTTCTTCTTTAGGTGTAAGCCCTTCCTTAGCAAAAAGATTGCATGATTGGATCTACATTATAATTACATATAGTTGAATCTCTTGAAGAACTGATTATAAAAAATAATTTGCAATCGCTATGTCAAATTGTAACCATACTACATAGCATCCTCAGATGATTAGGTTCCATCTTTGTGCGTCTTATTGGTTTCCATAATTGTAATCTGTCCTTAGTATACTACAAAAATCTTATAATAATAATGTAAGTTTGAAAATAAAGAGTATAATAGTTATAATTAAACATTTAAATTTAAACTATTTCCTTCTGTCTGCGAACTAAGCTCATATGATCTATTGTGTGAGGGCAAATTTGTTTTTTTTGCATTCGCAGAATTTTCAGCAATCCTTTCCTTTGATACATGATAATGTTAAATTTAAAAATTTATAGTACTAGATTTTTAGCAAACAAGCTTAATCTCAATACTTACCTGGTACTTTAGTTTTGACCATTATGTAATAAGTTGGCACCATTACATTTGATCAACTCCAATTAGAACAATCTCTATAATTTTCTCATTTTGTCTACTATCTTAGTGCTCAGCCTTCAAAGTGGTTTTATAATTGCACCACTTAACACCAAGGGATTGAAGAATCCAATGGCGTATATGGCCAGGAAACTCAAATTTAAACTACAATCAATAATATTATATGGTTAATAATACATAACTGAAAATTTTAAATTTACTATAAATTCTACATACCTCAACTTTAGCCAACATCTTCTTCTTGAGGGGCTCTATACCCTTATTTCTCCAATCAGGGAAAGCTATTGGAGCCAAAACAGGATCTCTTGCAATAACACCAAGATATGATCTTAGTAGAATAAACTCAGGGATGTTACAGGGGATATTATTTTCATTTACCTCAATATGAATTCATATACCTAACAACATATTCTGTATATCAGCACATGTTGTACGCCACCTATGCTTGATAGGATTTTCTTGCCCATCTTTACAAATCAAAAATAAATAAAATAAGCATGAATATCATAACAATTTTGAAATAATAGAAAACCATACCTATGAGTCATACCCCCTCTTCTGAGGTTGGAGCTTGGCCGCAAAATGAATGTCGGGGAGTCTGTTAGGTCCTACCACACTCAATCTCTTCTTGTGAATTTGGGTGAACTGGAGTAGAAGGGGTTTCAGGATCCCTATTACTTTCTACTCCACTTGATCTATCTCTACATATTGCCTTCTTTGCTTGGCTTAAAAGATTATCTTCTGTCATTTCCTGCAAAAAAAAAAAATAAAAGTGTTTAGCATGAATAAAGAGCAATATTTAAAGGAATTATATTTACAAGCGACAAGAAATATATGAAGGACTTATATTTATAAGAGATATATATATGAACAACAATATATGAAAAGTAATATATAAAGAACAATATATAAAGAGTAATATATGAAAGACTTACATTTACAAGCAACAAGAAATATTATAATCAAATGCATCTCGTGGTTTTACTCTTATAACAAAATTCTAATTCATATTTTTAGTATCTTGGATGTAGAATACAGGCTCCACTTGTGAAGATAAAATAAAATGATCATCCCGAAGATTTTGGCCTGTATGAATAAGCCTTGAGAAATTCATAAGAGTATAACCAAATTTGTCTTGTTTTATGACCGTTGAACTTGTATTTATCCAATCATATTTAAATAATATCTCCTTGAATATGTTAGAGTAATTAATTTTAATAATATCAATAATTTCTTTATAATGACTAAAGTTCACAATCTCTGTTGTATTAATAACACCAAAATTCTATATTTTTTTGTCTTCATCTCATTCTTTTGTGTGAAAAATATAACTATTAATTAGAAGACCCTTATATCTATGTGCAATTTTGTTGGGGCCCATAGCCAGTGCTTTGATTTTTTCTGAGATTATCATATCAGTAAAACTTGAAATCTAGCAAGGAATAAAAAAGCTATTTCATATGTTAAATACTTTAATCTAAAACTATGTATGAAGTTTAAGAAATGTAAAATATAAAACCATATCATGTCACGCAACCACTCGTGAAATATTTCATTGATAAGTCTCTCTAAATCAGATATTGTTAGATGTGTATGCCCACATCACTTTCTCCTCTCTCCATCTTTGAAATGTTATCTATAGCATTCAAGATTATTATAATATTGGAGGACATATCTATGTGCCTAAATCAATGAATTATCATCTAAATTGAATGAAGTAACCTTTCCCAATGGAGTACCATCACTTGAAAACTTAAAAATAAATTATTCCTCGGATGTTGTTACAACCTTATCCAAAAATTAAGATCACTCAAGATATTTAGAACATAAAGATATCCCTTCTTCAACAATATAACTCTCCACAATAGAATCTTCAAGTTGTGCTTTGTTAGTTACATAGTCTTTTAATACTAAAAAAAATCTGTAAGTCATAAAAACCATTATGAAGCTTATGTAAATTTGAATAATATTAATATGAATTAATAACTACCACTGAATTACCTCTCAAACGAATACATCTATACTGAATTGGACCACTTAATTTTAGTTCCTCGGCCAAGTGAAAAAGTAGATGAACCATGATCGTGAAGAATGACGAGAGTATTGATCTTTTCATTTTATAGAATATTATTATAATATTATTCTGTAACATATCCAACTCATTCGGATTGATAATCTTGGCACAAATTGACTTCAAAAATTTTGATATCTCTACAACAATATATAGAATTTCATCAAATGGAGAACATGCACTACAGGAAAACTCTTTGTTACCGGCGGACGAAATCCGTCGGTAACAATGAAAATCCGCCGGAAATATGCGGTTTCCGGCGGATTTCTGACAGAAATCCGTCCGACGGTAATTCACGCGTCGGAAATAGATTACCGACGGATTTAATCCGTCGGTAATGTTTCCAGCGGATTTTCCGGCGTATTTCTGATGAAAAAAACAAAAAAATGACGTTATTATGTTATTAGTTTCCGGCGTATGATCCGTCGGTATTGCCGGCAGAAATATCCGTCGGTAATACCTGCGGATTATACGCCGCAACAAACCGACGTTACTATTACCATCGGACTTTCCAGCGGACTAAGCGCCGGAAATGTCCGGCACATAATCCGCCGGAAAGTTTGATATATCGTATTATCGGCACCATTTCCGGCGTATAATCCGCAGGTATCCTGTAGCATTGACTAAAAAAAATCTTCTTCCCTCTAAAATTGAATTTCCATAACCTGCAAACAAAATATATACAAAACAGATATACACAATGATGTCTACAACACAATAGACAATACACTATATAAATAATATAACAATATTCAAAACACATACTCAACAGATTCAAATATCCACAATTATATTACAAAATATGTCCAAAACACAAATATAAATGTCCACATCCGTAAAATGAATAAAAAACATCTAGTCTGAATCCATTTCCTCCTCAGCTGCTGTACTCTTCCCACTGCTCATCTGCTCCCTCATCCTTTGTATTTCTTCTAACATTTGAGTTTGTTGGATTTGCATCTGCTGCTGTATCTCCATCTACTGCTGCATTTGCATCTACCAATCAGCTTGGGCTTTCCGTACCTGTTCTAGCTCAGCTGTAAGGGCAGTTATCTGCTGGGTATATAAAGACTCCTAGGTACTAGACAAAAAACTGCAGCCACTAGATGTCTGCCCTTCATATGCATAAGCCTGCGAGCCTAACCCGTACACTCTGCCGTGCTGCATTCCTCCTACCGCTTGCGACCAAGTGCGATAGTCAGAATATTCAGTTGATCCGCTAGAAGAACCTTCACCTACTGCAGTCTGGCTCTCTCGAATCCGTGTATACTTCTCCTATGAAAGTGAATAAAGAATTAAGTAATTTTTAGATAACATTATAAAAATTAAACTTATATACTTACAAAGGCTTTCCTCGTACGCTCGTCAACCCATTGCTGGTCCTCCTGTCGCTTGTGGGTATGACTATATAATTCAACATGAGTAGGTTCTCTACCCAACACCGCTTTCTGTAACATACATATATTAGTATTCTTATTAAAGAAAATTATTAAAAAAATTTAAAACTTCTTACCAGATGTCTTCTATGCTCAGTATGTGGAACAGAACCCCCAGTATGAAGGGAACTGCCCAAGCCCCCAACAGCAGAAGCTCTGTTCTGTCTGTTTTGATCCCTCTTCCTGCTATAGTCTGGGCTACTCCAAGCAGCGCTCAACTCTGCCCATACACTCTCAGCCATCTAAAGTGGTCGCTGGCCTGACTTTCTAAGATCTGTAAACATGTCTCGCATGCGATTCGAGCCACGCTTCTCAAAATTCTTTCTAATTCTATCATTATGTTGTGGCAGCCAACAAAAATCTTTCTGCATTTAAAAATATACAATAAAGAATATATATTTTTATTAACTTATGCAAATAAAATATATAATACATAATATTTTAAATTAATTACAAACCTCAAACTCTCTGAATCACATATTCCATACTTCCTTTGGGACTTTCTGCCAAGAAAGATAAGGAGCATCGTATCTGCTCCGGATTATGTCCCGTATTTTATGTATTGGCTGCTTTGACGGATGAAACCTGAAAGAAATATGTTAGTTGTCAAAAAAATTAAATCAATTTTATTTGCATAGCTGAAATATAATTAATACATACGTGTCACCCTCAGGTTCAATCAACATGTGACCCTCTGTCGCCTGCTCTGGTGCAACTGGGGTGGAAGGTCCACCTGTTGCGGGCTGAGGTGGTGCTGTAGTGGTCTGATGTGGTGGTGGGACGTATGGTGCATATGGATATGGATATGGATATGGAAGAGGGCCACTATGAGGAGGTGGGGGTGGGAAGTAAGGGTAGAAAGGAGTACTCTGTGTGACATCAGGGGAAGGTAAGCGTGGGTCTGGTGAGTAGAACATTTGTGGGCTACTAGCTCCAGGAGTAGGTAAAGGCGGGCTAGGCTGACTCTGGGTAGCAGGCTGAGATGAAGAGGTGCTCTCAATACGTACATGCCTGTTGGATGAGCCGCCAACTGTAACCTTCTTGCGCCTACCAAATATATTCTTTATCATTCCTCTCTGACGCTCATCACCTGAAGCCATCTGCACAAAAATTTAAGAAATATTAACAACAGTAATTAAATAAATACAAGCACAACAAAATTTTAATTAAACATAAAGTAGTAATTAAATAAATACAAGTACAATAAAAAATTATATACCTTATGATGATTCACTTTCATATGATGAAACTTCTGTACCACTATCAGATTCATCATGAATGTTCTCTAGATTTAAATCTACTTCCTCTAACTGCAACTCACTCTCAGTAGTTGTAATTTGATAGTCCACATCGTAAGCAAGATCTTTCATGTTTGACATAAACTCTTCTTGATGTGCTAGTGGTATTGAAGTAGTCTTCTCAATAACTCCCCTAGGTTTGGTCTTCATAACTACGAGTCAATCTTGTTTGCCTCGTACTCTACTCGGGTAATTAGCAAAGTAGACTTGGCTTGCCTAACTAGCAATGATGAATGGATCGAACTTTGAATATCTCCTACCCCGCTTAACTTCTGTTATACCATAAACTGGATGTATTCTTGTACCTCTATTCAGTACTGGATCAAACCACTCACAATTGAATAGATACACATTGTTACCATGTCCAGGATATTCCAACTGTATTATTTCTTGTAATACCCCGTAGTACTCAGAATCATCACCTGTATGGGTATTCCCTCTTACACATATACCAGAATTCTCTATTTTCCTATCTTCACACCAAAATTTTGTTTAAAATTTGTAATCATTAACTAAAAAATTTTGATAACACTTCACAGCTCTATTTGGTCCCCAAGCTAGATCAAGTAGCCCATTATTTTGTAAAATACTACCTTGAGTGTGCACCTAATCAGTAGGTGAAATGTCATTAGTAAAATAATTAACTAGTTAAAGACATTAATTGAAATGAATAATCATAATATGTACCGTATTTGTAAACAAAATTAGGAATTCTGTTTACACTATCTTTTGTACTTCTACTTGTTCTGTTGTGTTCAAACCATTAATAAAACTCATATAAATATATATTAAGATTTAGATTGAATTCATGAGTAATAAATTTATGAGCAAGCTTATTCATACTTATTCGAGATATGACTCAACTTCATCACAGTTCAGCAAGATATATAAAGTGGCAACTTACATCTCCTTATCAGTCAAATAGCGCATTGTGCTAGCGCCTAAGAGTTCACCATTTTCTTTGAATATAGATAAGTTTGAGGATTGAGCCATTTTTTCAGGTGCAGTGCTCTGACTTGATTGTGAGGCTATTTCAAAGTAATACGAACAAAACTGGGTTGTCTCATACATTAAATATGCTTCACATATTGAGCCTTCAGGATGTGCTTTATTTTTAACAGTCTTCTTAAGTTTATTTAAATATCTCTCAAAAGGATACATCCACCGATACTGAACAGGTCCACCAACTCTAGCTTCATATGATAAATGCACGGGAAGATGCTCCATAGAGTCAAAGAAACCTGGAGGAAATATCTTCTCAAGTTTACAGAGAATAAAAGATATATGATGCTCCATAAGAATCATGTGCTCTGCATTTAGTTTTGAGGAGCATAAATCTTTGAAGAAGATACTAAGCTCGACCAAAGGCTTTAAAATTTGATCCGGTAGGTAACTAAAGGCAGTTGGTAGCAGACATTACGTAAAGATATGACAGTCATAACTCTTCATACCAAATAACCTCCTAGTTCTAATGTCAACACATCTGCTTAGATTTGAAGAATATCCATCAGGTACCTGTAAACTCTTGACCCATTCACAAACAGCTCTTATCTGCTCTAAAGTCAAGGTAAAAGGAGCTTTTGGTTTTAAAATTTTTCCATTCCCACCATTCTTCAATTGTAATGCTTTCCTCCTACAAATCTCCTTTAAGTCCATCCTTGCTTTTATGTTATCTTTGGATTTATCTTTGATGTCCATGACTGTATTGAATATATTATCAAAGATATGTTTCTCTATATGCATCACGTCTAAGTTATGTCTGATCAAGTTTGTCCTCCAATATGGTAATGACCAAAATATATTTTTCTTGGTCCAATTATGGTTGACACCATACCCTGGCAATTTGTAATCAGCTAATATTGGAGAATCCACTATTATGGGCATTGAACTTACTCTTTCAAATATTTCTTCACTAGTTAAATTTGGAGGAGGTGGCGATATAACCATTTTATTTTTGATAAAACCATCCTTATTTCGCCTGAAAGGATGATCTGTAAGTAAGAACATGAGATGACAGCCAAACTAAGTGTTCTTCCCTCTGTATTTTAAAGTAAATGATTTTGTATATTCCATACAGCTAATTTTTCATAAGTGTTCCAACCTGAGAGCATACCATATGCGGGAAAATCACCAATTGTCCAAAGTAATGCTGCTCGCATAATGAAGTTCTGTTTGGTGGAGATATCATATGTACTTATTTCTTCTTCTCATAATAAATTCAAATCATCAATTAACGGTTGAAGGAATACATCAATCTTTGCTTTTGGATTGTGTGGCCTTGGAATGATAAGCATCAAAAACATATAAAGAGTTGTCATGCACAACTCTGGAGGAAGATTGTATGGAGTGAGTATCACAGGCCAACATGAGTAAGGTGAAGCAGACTGGCTAAATGGAGTGAAACCATCTGCACATAAACCTAATCTTATATTTCTTGATTCTGAGGCGAAGGTGGGATTTGTACGATCAAAGTGTTTCTAGGCATCTACTTCTGACGGATGTGTAATAAAACCTTCTTGTGAGATATGTTCTTTATGCCATCTCATATGTGCAGCAGATCTCATGGATGCATATAACCGTTGCAGTCTAGAAATTATGGGTAAGTAAAATAACCTACTAACTGGTACTTCTTTCAGCTTTTTTTTCATGATAGATTTTAATTTAAATCTTGGTGCGTTGCAATAACGGCATGCAATTTTTGATTGATCATCTTTATAGAATAACATACATCTATTGACACAATAATCTATCTTTGTATATGTCAAACCAAGCTTGGAAACTAGCTTTTTAGTCCGATATAAATCTGTAGGAATTATATTATCTGTCGGATTAGTTTCTTTGAGCAGCCCAATGAATTGATTAAAACATTCACGGGGGACATTATATTCTACATTGATGCTTAACATCTTAACAGTAATGAATAACTCTGAGTGAGTAGTGCAACCCTTCCATATTAGTTGTTGAGAAGCATGCAGTAGATCATAAAAATTTTGAGCTTCTTTATTAGGTGACTCAGGATTAGCTTCTGTATACTGTTCAAATTGTGCTCCATTTGCATCATGAATTATGTCCTCAAGATTAGGTATGATATGCTCTTCCTCACCTATAGTAGCACTTGTCGATGGTCCACATCGAGAATCGAAATGTGGTTCATACTCACCATGAGAAGTCCAATACTAATATTCTGGCATGAAGCCTCGACGATATAGATCAACAGTAACATCATCTGGGCTTAGGTAGACCTAATTTTTATGTTTAGAACATGGGCAACGAATCATTCCATCTTTGATGAAGCTGGGCAGTTGAAAAGCTGTTTGAATAAAAATATTCACTCCTTTGATAAACTCATCGGTTAATGTCTTTATTCCTTGCGCCAATCGATTATACATCCAACTTCTTTGAGTTCTGATATCTATAATATAACCTACATATAATATGAATATATTAAATTTATTAAAGAAATATATAAAGACTCTTAGCCTGCTCAGAAGGCAATCATTTTAATTAAGTGACCAAACCACGTACTCATCCACCTGAGCATCCTTATCTCTACAACACTTAACCTAATATTATGCTTCTCTTCTAATGGCCAATATTCTACACCATAAAGCATTGTAAATCCAACCACCATCTTATAGAATTTCCCCTTAAGGGGCTGTTTGGTATACGGATTTCAGCCGGATTTGGGCGAAATCCATCCAAACGGCCTAAAATGCAAATCCAATTCTCACGGCAAACAAAATCCTCTCGAGACGGAAAATTCCATCGATTCTCTCTAAATACCAGATTTCTAAAATTCCACTGACCATGGGAGTCCATCTCTCTGCTCTTAGACATTCCTACGAAAGCTACATTGTAAATCTTGATTTTCTAATGACCAATATTCTACACCATACTGTATGGGTTGGTTTGGTTGGCCAAATCCCTCTGCTTGCCCTAGACCCACTTAAGTAAACTCCACAAACAATTTTCAGGATTTAACCCCCTTAGGATTTGGTAAATTATTTGGTAAATCCGGATTTAGAGAATTTACAAAATCCTACTTAAATGAAATCCTAGGTTCTACCAAATAGCCCCTAAGCTTGAGGGGGACTTTTCTATCACACAACAAGCCAAATGCATTCCTCCACTTCAACAATTCAATTTGAATTCTACTAATAATATCACACAAGGATACAATCTAGTAAGAACATCCATGACTAAAGAAAAGAGAGTGTTACCTCCACACCAAGGAACGTCGTCGAAGGAGCGAAACCGTGTTCGATTCCGAAGGAACGTCGTCGAAGGAGCGAAACCTAGCGGCGAAGGAACGTCGTCGGAGTGTCGTCGGAGCGTCGCCGGAGAAGGAGAGTCCGCCGGCGTCGAAGGAAATGAATTCGTCGTCGGAGCAGAATCGAACACAGAAAAGCCGAACGAGACGAGAATGAGGAACCAGGCGCGGGATGGCTCGAAATAGGGCCTTTACCGGCGGATAATCCGTCGAAAATATTACCGGCGGAACATCCGCCGGTTATAGTTCGTCGAGTTTAAGTAAGCCGGCGGATAATACGCCGGTAAGACCGCCGGTAATTTCTGGCGGATATTGCGTCGGCAGACGAAACTTTTCCGGCGCAATTGCGGCGTATTGTCCGCCGGTAAATAAGCGACTGATAATCTGCCGGAAATTCTGTCGCACAATTACCGGCGACAAATCCGCCGGTAATTGCGTCGCTAGTTTCCGGTGGATACCATCCGTCGGAAATTCCGACGATAACAGACAGTTTTCCTGTAGTGATGATCTCAAAGTAATTGGTAGAATTTCTTCAATAAGTACATCACAATTATGGTTTTTTAGGCCCACAATCTTACATTCAGTAACATTAACACACATTAAAATATTAAATGCATAACATTTGGGCATTTTTATATTTTTTTTAACTTGACATAACATCAATTTCTCCTTTTTTGGCATTGTGAAGCAAGTTGGGGGCAAAAAATAAGAACCATCTTCAAGAATTTGGGGAAACATCTCACTCTTAATTCAAATGTTAACCAAATCTTATCGTGCTTGCAAATTATCTTTAGATTTTTCAAGATCAAGTTAAGTGCCAATAAAATTATCACATACAATTTTTTCAATATGCATGACGTTAAGATTATGTGATAGTAAATTATACTCCCAATAAGGTAACACAAAAATTTAATTTTTTTCTTCCAAATTTGATGTTCAATCAGTTCTACATTACACCCTCTTTTTAAACTTCAAGATTTTCCTAAAGGAAACTAAATATTCTGTAATTGTTGTAAAATGTTACTACCAATATTCCTTCTACGTGTTTTATGGATCTCCTATGTGTTATCAAAGTACTATTTCTGTCGAAGAAATAAGTGATTCTATAGTAGCCAACGATGATGACCATATACGAGAATTTCTTCCCTCTATATAACCATAAAGACTCTCTGTTTTCGGTACAACAAAGACAAGCAAATTTGCCTTTAGTGCTTCAACAAAAAAGCATACCATAAGTCAGAAAATCATTGATCATCCACATTAATATTGTAGCTCGTAAATTAAATATTTGTTCAGAGGCTGCATCATAGGATATCACCAAATGCCATAATTCATACAGCTAATTTATTAGCGGTTGGAGATAGACATCAATATTATTTCTTGAACTCTTCTCCCCTTGTATAATAGTAGACATAATAAAAGATATTTGCTTCATTGCAATCTAAGGTGGCATGTTGTATGGAACTAAAAGTACGGGTCAAATGCTGTATGTATTACTAATAATCTTAAATGAATTAAAACCATCACTTGCTAATGCGAGACGAACTTCCATTATCAATGATGATTTTACATAGTTTTCACATGCTTGAAGTATGCATGAAAGATTAAGGTCTTGTTTGGGATCCACTTTTTATTACTTTCTAAAATAACTTTGTAGTATAAAAATTTCTAATTCAAGAAATTTTTATACTAAAAAGTTGCTTCAAAAAACAGTAAGAAAGCTGTCACAAATGAAGCCTAAAACCCATTTTCCACTCGAGCTCATCTTTATGTGTAACAATAGTGCGTTAATGCATCACATGGCATTCAAAGATAAATTAGTAGTAGCTCTTATCCATTAATTTAAAATTTTGAATTGATGGATGCAAATGGATTATATTTCGCTCAATTTGGACACCCAATATTTAACTTTTATAATACATAGCATTAGAGTGGATTATAGGGATTACAATTATGTGATGGAGGGATCATTGAGAGCCACATGAAGCATGTCAAAGACTTTTTTTTTAGATGATAGACAAGAATAGTACTACATCAATGTGCCATATATATATATATATATATATATATATATATATATATATATATATATATATATATATATATATATATATATATATATATATATATATATATATATATGGTCTATAATTAATGATGAAGCTTGAAAGTGTTGGGGGGTGACACTCATGAATTATTTAAAATTTTTTCTCTTAAAATCTCCTACTTACAATCATGCATATTTCATTATTTTATTGCATATGATTAAGGCTTCGTTTGGGACGGCTTTCTTACTGCTTCTTAAAGCACCTTTTTAGTATAAAATTAAAATTTTTATATAAAAAATAAAAAAGAAAGCTATTTCAAATGGGACAACTTTTTTGCTGCTTTCTAAAATAGCTTTTAAGTATAAAAATTTCGTGAATTAAAAATTTTTGTACTAATGAGAATGCTTTTTTAGGCTTCATTTTGGACCTTTTTTTTACTGCTTTTTAAAGCAGTTTTTTTACAAAAAAAATTTAGTTCAAAAAATTTTTGTACTAAAAATTACTTTAAAAAATAATAAAAAAGCAATCCCAAATGAAACCTTAGGTGACATTTTTAGTGTATGTGATAATGAATAGTTTATTATTTGCTTATGTAGAGACTCTTTGTTCACTATAATTAATTCTTTTTTTGTTATAAGTTTCAAATATATGATCAATATATTTTATATTAATTAATGATTTAAGAATAATTTGATGATTTAATTTGATCATAATCTTAAGGATTAATAAATTGTTGATTAAATTTATTGAAGAAATAACTAATTTTTATCACCCTCGCTATAAAAACTAATTCATCATAATTATTTAAATTAAGACTTCTATTTGGGATAGCTTTTGGGATCACTATTTTTTTTCTGCTTTTAAAAAATTTGTATACTAAAAGCTGATTTAGAAAACAGTAAAAATATATATTTTTTTCAAATGAAGCCTAAATTCATTAAAATAATTCAAAATGTCTTTTATACATCGTTAAGTTTTTATTTAATTTGAATAGTGTTACGGCATACAAAAAACAAATTATTTATCTCACTATTTAATGATATTGATTTCTTTATTAAATTTTGTATAATTGAAAGCTGGAGAATGGGGACGTTTTGCCGTTCAGGACAGGCTTATTCCAGCCGAAATCTCTATTGTATTTCAAAACTGAAAATTTTTCTTTAGGGGAAATTTGGTTGTTTGTGCGAAGTAAATATACTTTACAAAATCATATTTCACTCTTAGTCATTTTTATATGTAAGAAAATATATTAATTCTGAGAAAATTTAAAGAGATTTTAGAGCTTAAAATTAATATTGTATATAGATTTAGGCATCGTTTGGGATAACTTTCTTACTGTTTTTTAAAGTAATTTTTAAAATAAAATTTTTAATTTTTATACTAGAAAATTTCTTTACGAAGAAATAAGAAAACTGTCCCAAAGGAAGCCTTAATCATATGCAATGCAATAATGAAATATCATGACTTAATTATTTTCTAAGGATTTGTCTGATCATATGAAAAAAAGTTGGAGGATAAAATGGAATACAATATAAAAGAAATACAATGCATTAAAAATATTTGGAATTATTTGGATGACTGAAAAAGAAATGCAATTTCTTGAAATAAAACGAATGCAACACAAAGCTCAATGTTAGATATAGATGGTGGCTGAAGCGCAATGGTGAAGGCGATCAATAGTGGGCGATGGTTGATAGCGGTGGCGGTGGCTAGCAGCAAATGATAGCGACCTCAAACGGCGATGGCAATGGTCAACAACAGGTGATGGCGGTTGCAGGAGGACGCCGGCTATTGGCAGTGACAAGGGCAGCAGCCTGCGGAGACAATGGCATAGATTTACGATATATTTGGAAATCAGCTAAATCTAACAATTTTCATATACACAAAAAATAAATTAGTGCATGAATTTGGAATACTTTAAAATTTTATCATGTATTTCTTTTGCCTCAGAGAAAAAACTAACATTTTCAAAATTCCTCGAAAGAGCTATTTTTCCCTTAGGAAGCACTCAACTAAAGCGGAAATGCTTCTTTTCGAATAAATCTTTAAAGCGGAAAATAAAAGCAGCTCATCTGTATCTCTATAGTCGTCACAATTACTTAAACAATACTCATATGCTTCATATGTCAATCAACAATAGCTTTTATCTCCAAACTTTTTTTTTTTTTTTTTGTAAATTAGGTTTGTTAATAACAACATCTCACCAAGAAAATAATTCAAAGTCAAACTGTAAATATATTTTTGAATTTTTTTTTCTTATGCTTAGTAATATGTATAATACCAAGCAATTTATTAAGATAATCTGATTATTTTTTTCTGTAAATATTTGCTTATGAAGCTTTTACATGGCTATCACAATTTTTTTTTTCTTATTGAATTGCTTGAATGTCTTTTGGGTTTTTAGGGTTTAGGGTAATAATTCTTGAAACATTATCAATTTTTTTTTTGGATCAAGCTAAATTTTGATGTAATTTTTAGATCTTTAAGTAGCCACAATGTTTAGGAGAAAATTTAAAAAATTGATTATGATATCATTTGGACTCTATTTTATGCTTATATTCGAGCTAGTGTAGTTCGATGAGATGAATATGGTGATACCAAGAACATCTAGATCCAAATTCTAAATATGCCTAGATCAAGCAGTTAGAAACATAATTGAAATTTTCTTGAGATAGTTTCTGGGGTTAAATTTACTTCTAATTTTATGTGTTTATAGTCAAAACAAATATTTTGATGAAACAAATCTGGCAACCCAAAATTATTTTGTATTGAAATCATTAATGTATTGAGATACCAAAAAATAAGGGGATTACATAGGATCTACTTAAAATGTCCTAATGTAGTGTCCAAATTTTTTGTAGGAATAATCATATTGTCTTATACAAAAGTTTATAAATAGTCCTCATTCATACACATTTGGAGACAAATTATTGTGCAAAAAATTTTGATACCTAGAAAATTTAATCACTGTGACCTACAATTGGAACAATTGTTAACTATCTTCAAGATTTCATCAATCTAGAGTTCTTGCTCACCTCTCTTAGTCACCCTGTCTTCCATTCAGCTAGAAGGACAACCATGTTCACTACCTTTAACTTTTGACACAAATGTTCATTGTTATCGCGATCAAATTCGATGATATTCATCAATCATTTGTCGTCACCGACGATCAATTGACACTGTCAATCGTCATCGCTCTTTTTCTAATCCAAAATATAAGTTATAGACCAAAGTTGACGTCCACTATAGATAGGCATCAACACCTATTGTCTTACTTGATAGAAAGAGATGCCCTTTGATTGATATTGATGCATGTTATCGACATGCAACTCCATCACCTTCTAATACTCTCCACCACCATTGTAGGATGCATCCCTGTCAATTAAATTATTTTGCTTCTTCTAAATATAGAGGATGATGTATCCATATATTCTTCAACTAAAGTAGCAAAACTATTTTAATTGGGATAATTTTTTCATTTTTAAGTTTTTATATAAAAAATATTATGTCCTTTCTATATTTTTTTTATTATTTATCTTTATGTGTTTAAGATTTTTATCTAAGGCTCCCTATGCAACCATAAATATTCTAGCATGCAATAATTTGATGTCATTTATGGAAAGCTACATGCCATGCATATTCTATTGGGTAATTAATCACCGATAACATGCCTAATTGAGGACATGTGTAGTACTTGCAATACTAGAGCTTCTCGCCCCTACTCTCATCACACCAAGAACCAATAAAGTTGCAAACCTTATACTCCCTTCTAACTTGGTAAGCATAGTCATACTAGTGAAGTTTTTTTTTAGCCCATCGTGGAAAAATCACCTTCATATGATGGAAGAATCTCAAAATGAGAAACTTCAGCTCATACACGAGCCTTTCTAAGTCACAATTTAATAATATGATTTTGTCAGAGATCATCCGAAATGATTAACTATATAATCATATTGGCTAGATCGATGAGAATCATATAGTGCTCTTCCATCACCATGATAAAATTTCTTTTTTATAACACCTTATTAATGACCTCCTCAATTCTAATAGTTCTATCCATCCATGAGATCTCATGTGACCTAACTAACTCATAAACTTCCAACCACCAACACAAATTTGACCCAACATTGCCTTGCAAACACCTCTTGTGATGTCCTGTGGAAGCAACCTTAACATTTTATCTATGAGGGGATAAGAATCAGCTTCATGTATATCCTAATTTTTAGGAGTCCTTGCCTTTGATTTACATTATCCATCATAACAAATTTTGGTGCGTTTAAGTTTAATGTAATTGACACTACATGAAATTTACTGAATACCGACGGAGCTTCTAGTGGTCATTTAACTGCCGAAATTACCAACGGTTAAACTGGCGGTCTGACTGCCACTGTTTACCGGAAATCGTCATCGGTAATGGATGATTTTCCTATAGTGTGACTCATATGGTTGTTCTTCAGACCTTTACATATGTTTTGATCATTATAAGATCATGAAACATATTTAATAGGCATATAAAGAACTATTCTACTAGATTTTCCCTACACTATAATAGATTGACCTCAGGCTTAGTTCTTCTACCTTTGAAGAGGGACCATCCACACCTTCATTGAACTCAACAAGCTCTTTGTCAATTAGTTTAATGTAAACCAAATGATCATTAAAGATTCTTATCTTATGTATAAGATTGCTCAAAATGTGGGATAGTCCATCAAAGAATACTTTAATAACACTCTTTAGAGGCCAACCAAATCCCTAGGGTAGACCATGAGCTTCTACAAGTGGTTCTCCTCATAGGCATCTTCTTTGGTCCATTCTGTTAATCACTAATATGGGATATAATCCACTTCTATGCAAACCTCATCCAATATGTTCAAGCTCAAACAATGGCCAATGAGGCCATTTTATACCATAAAAATTAAATTTAATTGCCATTTGGTGAGCATAGGAATGCTAAAAAAGGGAATACTAAACCTAGATCCATTAATGATCTTTATCAGTCCTCCTCCAACACCCACTATCTATCTAAATTCAGCTCCCTGATGATCATCCTTGATGTGTTTCATGGCTTGCTCTTCAACACCAATGCCCACTACCACGTTCAACTAATTTTAACATTTGTCATTATCCACTGCCTACATGCTAACTTCATCGCATTCTAATACACTCCAGTAATATTATATAAAATATCACTTGCATTTCAAATCTTATATTCTTGCCACCTGTTACTCTAGGGAAAGGTATTTTTTGTAATCCTCAACCTATATAATAGAACTAATTCATTTGAATTAAGGTCACTTTAAGGTTGTTATGAAAGATTGTTATTTACTCCTTTTCAACTTACTCAATAATGAAAGTGAACTGAACTTGAATAGATAATTTGAATTCATTTTTTAAGAAATCCAAATATGAACAAACATTTATTTGTTAATGTTCATCTTGTTATTTTTTTAATACTCACACACATGTACTTTTAAATTTATATTAAATATTTAAATTAATATTTAGTTATCAACCATTGGATTCTAATCCAATGATTGCATGCAACTCATTTCAATCAAGGCTTGATTTTAGGAATTTAGGTATTAGGATTTGAAATACAAAGTTTAATATGATTCACCTTCATATTCTTTTGGCCTTTATTTTTTTTCTCTCCTTTTTCACCTTTTTTGTAGTTGTGACTCATGTTGATTGTTGATGCTCTGCATTTAGGAGTAGATGTTTTTGTTCTTTATTATCTACCCTCTTATCTCTTGCCATATTGACCTCCTCACTATGTAATTATGTTGGTGATGCTTTATAATTAAACCCTAACCATTTGTGTCTCTAGTAGTTGGATTCCTCATTGGTGAGAGTTGACTTTTTCTTGAAAATTTTATAATTTATTAACATATTCATGAAAGCATATCTAGATATTGAGGTGCATGTTTTAGATCTATCAAATGGTTTTATTATGATCCCATGCTATGTCTAGGATTGAATTATTAAAATATGAGAGAAAATATTTTTGGGTAGTATTCATTTCAAGCATTGGACTATTGAAGCCATATTTGATATAATATATATGTAAGCATTAAATTATTGAAGCAATATCAGTTGCCTTGTTTGTTCCCTCAAGAATATTTTGGGCTAAATTTATTTGGGATATTGAGGTGTGAAAGTTCGATAGGGATGTTAAGCCCTAGTGAACTAGTCTCGAGGCTAACCAAGAGGGGGGGTGAATTGGTTATTTAAAAATTTCACGATAACTATGAAAATCTTTTTATAACGTGCAGCGGAAACGAATTAAAACAACGATAAAAAGATCAACCACAGATATTCACCCAAGCAGTTAATATCAGAAAAGTAAAGTACAAAACTGAATCAGAAAAGCAAACCAGATTTTATAGTGGTTCGGTCAACTTGACCTACGTCCACTCCCCGGAGCCTCCCCTCCGGGTATTGCACTAAACAAAAGTGTCTCTCCTTTTGCTCCCACAGCAAGGCAGAGAAACCTGTACAAAAACCTCCTTTTCACCACACGGTGAGGCAGAGAACCCGACCTCCTTTCGCTTCCTCCTGAAGCAGGCAGAGAACCTTCGAACTCCTTTCGCTTCCTCCTGAAGCAGGCATAGAACCTTCGAACTCCTTTTGCTTCCACCTGAAGCGGGCAGAGAACCCCGGATCTTCTTGCGAACGATCCTCCCACGAAGAACACCAACTAGACGAAAGACGACGAGCGGAGAAGACGACTCTGATCCGTGCTCGGAGCAACCTTAGTGAATCCCTCACTAACTCCCCCTCACAAGATCTTCTCTCTCTCTCCCAACTCTCTCTCTCTCTCTAGGGTTTCTCAGGGAAGGAAGGCAGCAAAAGATTTTTCCAAAAATTGGAAAAAGTTCTTTTAAAGGAGGGCTTAAAATTTGCCCTAAATCTCAACTGGTCGGCCAAGATCGTCCAGGACGATCGGTAGATCGTCCTGTACGATCAGTTCAAATTCAGCTGTTTCAGCCTAGACGATTAGGCTCTTCTGGACGATCAGTAGAAAAAAGTTGTTCATATCGTCCCGTACGATCCTGCGAACGTCCGGGACGATTAGTGCAAATTGAGGGAAATCGTCCAGAAGACAGTTCGGGTCATCCAGAGAAATCTGTGCTGGACGACCAAAAAATGACTTGATCGTCTCGGACGATAGGGATATCGTCCGGTACGATTAGTTCAAAAAGTGCCCAAATCGTCCTGAACACAGTTCGGGTCGTACAGCTGAAATGTACTAAACGATCATGATCGTCCGGGACGATCCTGCGATCGTCCAGGACGATATGATCGTATCAACCAAAAATAAATAGCTTTCCTTAATTACCAGATTAAATTAGGCATGATTGTACTGGATCGTCCGGGACGATACACGTATCATCCGGGACGATCAGACTAAGTATCTAAAAATAAGAACTTGCCTAACTTGATCTGGCGGCTGAGAATTTCTGATTTGGGCATATCGTCCCGTACGATCCGGAGATCGTCCAGGACGATCGGCTCAATCAGACCCTCTTAACTTAGTCACCCTAATTAGGGTTTCTGTTTTGGCTGGATCGTCCAGAACGATGTGAAAACCGTCCAAGACGATCTGAACAAAATTTTAACAGAAACTCTAATTCACTCAATCTCTCTCCCTGAGTGTGTGTGTGCAAGGTTACTTAGCTAGGGAATCAGTTACATTACAATTGACTCAATAAAAAGAAAAATCATACATTTGACACACTTGGACCCGATCTTGAGTTGGCTTGAGTGGCTCGCGGTCTTTTGTGCCTGAAACAGATTAGCCAAGCAAAACACACTGGAAACATGTTTGTCATCATCAAAACCAGATTTGCAACAAGGTGCTTATATCATATAGAAAAATTTTTATGGAGAAAATTTTTCTGCATTTATAAGATTTTTGTACTAAAATGTAGCTTTAAAAAATAGTAAGAAAGTCATCCCAAATAAAGCCTTAGGTTTCGTTTGGGACAGCTTCGTTGGTGCTTTCTAAAGCAACTTTCTAGTACAAAAATTTTGAATTCAAGAAATTTTTATACTAAAATACTGTTTTAGAAAGCACTAAAAATGTTGTCATCTCCTTTTGATTGTAAGAGGTTATTCAGCTTGCTCTTCTCCTTAAAACTATGTTACCATTAAGTTGCAAAGTCTTTATTATTTGTTGTTCATTCACTTTAATGTTGCAAGAATAATCAACTTAGAGGTTTTCTGTCTGCTTTGTCTATCTGTTTGATTTGAATAATTGTATGTTGTTCATTCATTTTTTAAAGTTGCTAATAATCAGCTTTGTTATAATTGTGATAATAATCTTTTTTATTCAATTTTCATAAGGTTTTATGCTTGTTGGCTCTTTGGCTTTCCTATTTTTTCACTATGATTATTGCTCATAATTTAAGTCTGTAATGTAAAATCTGAGTATTAATTTGTTATTATATTTGCAAATTAATTAATAGTAAATCATGCTATTTTTTATATTTAGGTATATTTTTTCTATTTAATTTCCTAAAAAACATTGAATTTTTATTTATTTTCTTATGCTTCAAATCAAATTCCCGTCAGATATGAGTCGAACACGAACAATTGTGCTTTGAGCATGATCCGTACAAACTATTCCAAATATTGATCGAATTTGATCAACATAAATTTGAACCACCCAAACACAAACACCCTTCAAGCTTACTCATGCTAGACTTGTGTCAACCCTTAGCATTATCTTTTCGACAGTTTTTATATAAAAAATTCTACGCCCCTATACAGTGCGAGTCACAACAGTCACAACATTTCATGGTGCATCAAATTATAAGACCAATAATTTGTAATCATTTAGCCCACCTAATTGAGTTAATGATTTGGTGATCCAATGTCTCTTTTTATTTTATGTTTCGTAATTAAAGGTTAAAAATAAGGGAGACGAGAGGAGTAGTATATATGCGGCTCATCTTAGTATATTAGTTAAAAGCTTAAGCTTTGAATCAAGAGATCTTGGATGTAAGATCATGTTCAAGCTGTGTATACGAGCTTATGATTTAAATTCATTCAAAAGTTCCAAAAAAAGTTAGAAGGAAGAATAGTCGAGAATGTATAGGATTTCATAGATGTTTAGAGGATATTTCATAGCTTTTTATAAGATGTTATAGGCTTCGTTTGTGACAGCTTTCTTACTGCTTTCTAAAGTAGCTTTTTAATACAAAAATTTCTAGTTAA